>JAOANR010000015.1:29761934-30199397 GCA_030278955.1 Hygrophila difformis | reverse complement strand
TTTCTTCAAATTTTTTGTTTGTTAAGTCCTTTACTACTCGGTCCAGATCTAAGTAGCATACACTCTTTTAAGCGGATATGGTTTCACTCGTGTCCCACTGTGTGTGCCAATTTATTAACCAAGAAAATATTGATTGATTGATGTTGACGAAAATTACAAAGTTTTTAAGGAATGGAATTACAGAAATTTGAATAAAAGCTGTAAAGGAACAAGAAAATGACGAAATGGAAGAAAAGAGAAAAAACTTGATGTAACACCCCGGATTTTGATAATCCAGGCCGGGATGTCACGCCACATCTCCCTAGCAAGACACGGCTTCCCGAGCTCACAAAGGAAATGCAAGGCCAATGTGTGGGTATGTAAAGATTTAAAACATTTCAAGATTTAGTCCGGAAATTTATATTATACTTAATTCAAAATACGATAGCAATAATCATCATGCGCGAAATTAAATAGAGTAAATGCAGCGGAATATAAATCACGGCCAACATGGCCAAATCCTCGGGTTTAACAGACCGGTATAAAAACAGTACGATGCAGAATTTAAAAATGTCCATAATGGTTTCGCCCCCAGTGCATATGCAATGGTCACTCGTTCGACATACTCTGTAAAGAAAAATGACAACGGTTTATCAGTATAAAAATATATCGAGAAAAGTTAATCCCTAACTAAACAATTTAAGGGGTTACTATGTGTTTAAATCAAAGATTCACTTGTCATGCATTACTTTCAAAAATCCATATTTTTATCCGCATCGGAAAAACATGATTAATTTATTCCAAGACGAAAATGCATAATTTAAAAGACTTAATTTAAAAGCGGAATTTAAAGGCATAATTTAATGACGTAATTTAAATGCGTTAATTTATTAAACATGGTAAATAAGATTTAAGCGTAATTAACACTCACACAAGTCTTTTATAATATCCTATCCCGCCAACAAACTAGAAGAGGACACCATACCGGGAGATCACTAACGAGCAATCTTCTCAACATAGGATCACTAACGAGGCAGTCCCCCCCCCCACAATAATGGGGAGACCAGTGGCTAACGAGGCAGTCTCAAAAGATAGTAGACCACTAACGAAGGCGATCCAAAAACACAGCGCGGCTGAGAGATCACTAACGAGGCAATCTCAGATAGTAAGGAGACCACTAACGAGGCAGTCTCAAAGATAATGATTAGCATGAAGATCGGCTCAGCCTAGTGCAAACACGGGGATTTTTCGAAAGAATTCGTATTTTTCAAGTGATCAAAAGATTTCGTTTATCGCGTTTCATAGTTCGAGTTTTCTCTAGTTCGAAAAATCCGATTTGACGCAGTTTTAGTTTACTACCGCCTTTCTTAATTAAAAAATTCATTTTTACACCAAAATTTTGAAATTTACTCAGTAGCTCAAAAACACACACACTAACGAACAACTTTCATGTTTTAAGTTTTGGAAATAATGGGTTTCGAAGTGAGTCAAAATTTGAGTTCTTTACAGAAGATAATTTCTGTCTCTAAAAACTGATTTTCGTCACAGGTTTTGTGCGAGATGCCGATTAAAAATTCATTTTCGAAGCCAATTGATCCAAAAATTTTTACAGGAGATACACAACACATTAAGGACAACTTTCATGTTTTATGGAATTAGAAATAATGAATTTAGGGTGTTCAAAAAATCGACCACAACACGCTGTATACGCGCGGACTCAAAAGATTGCTTAAAAAACAGGTTCTGAAATTTGGCCGTTGACATCAGATTAAATGAACTCCAAAATCCCCATGAAATTTTATATGCATAATCTAGACACATTTATCTACAACTTTTGTTTAGAAATTCAAAGTTAAAAATCATTCTAAAAAATGGGGTGAAAAAAACATGCATCAAGTCGAGGAGTAATGAAATCTATCAACGGTTTCAAATGTTTGTTTGTCCAGAAAGTTTATGGCAAGATTTGGGATAGCAAATCTCTTAATGTCAATGGCTTGAAATTTGGACACAAGATAGATTAAAGTCTTAGGAACAAAATCTATGTTAAAAGTTTTCGGTTTGAATTCCGAATGTCGAGTTTTAGGCGAATTTTTGAAATTGGATACGAAAATGGGTTTTTGAAAATCGAATTTTTGTACGGGTCTAGATCTCGAGTTTTAAACAATAATAAACCACAAAAAAAATTGTGAGTAAGGTCTTAACTTACTTAGTTAGATATTTGAGTGTCGTGGAATGGGTTTCCCCGGGCGTCCTACGGTTGCGACGAACGTCCAACTTCTCTCCGATCGCTTTTTGTTCGTTTTCCGACGTGAAATCGTTAGTAAAGGAAAAGGTTAGATTTCGAGTTTCTAAGTGGTATGGACAAACTAAAACATTTAATCATAGCCCTTTACCAAGAGTCTCTAGATGGGCAGGGCTTGGTTCCTTTTGCCTCGTCGTCGCCGGGAGTGGAATGCTCGCCGGAAAATGAGGGTTCGGAGGAGTTTTGGCTTGGAGAGGAGTTTGGGAGTGTCTAGGTTTTAGTTTTTCGGAAAAATATGAGGATGGGACACCCCTAGGTTATTTTTAAGCCTTCCCTAAGGCTGAGATCCGATTTCACCATCGAAGGGGGTGTTTAATTTTGGCAAGAAAATCGCCATGGGAGGAAGTTTAACTACTTCTGCACCTCTGGCGCGCTGGTTGATTGCCCACGCACCTACGGCTTTGCCCCACGCGGAGCACGCGTGGCCTGGCCTCGGGAAAAAGTCGCGACGACGCCTCCATCCGCAGCGATGGTTCCGCGCGGCGGGCGCAGGCCGGTCCCCGGATCGGCCAGTTCGGCGGTTCGCGTTATTTGTTCCTTCGGGTCTTTCCTTGCTTTCCTCTATCGGTTTTCTACCCTCTACGTGTTAGCTCGACTCCTCGGGTCATCTCCGGTTTGGAATCTTTACCTTAAACTTGTTAACAAGTTCGGCTTATCGCTCGTAACATTTCCGTGCCCTAATTAGTCCTAGTCTAAATTGGTTCCAACCCTCCTATCGTCCTTGCGATCGATCTTGTGATTTATCTCGTGATTTATTTTATGATTTAATTTGTGATTTTATTTTGTGACTGAACTTAGAAATTAGTTTCAAGCTGCCTACGTATCCTGTGAAGGGATCAAGTCATGACGTAGTTCAAAACAATTTGAATTTGTTTTTTTCTCGGGTGTTACACATGCAGAAAGGAAGAATTGCAAGAAGTAAAAATATTGAAAGCGATAGGGGTTTTTTTCTCTAGGGGTGTGTGCATGCCTGCTTGGAATGCCACCATCCTTTATTTATAGGGAAGACCGACACTCATCCTCTTGATGGAGAAGCTGTAATGCTTCTGTAACTCCCACATCCTCTCATTGATGGCTCCTGCTCAGGATTTCCTAGCATTGATTGACACCGGATTCTCCTCCTTCTTGATTGTCTGAAGACACCGGATCCTCCTCCTTCTTGATTTGCCCGTCTTCAGTGTGCCACGATCCCTTCTCTCTCATGGCGCCAGCTTCTCAGCACTGTCTATCCGGATAGATTTGGAATTGGACCGGCCTTTCGAAAATGGATTGGGCTAAGTTCATTGGGCCTGATAAATTAATTCATTGGGGCTAAAATATTGGGGTTACAATTCCATACACTACGTTTGTCGTGTGTTAATAAGGTGTTATAGCTTTGCTAACGTGTGACTACATACCTAAGTGTTTAAATATATTTATAATTGTGTTTAAAGGTTATGAACTTGATTTGTGTGTCACATTAGTGGATTCTCTTTCCCCCCCTATTTTTATTTCTCTATCAAAGAATGTGAATTCGGGAGAATTGTGCATGGGGTACCAATAATTAAGTTGCTTTTAAGGACATTTTGTTAAGTATTTTTTACTTTTTATGTACTTTTCGTTTATTATAGAACCTTCCATTTTATTTATATGCATTTTTTCAAAAAAAAATTGGTCAACATATTTTTATTACGAATTATTTGTGTTTAATTTTTTATGTATCCATGTTTTTAATTTAAATTACCCATTGTTATAAAAAAAAAAAAATTATGGTTGAAACAAATAAAGTTTGAAATAAATTTATATTTTCAATTCTCTAGTATAATAATCAAACAAGATAATTGGAGTTCTTAATATTTCGCTGTTCAATTCATTATGTTACCAAACAGAAGAATCAATTCCCTTTCTCTGACCCAATTACATTTCTCTGCAATTCATTCTCTGATATCAATTCTCCTACAATTCCATTCTCTATACCAAACGTACCCTAAAAAGTGAATAGAGGAGAAGAAATGCCGTTGTAGAAAATTCATCATGTAGATTCTAATTTATTCATTATTATAGTTGTAGTGTAAAAGTTTGTACTATATTTTAAAAAAAAAATGAAAAAATATGAAAAAAAAAAAAAAAAAAAACTAATAAACAACCTAAATTGGCAAAGAAGGCCCTGGGCTTTATGGACAGATTAGGCCGGAACAAATTTATAGTTTCTATTATACTTCATAAAATAGGGTAAATTAGAGCAAATGACCTATTAGAATTAGTTTGTATTTTAAAAAGACCCATTGCAAAAAACTTACAAAAATGACCCATTTAAGTTTTGACTTTTATATAACCCAACACAACTTCCCAATCATTTTATCTTTAAGTATGAGATACACTCTACAACTTGATTTTCTAATTACCAAAAATTCCCTTTACTTTGTAAACCCACTACAATAATTAACTTAAAAAAATAAATAAAAAAAATAAAAAAAATAAAAATAAAAATAAAGATTAATCAAGAAGAAATAAATTCATTAAATACGAATATGGAATATATTTACAAACTATAGAAGAAAGGGTTGAAAATTGGAATGACATTGTTTATACTATGCTCATATTTTTAACTGAATAATAATCAAAAAAAGGTATATCCCTATTCGGAAAAGAAAAAAGTTTTATGAAGAAACCACCAGAAAATTTAAGTAAAATTATGGTGAATAATTATTTTTCTGATTAAATACAACTAGTAACACAACAAAATTAATTCAAGCATTTTATATATTCATTCAAACATTTTTTTTTATATTCGTTCCATAAAACAATTGGTATCAGAGTACCAGAACGATTAATCTGGACATGAGTAAACAATAATATAAAGGATCATATATTAAACTATCATATGTCAAGATTAAGATTAGATACTTCAGAACAACTATATTCAGAAAATATATCCAACCGCAAGAATATCCTTTAGATGAAAATCAAGAAATAGATTATCCACTAAATTATGATTCTTCCGCTCGATACTGAAGACTTATATAATAATAAATAAGAAATGATGAATATGTATAAATAACACCATAGCGAAATGATACAAGCAAGAATTGAAAGAGCATTTCTAAATAGAAGTAAGAAGATTAGAACCACAAATAAGACCACGTACAAAAATAATGACCAACGATGTCGAAGATTTTAACACCCACATTTAATCCTAATCATGAAAATAAGCCAAAAGAGAAATAGAAAAATATAGATCAACAAAAAGAAGAAAGAAGAAAAACATACCCAGATAGAAGAAGACTAACTAGGTTACAAAACGAATCAAGAATTTGGAATAAGATAGGAAATAGAGGAAAAAGATACTTTGGATAGGAAACTATATAATTGAAAACAGAAGAATATAATGGTAATTTAATACAAATTATATCAAAAAGAGATGAAGAACAAGAGTTATTATCGCAAGTCAAATTAACTATAATCCAACAATGAAATTACAACTTATAGAATGTTTACATGATATATAATACATAACACCATGTTTACTAGAGCAAATTCACCCGAATTTTCAGATCAAGAATCAAATTATAGTGAAGATTAATAAAAATGCCAAAAATAAAGTTAGAAAATGAAACATTAGAAAGACTGACTAATAAAATTCATGAAATAGAAAGTCAACCAAAATATATAAGTACCATATAATAATTGAAACAAAAATTATTAAGAATAAAATTAAAGATTTCTAAAATGATAGAATGAAAGAGAAGCATATGTATTTATACAAAAACATATAGATCCAGAAAAAGAAGAATCAGAGTTTTTTTTTTTTTTTGTGTTGTGAACGAGACGCTCAAGCGTCAGCTAAAGATAAGAAAAAAGACAGAAAAATAAAAAACAACCGAAGCAAGAAAGAAGGCAAACCTCCAACAGCAAGGAGTCTAATAACGCGGCATATCTATACACACTCCCCCAACATGTCCCTGGCAAGCAATGGAAGAACCGTCATCTGGCGGAAAGGCCCAAGTGGTAAAGAAGTCCAACCTCTCGTTGCACCCTTCTTGGCCAAGGCATCCTCGACAAAGTTTCCCTCGCGGCACAAGTGAAACCAGTGATATCCCGGATTTCGACGGAGCAAGATGTTAATATTCTGAACCAAAGGATAAAGGCCATGATCTCTAGCCAAATCCTTATCAAGATAGCGAATGGCTTCAAGCGAGTCTGAGTAGCATACCGCCGATACAATCCCCTTCTGTTGAAGCCACTGCAGACCCCTCCAAATCCCATGAAGTTCAGCCACAAGAATAGTATTCATGCCAACAAACCCAGAAAGACCTGCAATCCACTGTCCCTCATCACTCCGGATGACAACACCAAATCCCGCACGTCCCGGATTACCCAAGGAACTCCCGTCAACATGCACGACGACCGTCCCCTTGGCCCGTTGGGGGTGCCACCTAATAAACCCGAGGCTCGCTGCTAGTGGGGCAACGAAGAAAGGCACGATCAATATGCTCCCCCAAGTGATCATCTCGTCGAACCACCGACCTGGAACATGGCACTTCACCGCGAAAGCTAGCAGCATTACGGGAGCTCCAAACAAACAAACAAACCAGTGCCCAATGCTTGCCCTTCCAAATCATTCGTTATTGCCCTAAACAAGCGACCAATGTTGCAATCTGGCGGAGGATCAATAAACGCTGGGAGTCCCCCCCTAACAGGTCCCAAGTCGTGGCAGCCCAAGGGCAAGAGAAAAAAAGGTGACCGATGGTTTCATCCTCCAAAACCACAAATTGGACAAAGAGCAGATGAAGCTAGGCGAGCGCTTCCGACGATAGAAATTGGTCGGAAGGGCATCATGGACAATGAGCCAAAGTAAAACTCGAACCTTTTCCGCCCACACCAATTTTCCCAGACCCAGGCATTGCTATCATCATTAGAGCAGCCACGACGGGAGAGCAAACCACTCATAACCAGTGCGGGAAGTATACCTCCCCGAAGATGATCCACACCACACCAAATATCATCGCTGATTGAAGTAGAGACGGCGGCCCAGCTTCTATAGCTACCATTTTGATGGAGTCAGGTACCTAGTGTAAAGAACATCCCATCTCCACCTATCATTGACATAAATATCTTTAACACAGAGATGCATATCCGAGGTGTGAACAAAGGGAATCACGGGGACCAATCGCACCCCCCTTCAACCACGGAGAGGTCCATAAGGAGCACGCACCCGAACCCAACCGGAATATGAAAACCCTCGGCCCAATAGCGGTGCCACCCTGCTCAAGGCTCTAAAGCATGGAGAAGCACTAGGACGTGAACGACAAGCAGCTAGCCCCGATCCATATTTAGCACGCAGCAGTGGATAAGAGCTTTGGCGAATTTGGCATGAAGTTCGCAAAATTCTTCCCTAGCAGCGAACATTCATGTTTCTGCAAGTCCGAAGCCCGCCCCTCCCATCCGGCGTGGCACGACCTCTTCTTCCAACTCACAAGATGAAGACCATGTCCTTGCGCATCCCTTCCAAATAAAGGCTCGAAGTACTGATCCATCTTGCAACAAATGGAGGATGGAATCCAAAAAACTTGCATAATGTATGAGGGAATCGCAGCCAGGACTGACCGTTGCGGGGGTGATTCTGCCAGCCTTATTTAGTAGACACGTTAAACCACTAAGCGAGCGTGCATTCTATCAACCAGGAATAGAAAGTGTTCATTGCGCATCACACCATTTACCACAGGAAACCCCCAATACCTCCCCAAGTCATCAGAGAAACTCGACATTTAGGATTGAAGAGAGCTCAGATTTCATAGTCGGTTGGACATTACCACGAAGCAAAGGCAGTGACTGGAGGAGTTTACTCTTAGACCATCATGCAAGGCGAAAGTCGACATTACCTCATCCACACAGACCGCACTTTCTGCCGTGGCACTAGAGAAGAGTAGCAAGTCATCGGCGAACATGAGATGCGAAAGTGGCATGGAGCCGCGACAAATACTAATAGGTGTCCAGCTACCCAACTCGACTTTAGCTAAAATAGATTTAGACAACTTCTCCATAACAATGATGAATAAATATGGAGACAAGGGGTCCCCCCTGCCGCAGTCCCTTAGCAGGAGTGAATGCCGGCAAGGGCCGAGCCATTCCAAAGAACTGAATAGGTGGGCGGAGCGCACACAAAACATAATCATGTTCACCAGGGATCCCTGAATATTCATCTCAGACAAGCATTACTCCAGAAAGTCCCATGCAATGTTGTCGTATGCTTTCTCCAAATCAACCTTTAAGAGAAACGCATCGCCCTACGATTCCTCTTCCGAAAAGCAGTCACCACTTCATGCAAAATAATTGCATTTCCAGATGTGCCACGCCCAGGCAGAAATGCCGATTGAAAGGGCCAATGTATGACTGCAACAAGGGTCGAAGCCGATTAACAAGAACTTCGTGAGAATCTTATAGCTGACATTACAGATGCTGATAGGTCTGAAGTGACGGATCTCCCTAGGCAGCTCAATTTTTGGAATTAGACAAATGAGAGTAGCGGCCACAGATGGCTCGAACTCACCTTCCTCAAAAGCATGGCAAAGTAAACTACAAACAGTATCTCAACCACATGCCAAAATGCTTGTAGAAATAGTCGGAAACCCATCCGGCCCCGGGGCTCCAAATCCATTCATGCTCTTGACAGCGGCTTCAATCTCAGTCGGTTGGATGACATCTCCTAACAAGGCCGCATCTTGAAGAGGTGGCAGTGATGCCAAAGCGACAGGCAGAGCAACCGGCGGTGGTACATGAGAAAACACCAAGCTGAAATGGTTCAATGCATGCTGCTTAAGTCTCTCCTCATCAGTAACCAACTCCCTTCAATCTCCAAGCCTAACACCCGACTACGTTGCCGATGGATGCGGGTTTGCGCATGGAAATAACATGTGTTCCGGTCGCCAGAGGAATACTCTTGTCCCTAGATTTCTGATACCACAGGATCTCCTCAAGCTCCCGCTCCAGACTCTGTTCCAAATTACGCCATATAGCAGAATCCACCCCTACGAAGGCACCGCCTAACACCCTCAAGCCGCCCGCACCAGTTTCCTCTTCCGTCGCATAATATTCCCAAATAAGTTGCTTATTGAAATAAGTTGAAGACTCACGGGTTTGGTTGAGCTTGACAGGCAGGCTCGTATCTTGCCAGTTCCATGCCGCATCCACAACGGCCTCATAGTGAGGATGAGTGGACCAGGCGAACTTCCACCGAAAAGGTCGATTCACTCCGCGGTCATGCCAAGAAGAGCACCGTAGCAAAATCCCATTATGATCCGAGCAGCGTCGCGGCTGGACTTCAACATAGCCGTTTGGAAAGGACGCCAGCCAACTGGCGTTGGTCACTGCTCTGTCAAGATGCTTCCTTGCTAAAGGTCCGCCCGAGGTGTTTCTCTGCCATGTGAATAAATCACCCAGGGTATGAACCGTATTCAGCCCGCAATCAACCAACATGTTTCGGAATTGCTCACATTGGCCAGAGGACATAGCCATCCCAACTGATTCAGAAGTAAGTTCAACATCATTCCAATCACCTATAGCAAGCCACGGTCCTTGCACACCAGCCGCCCACGGTCCGAAGATTATTCCAGTCCTCACCCCTAGCCGCCCGCAAGGGATTCGCATAGACGGCCGACACATACCATTCATGAGCACCACTCCTCACTATCATGGTAATAATCCGAGCGTGGACACTAACCAGGTTGTAGGGAGAAAGGGAGCCCCAATCGGCCCAATACCCATAGACCACCTGCTTTGCCCATACTCTCAATAACATAGATGGCAAAATAACCTAATCTATACAAGACCACCTGCAACCGTGCAAATGGACCTTGTGGTTCCAAGAGAACAAATAAAGACGGTCTTGAAGACCTGAGAACATCAGCATTGTGGCATTGCGAACTCCTTCCCATGGCGCCACGCACATTCCATGAGAGGATTGTAAAATCATTAAACTCAATCATTATGGCACTAAGGCCAATTCATTGGTAGAAAACCCCCTCCCCCCTCCCCCCCCAACTTCTCCTTGTTCGTCCCTTTCATAGACGCAAGCCTGTTTTCCAAAATTTTTCCTATGCTGGACATTACGGAAATATCCTTGCCCGTGTCACCAGATAGAAGGTGGTGATACTTTGCAGGAAACTTCTCTCCAAATCCACTTTGCCACCACCCTTAGATTCATCATCCCTGAGCGGCTTCTTGGCAGGCCGACCCCTCTTAACACCATGCAAAAGGTTGTTGACTCTCATCGAGTTCTTAGCAGGAGCATTAACCTTAGTATTTAATGCCTCGGTTGCCAGAGTAAGTAGGGATTCATCGTCATCTGACGGTCCTGTCACCAAGGCGGACTGACCCGGTTCTCTTGGTTGATCCTCAGACCACGACTGCTCCATAATTTCTGCATCGGTCACAATTTGCTCCATTGAATCCGGCAGAGAAGGGTCCACAACCCTAGTAAACAATGAATTAACAAGCTCCGTCACTTTCTTTCGCTCCTCAGAAGACTTCGAACCTGCATCAGTGGTGCCCTTAGTGGTGTTGGCCTTCAGCGGACGCGGCTTCCTCCGCTTTTACCACCATCCAATCCCCAATACCTAGGTCCGCAGGAACATCCTTATCCACCCCGGGGGGGCCTCCCACCTGTAACTCCCCTCGTGGATCCTTGGAACCAACCTCCATATTGGCCGCTCCCTGGTTCTCAACAGCCGAGTTGGGATCTGCCACCTCCTCTGTGGGCTGATTTGGTGATGGTACAGTACTCTCATTAACCTTAGGACCCCAATGCGGACATCTGTCTTGCGTATGCCCGAAGCGGGCACACTGCATACACAACAAATGGAGACCTTCGTATGCGACATGAACAATATCACCATCCACATCAAGCATACCCAAAAGAGGCTTATCGAGATCGATCTCGACACAAGCCCTAGCATACCGCTCACGAGAGATGGCCGTAGTATTCTTGTCAACCTTGATAAGTGTCCCCAAGGCCGCAGAGATCACTCTCAACGCATTCTCAGTATATAACGCCTGTTTGAGTTCAGAAAATCGAACCCAAGTCTGGACGGTATTCACTTTCGAACGCCGTGGATTAAATTCTGGAGACCAACGTTGAATCGCAAGGCAATGGTTGAACACCATCCATGGACCCCCCAGTAAGCACCTTCTCGAGATCGGCCAACTTCGCAAATTTGGCAAAAAAGCAACCATGGCCAACATCCAATAGATCATACGTACCCGAAAGTTGCCATGCACGTGTTAATCTCTCCTTCATGGTGATATATCCAACCGAACGGCCAAGCACCTTGAGTATAAGCGTATCCTTCCATGGCTCAAAAAGTTCATCGAGAACAGGCTTCTCAAAACGGATATTCGGACACCTACTATGAGGACCCTCGCCATCTATGGAGGCCAAGGTTTCTTTCAGCCAATCCCGAGGAACAACCGAGGGGGCGACAGACGGCGGCGGCACAAGGGTAGAGCTATGTAGAACGATATCACGGAACGACGCCGTGAGAGAAATCTTCGCATCCGCCGGACAGGATACCGAACCCGGCGGAGTCGCGGCCTGAGTAGGGGTCGGAGGTAATCCTCCCGGATCAAGAAGTGCTGTTGAACGCATCGTAGAGACAGACCTGGTCGTTCGAGCGGAAACCCTAGAGGCGGAGACATCTTTACTCCTTTTCAATAAGAATCAGAGTTAATAAAAGAATGGTATATAAATGAATTAGAAATAATAGAAATAGAAGAATTAGAAAGGGAAACTGAAATAGATGAAGTAAATGACCTCATTAGAAACATAAGAAATATTAGAAGATGAGTTATCTAGAAGATTTAGAAACAATAAAAGATGGAATTGAACTAATGATAAGTCTAGATACAAGACTCTACAATATCGAAAGATACATAGACAAAACCATAATAAAAACTCCACAAAAGCAAAAGAATTTAAAAAGTTACTCCCACTACTGAAATGGGAAAAACCACCAGAACCAGGAAGTCTAGATCACCGAGTAATGATGAAAGAAATAGAAAAATTAAATAAACAAAATAAAATTAAAACCATAATAGATAAAGTAGAAAAACTAAAAAAGATAAACGAAGAAATAAAGGAAGATAAATTAGAAAGTAAAGAAGATAAAGAAGAAACATAATGAATACAACTATAGAAGACTTAATAAATGAACTAAGTAGTGATTTAGAATGACTAAATTTAGAACCAATATATACAGGAACATTTTCAGAAACAGAATTAGAAACAAATGAGTCTCACCTCTTCGAAGTGGACTCGACGCAAAGGACGCCTCCCTTCCTGTTCCCCCAGAAATTTTTCCACGCGGGCCGCTCCCTCGGCCAGCTGGGCAAGGTCAGTTGTATCCTGCACAATTAAATGTTCTTTTAAACTCGGTAACATGTTAGCCACTGCTATATTGGCTATTTCCTTATCCGGGATTGTCATAGTACATCGGCTTTTAAGGCGCTGGAATCTATTAATAAAAGCACTTGCCGCCTCATCGGCAAATTGTTTGGCGTTAGTGAGATCTGTAAGACTAACCTGTGACAGAGGTGTATAACCTGTCGTGAAATGCCCGCTCAAGATCGGCCCAATTTTGAATTGAATTAGGCCATAAGGATAAAAACCAAGCAAATGCAGGTCCAGCCAAAGATGAGTCAAACAACCTTAACTTCAGCTAATCATTGGCCGCTGCTTCCCCGCATTGAGCAGTAAACCTGCCCACATGTTCTATGGTGGATTTTCCGTCGTCTCCCGAAAATATGGTGAACTCGGGCATCTTGAAGCCTCTAGGGTAAGGCTGCATAGTGCCTACCCAATCAGGGTACGGTTTCCTATACGTGGGCCGTTCTATCGGCCTTAATTGAATCCCGAAGTGTTGTTGCATCATATCCGCCAACAACTCGGGTGACACCACATGCGCCTGTGTAGGAGGCATGGCGGCTTGAGGATACATGGCGGCTGGGTGAGGGCTGGCGGTCTGAGGCATGGCCGCTGGGTGTGGACTGGCGGCCTGATGCCGCATGGCGGCCTCTGTGTTGGCAGCCTGAGGATGCTGCATGGCGGCTGGCGGTGCCGCTGCCACATGTGGCATGTGTCCTCCTACAGTAGGGATGGCGACTGGTGGGATGGGTGCCGCCACTCCATATGGTTGTGTCGTCGCCTGGCGTGGTGTTATGCCAAATGCACCGGGAATTGCGGTACAACATGGTACAGCGCTTGACGTCAAGTATCCAGGTGAAGCATACATCTGCATGGAAGACGCCACATAACAAAAATTCGGCATGTTAGGTGCCGCATTAGTGAAAGCATGAGTAGATGGGAATGAGGGCAAACTTGCCAGGCCTCCAAACTCAGAAAGTGGCGGCTGACCAGAAGTTGTCCCCTAAGTCCTCTGTAGATCGCCAAACGGCCCTGGGATGCTGGGTGGCACATTCATACCATTTGCAGGAATAGACCCCTCTTGTGAAGTACGCAGGGATCCACATATCTTGTCAGATCTGATCGGCCATGGCGGGCCGCAACATGTTCATAAGGTGCCTTGTAAGTAAAGTCATGAATTCGGCCATCGATTCAGTCATCGATAGCTGCATCTGTTCAGAGAGGGTTGGGACTTGCATTATTCCTTGTTGTGGTTAAGAAGCACCCGCGCATTATCGGCGTTCTCAGAGGGTGTCCTTACTGGTGTTTCATCATGTAGCGTCATTTCTTCAAATTTTTGTGTTAAGTCCTTTACTACTCGTCCAGATCTAAGTAGCATACACTCTTAAGCGGATATGGTTTCCACTCGTGTCCCACTGTGTGTGCCAATTTATTAACCAAGAAAATATTGATTGATTGATGTTGACGAAAATTACAAAGTTTAAGGAATGGAATTACAGAAATTTGAATAAAAGCTGTAAAGGAACAAGAAATGACGAAATGGAAGAAAAGAGAAAAACTTGCTGTAACACCCCGGATTTGATAATCCAGGCCGGGATGTCACCGCCACATCTCCCTAGCAAGACACGGCTTCCCGAGCTCACGAAGGAAATGCAAGGCCTGTGGGTATGTAAAAGATTTAAAACATTTCAAGATTTAGTCCGGAAATTTATAATACTTAATTCAAATACGATAGCAATAATCATCATGCGCGAAATTAAATAGAGTAAATGCAGCGGAATATAAATCACGGCCAACATGGCCAAATCCTCGGGTTTAACAGACCCGGTAAAAACAGTACGATGCAGAATTTAAAATGTCCATAATGGTTTCCCCCAAGTGCATATGCAATGCGTCACTCGACATACTCTGTAAAAGAAAAATGACAACGGTTTATCAGTATAAAAATATATCGAGTAAGTTAATCCCTAACTAACAATTTAAGGGGTTACATGTATTTAAATCCAAAGATTCACTTGTCATGCATTACTTTAAAAATCCATATTTTATCCGCATCGGAAAACATGATTAATTTATCCAAGACGAAAATGCATAATTTAAAAGACTTAATTTAAAAGCGAATTTAAAGGCATAATTTAATGACGTAATTTAAATGCGTAATTTAAAAACATGGTAAATAAGATTTAAGCGTAATTAACACTCACACAAGTCTTTTATAATTTATCCCGCAAACTAAGAAGAGGACACCATACCGGGAGATCACTAACGAGGCAATCTCAACATAGGATCACTAACGAGGCAGTCCACAATAATGGGAGACCACTAACGAGGCAGTCTCAAAAGATAGTAGGACCACTAACGAGGCGATCCAAAACACAGCGCGCGAGATCACTAACGAGGCAATCTCAGATAGTAAGGAGACCACTAACGAGGCAGTCTCAAAGATAATGATTAGCATGAAGATCGGCTCAGCCTAGTGCACGGGATTTTTCGAAAGTTCGTATTTCAAGTGATCAAAAGATTCGATATCGCGTTTCATAGTTCGAGTTTTCTCTAGTTCGAAAAATCCGATTTGACGCAGTTTACGCCTTTCTTAATTAAAAATTCATTTTTACACCAAAAATTTTGAAATTTACACAGTAGCTCAAAAACACACACACGAACAACTTTCATGTTTTAAGTTTTGGAAATAAGGTTTCGAAGTGAGTCAAAATTTGAGTTCTTTACAGAAGATAATTTCTGTCTCAAAAACTGATTTCGTCACAGGTTTGTGCGATGCCGATTAAAAATTCATTTTCGAAGCCAATTGATCCAAAATTTTTACAGGAGATACACAACACATTAAGGAACAACTTTCATGTTTTAAGAATTTAGAAATAATGAATTTAGGGTGTTCAAAAATCGACCACAACACGCTGTATACGCGCGGACTCAAAAGATTGCTTAAAACAGGTTCTGAAATTTGGCCGTTTGACATATTAAATGAACTCCAAAATCCATGAAATTTTATATGCATAATCTAGACACATTTATCTACAACTTTCGTTTAGAAATTCAAAGTTAAATCATTCTAAAAATGGGTGAAAAACATGCATCAAGTCGAGTAATGAAATCTATCAACGGTTTCAAATGTTTGGTTTGTCACAGAAAGTTTATGGCAAGATTTGGGATAGCAAATCTTAATGTCAATGGCTGAAATTTGGACACAAGATAGATTAAAGTCTTAGGAACAAAATCTATGTTGAAAAGTTTTCGGTTTGAATTCCCGAATGTCGAGTTTTAGGCGAATTTTTGAAATTGGACGAAAATAGGGTTTTTGAAAATCGATTTTTTGTTACGGGTCTAGATCTCGAGTTTTAAACAATAATAAACCACAAAAAATTGTGAGTAAGGTCTTAACTTACTTAGTTAGATATTTGAGTCGCTGGAATGGGTTTCCGGGCGTCCTACGGTTGCGACGAACGTCCAACTTCTCCGATCGCTTTTTGTTCGTTTTCCGACGTGAAATCGTAGTAAAGGAAAAGGGTTAGATTTCGAGTTTCTAAGTGGTATGGACAAACTAAAACATTTAATCATAGCTTACCAAGAGTCTAGAGGGCAGGGCTTGGTTCCTTTTGCCTCGTCGTCGCCGGAATGCTCGCCGGAAAATGAGTTCGGAGGAGTTTTGGCTTGGAGAGGAAGTTTGGGAGTGTCTAGGTTTTAGTTTCTGAAAAATATGAGGATGGGACACCCCTAGGTTATTTTTAAGCCTTCCCTAAGGCTGAGATCCGATTACCATCGAAGGGGGTGTTAATTTTGGCAAGAAAATCGCCATGGGAGGAAAGTTTACACCTTCTGCACCTCTGGCGCGCTGGTGATGCGCACCTACGGCTTTGCCCGCGCGGAGCACGCGTGGCCTGGCCTGGAGTCGCGACGCCTCCATCCGCGCGATGGCCGCGCGGCGGGCGCAGGCCGGCCGGACCGGCCAGTTCGGCGGTTCGCGTGTTCCTTCGGGTCTTTCCTTGCTTTCCTCTATCGGTTTTCTACCCTCTACGTGTTAGCTCGACTCCTCGGGTCATCTCCGGTTTGGAATCTTTACCTTAAACTTGTTACAAGTTCGGCTTATCGCTCGTAACATTTCCGTGCCCTAATTAGTCTAGTCTAAATTGGTTCCAACCCCTCCTATCGTCCTTGCGATCGATCTTGTGATTTATCTCGTGATTTATTTTATGATTTAATTTGTGATTTATTTTGTGACTGAACTTAGAAATTAGTTTCAAGCTGCCTACGTATCCTGTGAAGGGATCAAGTCATGACGTAGTTCAAAACAATTTGAATTTGTTTTTTTTCTCGGGTGTTACACTTGCAGAAAGGAAGAATTGCAAGAAGTAAAAATATTGAAAGCGATTTCTCTAGGGGTGTGTGCATGCCTGCTTGGAATGCCACCATCCTTTATTTATAGGAAGACCGACACTCATCCTCTTGATGGAGAAGCTGTAATGCTTCTGTAACTCCCACATCCTCTCCATTGATGGCTCCTGCTCAGGATTCCTAGGCATTGATGACACCGGATTCTCCTCCTTCTTGATTGTCTGAAGACACCGGATCCTCCTCCTTCTTGATTGCCCGTCTTCAGTGTGCCACGATCCCTTCTCTCTCATGGCGCCAGCTTCTCAGCACTGTCTATCCGGATAGATTTGGAATTGGACCGGCCTTTCGAAAATGGATTGGGCTAAGTTCATTGGGCCTGATAAATTAATTCATTGGGGCTAAAATATTGGGGTTAACAATTCCATACACTACGTTTGTCGTGTGTTAATAAGGTGTTATAGCTTTGCTAACGTGTGACTACATACCTAAGTGTTTAAATATATTTATAATTTGTTTAAAGGTTATGAACTTGATTTGTGTGTCACATTAGTGGATTCTCTTTCCCTATTTTTATTTCTCTATCAAAGAATGTGAATTCGGGAGAATTGTGCATGGGGCTACCAATAATTAAGTTGCTTTTAAGGACATTTTGTTAAGTATTTTTTACTTTTATGTACTTTTCGTTTATTATAGAACCTTCCATTTTATTTATATGCATTTTTTCAAAAAAAAATTGGTCAACATATTTTTATTACGAATTATTTGTGTTTAATTTTTTATGTATGTTTTTAATTTAAATTACCCATTGTTATAAAAAAAAAAATTATGGTTGAAACAAATAAAGTTTGAAATAAATTTATATTTCAATTCTCTAGTATAATAATCAAACAAGATAATTGAGTCTTAATATTTCGCTGTTCAATTCATTATGTTACCAAACAGAAGAATCAATTCCCTTTCTCTGACCCAATTACATTTCTCTGCAATTCCATTCTCTGATATCAATTCTCTACAATTCCATTCTCTATACCAAACGTACCCTAAAAGTGAATAGAGAAGAAATGCCGTTGTAGAAAATTCATCATGTAGATTCTAAATTTATTCATTATTATAGTTTGTAGTGTAAAAGTTTGTACTATATATTTTAAAAATGAAATATGAAAAAAAAAAAATTACTAATACAACCTAAATTGGCAAAGAAAGGCCCTGGGCTTTATGGACAGATTAGGCCGGAACAAATTTATAGGTTTCTATTATACTTCATAAAATAGGGTAAATTAGAGCAAATGACCTATTAGAATTAGTTTGTATTTTAAAAAGACCCATTGCAAAAAACTTACAAAAATGACCCATTTAAGTTTTGACTTTTAATATAACCCAACACAACTTCCCAATCATTTTATCTTTAAGTATGAGATACACTCTACAACTTGATTTTCTAATTACCAAAAATTCCCTTTACTTTGTAAACCCACTACAATAATTAACTTAAAAAAATAAATAAAAAAAATAAAAAAAATAAAAATAAAAATAAAGATTAATCAAGAAGAAATAAATTCATTAATATACGAATATGGAATATATTTACAAACTATAGAAGAAAGGGTTGAAAATTGGAATGACATTGTTTATACTATGCTCATATTTTTAACTGAATATAATCAAAAGGTATATCCCTATTCGGAAGAAAAAGGTTTTATGAAGAACCACCAGAAAATTTAAGTAATTATGGTGAATATTATTTTTCTGATTAAATACAACTAGTAACACAACAAAATTAATTCAAGCATTTTTATATTCATTCAAACATTTTTATATTCGTTCCATAAAACAATTGGTATCAGAGTACCAGAACGATTAATCTGGACATGAGTAACAATAATAATAAAGATCATATATTAAACTATCATATGTCAAGATTAAGATTAGATACTTCAGAACAACTATATTCAGAATATATTCCAACCGCAAGATATCCTTTAGATGAAAATCAAGAAATAGATTATCCACTAAATATGATTCATCCGCTCGATACTGAAGACTATATAATAAATAGAAATGATGAATATGTATAAAATAACACCAATAGCGAAATGATACAAGCAAGAATTGAAAGAGCATTTCTAAATAGAGTAAGAAGATTAGAACCACAAATAAGACCACGTACAAAAATAATGACCAACGATAGTCGAAGATTTTTAACACCCACATTTAATCCTAATCATGAAATAAGCCAAAGAGAAATAGAAAATATAGATCAACAAAAAGAAGAAAGAAAAACATACACAGATAGAAGAAGACTAACTAGGTTACAAAACGATCAAGAATTTGGAATAAGATTAGGAAATAGAGGAAAAAAGATTACTTTGGATAGGAAACTATATAATTGAAACAGAAGAATATAATGGTAATTTAATACAAATTATATCAAAAAGAGATGAAGAACAAGAGTTATTATCGCAAGTCAAATTAACTATAATCAACAATGAAATTATAACTTATAGAATGTTTACATGATATATAATACATAACACCATGTTTACTAGAGCAAATTCACCCGAATTTTCAGATCAAGAATCAAATTATAGTGAAGATTAATAAAATGCCAAAAATAAAGTTAGAAAATGAAACATTAGAAAGACTGACTAATAAAATTCATGAAATAGAAAGTCAACCACAATATATAAGTACCATATAATAATGAAACAAAAATTATTAAGAATAAAATTCAAGATTTCTAAAATGATAGATGAAAGAGAAGCATATGTAATTATACAAAAACATATAGATCCAGAAAAAGAAGAATCAGAGTTTTTTTTTTGTGTGTGAACGAGACGCTCAAGCGTCAGCTAAAGATAAGAAAAAAGACAGAAAAAATAAAAAACAACCGAAGCAAGAAAGAAGGCAACTCCAACAGCAAGGAGTCTAATAACGCGGCATACACACTCCCAACATGTCCCTGGCAAGCAATGGAAGAACGTCATCTGGCGGAAAGGCCCAAGTGGTAAAGAAGTCAACCTCTCGTGCAACCTTCTTGGCCAAGGCATCCTCGACAAAGTTTCCCTCGCGGCACAAGTGAAACCAGTGATATCCCGGATTTCGACGGAGCAAGATGTTAATATTCTGAACCAAAGGATAAAGGCCATGAGCTCTAGCCAAATCCTTATCAAGATAGCGAATGGCTTCAAGCGAGTCTGAGTAGCATACCGCCGATACAATCCCCTTCTGTTGAAGCCACTGCAGACCCCTCCAAATCCCATGAAGTTCAGCCACAAGAATAGTATTCATGCCAACAAACCCAGAAAGACCTGCAATCCACTGTCCCTCATCACTCCGGATGACAACACCAAATCCCGCACGTCCCGGATTACCCAAGGAACTCCCGTCAACATGCACGACCGTCCCCTTGGCCCGTTGGGGGTGCCACCTAATAAACCGAGGCTCGCTGCTAGTGGGGCAACGAAGAAAGGCACGATCAATATGCTCCCCCAAGTGATCAGCTCGTCGAACCACCGACCTGGAACATGGCACTTCACCGCGAAAGCTAGCAGCATTACGGGAGCTCCAAACAAACCAAACCAGTGCCCAATGCTTGCCCTTCCAATCATTCGTTATTGCCCTAAACAAGCGACCAATGTTGCAATCTGGCGGAGGATCAATAAACGCTGGGAGTCCCCCTAACAGGTCCCAAGTCGTGGCAGCCCAAGGGCAAGAGAAAAAAAGGTGACCGATGGTTTCATCCTCCAAACCACAAATTGGACAAAGAGCAGATGAAGCCAGGCAGCGCTTCAGACGATAGAAATTGGTCGGAAGGGCATCATGGACAATGAGCCAAAGTAAAACTCGAACCTTTTCCGCCACACCAATTTTCCAGACCCAGGCATTGCTATCATCATTAGAGCAGCCACGACGGGAGAGCAACCACTCATAACCAGTGCGGGAAGTATACCTCCCCGAAGATGATCCACACCACACCAAAATATCATCCGCTGATTGAAGTAGAGACGGCGGCCCAGCTTCTATAGCTTCCATTTTGATGGAGTCAGGTACCATAGTGTAAAGAACATCCCATCTCCACCTATCATTGACATAAATATCTTTAACACAGAGATGCATATCCGAGGTGTGAACAAAGGGAATCCGGGGGACCAATCGCACCCCCCTTCAACCACGGAGAGGTCCATAAGGAGCACGCACCCGAACCCAACCGAATATGAAAACCCTCGGCCAATAGCGGTGCCACCCTGCTCAAGGCTCTAAAGCATGGAGAAGCACTAGGACGTGAACGACAAGCAGCTAGCCCCGATCCATATTTAGCACGCAGCAGCTGGATACAGAGCTTTGGCGAATTTTGCATGAAGTTCGCAAAATTCTTCCCTAGCAGCGACACATTCATGTTTCTGCAAGTCCGAAGCCCCGCCCCTCCCATCCGGCGTGGCACGACCATCTTCTTCCAACTCACAAGATGAAGACCATGTCCTTGCGCATCCTTCCAAATAAAGGCTCGAAGTACCTGATCCATCTTGCAACAAATGGAGGATGGAATCCAAAACAATTGCATAATGTATGAGGGAATCGCAGCAAGGACTGACCGTGCGGGGGTGATTCTGCCAGCCTTATTTAGTAGACCACGCTTAAAACCACTAAGCCGAGCGTGCATTCTATCAACCAGGAATAGAAAGTGTTCATTGCGCATCACACCATTTACCACAGGAAACCCCAAATACCTCCCCAAGTCATCAGAGAACTCGACATTTAGGATTGAAGAGAGCTCAGATTTCATAGTCGGTTGGACATACCACGAAGCAAAGGCCAGTGACTTGGAGGAGTTTACTCTTAGACCATCATGCAAGGCGAAAGTCGACATTACCTCATCCACACAGGCCGCACTTTCTGCCGTGGCACTAGAGAAGAGTAGCAAGTCATCGGCGAACATGAGATGCGAAAGTGGCATGGAGCCGCGACAAATACTAATAGGTGTCCAGCTACCCAACTCGACTTTAGCTAAAATAGATTTAGACAACTTCTCCATAACAATGATGAATAAATATGGAGACAAGGGGTCCCCCTGCCGCAGTCCCTTAGCAGGAGTGAATGCCGGCAGGGCCGAGCCATTCCAAAGAACTGAATAGGTGGGCGAGCGCACACAAAACATAATCATGTTCACCAGGGATCCCTGAATATTCATCTCAGACAAGCACTACTCCAGAAAGTCCCATGCAATGTTGTCGTATGCTTTCTCCAAATCAACCTTTAAGAGAAACGCATTCGCCCTACGATTCCTCTTCCGAAAAGCAGTCACCACTTCATGCAAAATAATTGCATTTCCAGATGTGCCACGCCCAGGCAGAAATGCCGATTGAAACGGGCCAATGTATGACTGCAACAAGGGTCGAAGCCGATTAACAAGAACCTTCGTGAGAATCTTATAGCTGACATTACAGATGCTGATAGGTCTGAAGTGACGGATCTCCCTAGGCAGCTCAATTTTTGGAATTAGACAAATGAGAGTAGCGGCCACAGATGGCTCGAACTCACCTTCCTCAAAAGCATGGCAAATAAACTTACAAACAGTATCTCCAACCACATGCCAAAACTGCTTGTAGAAAATAGTCGGAAACCCATCCGGCCCCGGGGCTCCAAATCCATTCATGCTCTTGACAGCGGCTTCAATCTCAGTCGGTTGGATGACATCTCCTAACAAGGCCGCATCTTGAAGAGGTGGCAGTGATGCCAAAGCGACAGGCAGAGCAACCGGCGGTGGTACATGAGAAAACACCAAGCTGAAATGGTTCAATGCATGCTGCTTAAGTCTCTCCTCATCAGTAACCCAACTCCCTTCAATCTCCAAGCCTAACACCCGACTACGTTGCCGATGGATGCGGGTTTGCGCATGGAAATAACATGTGTTCCGGTCGCCAAGAGGAATACTCTTGTCCCTAGATTTCTGATACCACAGGATCTCCTCAAGCTCCCGCTCCAGACTCTGTTCCAAATTACGCCATATAGCAGAATCCACCCTACGAAGGCACCGCCTAACACCCTCAAGCCGCCGCACCAGTTTCCTCTTCCGTCGCATAATATTCCCAAATAAGTGCTTATTGAAATAAGTTGAAGACTCACGGGTTTGGTTGAGCTTGACAGGCAGGCTCGTATCTTGCCAGTTCCATGCCGCATCCACAACGGCCTCATAGTGAGGATGAGTGGACCAGGCGAACTTCCACCGAAAAGGTCGATTCACTCCGCGGTCATGCCAAGAAGAGCACCGTAGCAAAATCCCATTATGATCCGAGCAGCGTCGCGGCTGTACTTCAACATAGCCGTTTGGAAAGGACGCCAGCCAACTGGCGTTGGTCACTGCTCTGTCAAGATGCTTCCTTGCTAAAGGTCCGCCCGAGGTGTTTCTCTGCCATGTGAATAAATCACCCAGGGTATGAACCGTATTCAGCCCGCAATCAACCAACATGTTTCGGAATTGCTCACATTGGCCAGAGGACATAGCCATCCCAACTGATTCAGAAGTAAGTTCAACATCATTCCAATCACCTATAGCAAGCCACGGTCCTTGCACACCAGCCGCCACGGTCCGAAGATTATTCCAGTCCTCACCCCTAGCCGCCCGCAAGGGATTCGCATAGACGGCCGACACATACCATTCATGAGCACCACTCTTCACTATCATGGTAATAATCCGAGCGTGGACACTAACCAGGTTGTAGGAGAAAGGGAGCCCCAATCGGCCCAATACCCATAGACCACCTGCTTTGCCCATACTCTCAATAACATAGATGGCAAAATAACCTAATCTATACAAGACCACCTGCAACCGTGCAAATGGACCTTGTGGTTCCAAGAGAACAAATAAAGACGGTCTTGAAGACCTGAGAACATCAGCATTGTGGCATTGCGAACTCCTTCCCATGGCGCCACGCACATTCCATGAGAGGATTGTAAAATCATTAAACTCAATCATTATGGCACTAAGGCCAATTCATTGGTAGAAAACCCCCTCCCCCCTCCCCCCCCAACTTCTCCTTGTTCGTCCCTTTCATAGACGCAAGCCTGTTTTCCAAAATTTTTCCTATGCTGGACGTTACGGAAATATCCTTGCCCGTGTCACCAGATAGAAGGTGGCGATACTTTGCAGGAAACTTCTCTCCAAATCCACTTTGCCACCACCCTTAGATTCATCATCCCTGAGCGGCTTCTTGGCAGGCCGACCCCTCTTAACACCATGCAAAAGGTTGTTGACTCTCATCGAGTTCTTAGCAGGAGCATTAACCTTAGTATTTAATGCCTCGGTTGCCAGAGTAAGTAGGGATTCATCGTCATCTGACGGTCCTGTCACCAAGGCGGACTGACCCGGTTCTCCTGGTTGATCCTCAGACCACGACTGCTCCATAATTTCTGCATCGGTCACAATTTGCTCCATTGAATCCGGCAGAGAAGGGTCCACAACCCTAGTAAACAATGAATTAACAAGCTCCGTCACTTTCTTTCGCTCCTCAGAAGACTTCGAACCTGCATCAGTGGTGCCCTTAGTGGTATTGGCCTTCAGCGGACGCGGCTTCCTCCGCTTTACCACCATCCAATCCCCAATACCTAGGTCCGCAGGAACATCCTTATCCACCCCGGGGGGGCCTCCCACCTGTAACTCCCCTCGTGGATCCTTGGAACCAACCTCCATATTGGCCGCTCCCTGGTTCTCAACAGCCGAGTTGGGATCTGCCACCTCCTCTGTGGGCTGATTTGGTGATGGTACAGTACTCTCATTAACCTTAGGACCCGAATGCGGACATCTGTCTTGCGTATGCCCGAAGCGGGCACACTGCATACACAACAAATGGAGACCTTCGTATGCGACATGAACAATATCACCATCCACATCAAGCATACCCAAAAGAGGCTTATCGAGATCGATCTCGACACAAGCCCTAGCATACCGCTCACGAGAGATGGCCGTAGTATTCTTGTCAACCTTGATAAGTGTCCCCAAGGCCGCAGAGATCACTCTCAACGCATTCTCAGTATATAACGCCTGTTTGAGTTCAGAAAATCGAACCCAAGTCTGGACGGTATTCACTTTCGAACGCCGTGGATTAAATTCTGGAGACCAACGTTGAATCGCAAGGCAATGGTTGAACACCATCCATGGACCCCCAGTAAGCACCTTCTCGAGATCGGCCAACTTCGCAAATTTGGCAAAAAAGCAACCATGGCCAACATCCAATAGATCATACGTACCCGAAAGTTGCCATGCACGTGTTAATCTCTCCTTCATGGTGATATATCCAACCGAACGGCCAAGCACCTTGAGTATAAGCGTATCCTTCCATGGCTCAAAAAGTTCATCGAGAACAGGCTTCTCAAAACGGATATTCGGACACCTACTATGAGGACCCTCGCCATCTATGGAGGCCAAGGTTTCTTTCAGCCAATCCCGAGGAACAACCGAGGGGGCGACAGACGGCGGCGGCACAAGGGTAGAGCTATGTAGAACGATATCACGGAACGACGCCGTGAGAGAAATCTTCGCATCCGCCGGACAGGATACCGAACCCGGCGGAGTCGCGGCCTGAGTAGGGGTCGGAGGTAATCCTCCCGGATCAAGAAGTGCTGTTGAACGCATCGTAGAGACAGACCTGGTCGTTCGAGCGGAAACCCTAGAGGCGGAGACATCTTTACTCCTTTTCAATAAGAATCAGAGTTAATAAAAGAATGGTATATAAATGAATTAGAAATAATAGAAATAGAAGAATTAGAAAGGGAAACTGAAATAGATGAAGTAAATGACCTCATTAGAAACATAAGAAATATTAGAAGATGAGTTATCTAGAAGATTTAGAAACAATAAAAGATGGAATTGAACTAATGATAAGTCTAGATACAAGACTCTACAATATCGAAAGATACATAGACAAAACCATAATAAAAACTCCACAAAAGCAAAAGAATTTAAAAAGTTACTCCCACTACTGAAATGGGAAAAACCACCAGAACCAGGAAGTCTAGATCACCGAGTAATGATGAAAGAAATAGAAAAATTAAATAAACAAAATAAAATTAAAATCATAATAGATAAAGTAGAAAAACTAAAAAAGATAAACGAAGAAATAAAGGAAGATAAATTAGAAAGTAAAGAAGATAAAGAAGAAACATAATGAATACAACTATAGAAGACTTAATAAATGAACTAAGTAGTGATTTAGAATGACTAAATTTAGAACCAATATATACAGGAACATTTTCAGAAACAGAATTAGAAACAAATGAAAGCGATTTAGAAGAACAACATAAAGTCTTTATGAATAATCACAGATTATATTTACCATCATCAGAAGTAGTTGAGAGTAGTACTACATTACCAAGAGAAGGTGTAACAGGAACTATACCAATGGAAGTAGATCAAACTACGAATAGACAAAATGTAGACAATTATCAAAGTAGATTGCAAAATTTACCTTTAAGAAATTTTCCAATAAGAAAAACAACCTCTAAAAGACAAATTTGGAAATACAATGAAGATTTTGAGTTAAAAGAAACAAGAATAGGAAATATAAGGCCAGGAGATGCAATATTCTTAAATTTGGATTGTCTTAAACAACCAAGTTTAGAACTAGAGAAATGAAAACAGATAATAAGAATATATTTAATGTCAGAAGAAAGTACATCAAGAACAAAAATATTAAAAATATGGAACCTAGCCAAGGAAATGTGGCACAATTCATTGCAGGAATTTCCTCAAATACAAAACAAATCTATATGAATACAATTACACAATGATTTGGACAAGATGTAAACACAGGAATAGATGAATCTATTAATATCATACAAGAAGAATTCCTAGGAGTACAAAGTTTAGATAACAATGCTATAATAGAAGAACGAGATCAAGCGTTACTAAGATTAAATAAAATAAGACTAAGAGATTTATCCTTTTTTGATCAATTCTCTGAACAATTTAAAAGTTACTATTATACAGCTTATACAAGCTCACAAAATAATGAACACACCATGAATTCTATATTTTCAAAGTTACCATCACCATGGGATGAATATATGTGGAAAACATGGATTCAAAATAAAAATGACTATCCCAAATAATTTAGGAAGCAGAATAAGATTAATAAGACAAGTAATAACTGAGTTATGTTACCAAAGAAAAATATTAGACCACACTAAATTATATAATAAAACCGCTGATTTATGCTGTCAAGAAAATGCAGAAAATTTTGTATGGGGAAAAAATAAATCATATAGGAAAAATAAGAGATTTAAAAATTTAGGCCAATAAAAAGAAAATTTAAGAATGGAAAGTGATTTAAAATCTATAAGAAAAAATTCTTTAAGCCAAAATTTGGAAGAAAATATTATAAAAGAAAAAATGATAGAAAACAAAATAAAAAGAATCCAACCACATGTAAGTGTTTTAATTGCGGAGAAATAGGATATTTTACTAGTGACTGTACAAAACTAAGGAAAAAACAAGTAAGATTTATAGAATACGATATTATAGATGAACAAGTATTCAAAGAAATAGAATCCGATCTAGAAAGTATAAGTGAACCAGAATCAGGAGAAGAAATATCTGAAGTAAAAATTTTTGAAATAGAAGAAGATGAATAAAAATAAAGAAATAATCACAGAATAACAAGAGGAAACAAAAGAAATAGAATATGTAAAACAATATGAAGGACAACGAGGATATGCAATAAAAGCTATCTTAAGTCCAGAACAAATTAATAAAATACAAGGATTAGATCTAAAACATGGATTAACATACAAATTTTAATATACTATCAAGAACATTTTCAAGAAATAATATAGTAATTCATGAATATCATGAATTAGAAAATATAGTAGATGTATGTAACACTAATACTACCCTAAAACTACACCTTTTAACAAAAGATATAATAAATAAAGGACTAGAAAAATTAAGTAGAAAGAAAACAGAGAAAATACAATACGTACATTTAGCAGGAGTAAAGATCCTAATAAAATCTTTATTTAGAAGTCGAATAGACTTACCAGTAACAATAAGCCTACACGATTCAAGATTATTAAATCCACAAGACTCACACTTAGGAACTATTAATGGAAACCCAATTTACCAAAAACTACTATTTACATGTTACCCAAACTATTGTGTATCTTTACAAGATCAAAATATAGACGAAACATTAACCTTATATATAAAGGTACATAGGAATGATGTAATGAAAAATAAAAGTAAAATATTTACAGTACATTACAGTGCTTTTTATAGCTATCTGAATAGCAATAGACTAAAACCTTATGACGATAAAAAGACAATAGAAATACACGAGGCATGTAAAGACACAATAGCAGATCTGATATTACCAGAATTAAATAACCCAACATTACAAGATGATTGGATAATTGATCTTGCAGACAAGAAAAATACAATAGAAATTGGAAAACCATTAGAAAATAGGAGACCACAATTATCTTATGTAGGAAGAACAATGAGTTGCAGAAAAAGCATAGATTATAGCCCAAGAACAAATCTAATAATTAATCAACCAAGACATAGTATTGATATACCATACGAAAAAAGTAAACAAAAAGCCCAAACATGGAGAATTAATATAGAATATTATAATGGCACAAGCTGGATAAAAGGACCAAATATATTAGTAGATACTGGAGCTGGAAAGAATCATATAGGAAAAACAAGTATAAATGGATTAACAAAACATATAGAAACAGAACATAGATATACTACTTTTGAAGGAGAAATAAAGAGAGTAAATGAAATAGTAATAGTACCAATAAAACTAAGCACCGACTCAATAGTAGAAGTAAAATGTTATCTAGCAGAAGAAGAAGGAACATCTAGCAGTACCTATCATGTCTTATTAGGCAATGAATTTTTAGACTCACTAAACAAATATACGATAACAGGAGAAATTTTTAGTGGAAAAACAAAAAATGGAAAAGCCTTCATAATAGGAAAAGCATATATATGAAAGAAATTAGATTTCCAACAACAGTATATCTAGAATTAACTATACTACAAACAAATATAACAACATGTCCTATACTAGATATAGGAGCAGAAATCACATTAGTACAAGAACATTTAATAAAAGAATGGGAAGTAAATAAAAGACCAATAGAAATACATGGAGCTACTGGACATAGTCTAATTATTAATAAAATAGCTAAAGATGTTCAGATCATTTTAGGAAATAAAATATTTACAATACAAGAGGTATATATTAGCCCAGTAAAAACAATCGATGTATTATTAGGGACAGATTTTACAAGTTTATTTCAAAGCTTTAGAGTAGATAGATATAATATTCAGCTTAGATCAACATGTAACCACTACATCACTATTCCAAGAATAAGAAAACCATACAGAATGCTGCAGAAACGTGGTGAAAAATGAGAAATTATAAAACAACCAATTACTTATCACATAAAATTTAATATCCACAAAATCAAAAAATAGGTGCTAATTCAAAAGCCAGAAGATTTTGATAAATATGAACTTTATGAAATAATAAAATACATCTCTGAGAATTATGGGGAAAATCCAATTGAAAAATGGAATCTTAATAAAATATATGCAGAATTAAAAATGAAAAATAACGATATAATATAAGAACTCAACCTATGATGCATAATCAAGAAGATATTGAATAACTTGGAAAACAAATAAATGAACTATTAGAATTAGATCTTATTCGAGAATATATAGCAGAACATAATAGTCAGGCTTTTTTGGTTAGAAATCGTAGTGAACAAATAAGAAAGAAACCAAGATTAGTAATAAATTATAAACAACTAAACAAAAATATGATGTTTGATGGATATTTTCTACCTAATAAAGAAAATCTAATAGGATTAGCTAGAGGTAGAACTATTTATTCAAAATTTGATTGTAAAAATGGATTTTGGCAAATTAAAATGCATCCAGATAGTATAAAATATACAGCCTTTAGTACACCACAAGGACACTATGAATGGAAAGTTATGTCATTTGGAATAAAAAATGGACCACAAATATTTCAAAGAAAATGGATAAAACATTCAAAAAATTTAGTAATTTCATATTTGTATACGTAGACGATATACTAATAGCCTCAAATACTATAGAAGAACATAAAAAATATTTAGATATATTTGCAAAACTTTGTAAAGACCATGGATTAATTTTATCAGAAAAGAAAGCAGAAATATTCAAAGATGAAATAGAATTTTTGAGACTAATATTAAATAAACTTGGAATTAAAATGCAACCACACATAAGCACAAAACTTGTTAATGCCTAATGAACTAGGAAATAAGTTAAATATTCAAAGGTTCCTTGGAATCCTGAATTATGCAGAATGATTATATCAAATTTAGCAAAAAAGACAAATGATTTAAGAAAATTAATAAGGACAGACAATTGATTGTTGGGAGTTTTATGGACGAACACAAGACTATCAATGACGATCTCTATGAATGTAGCAAATGTTTGCAGGAACTAATAATTACTATGGAAGAGAATTTCTATACAACTGAAGAACTTAATACTGGTGTTTCAAACCAGGAAGGGAAAGCCGATCCTGTCCTAAAAGAGGACAAATAAGCAAAATAATCTGGGGATGCAAGACCTTCGACCTCGTCGAAAAATATTGCAGAAACAAAAAACTATTTCTGTGACAATATTCCTCAACCGGCACCCATCAGCCTTGAGACTAGAAACTTTTGAACAGAATACCATACCCTTAGCAGCTACATATACTCCTTGCCCAGACAAGAAACATCATTTTACACGGAATTTACCAAATCCCTACATTCACAAGTAACAATTTTACCAGGCTGTGACCCAAATTTTGTTTCAAACTGTTTCAAATTCGGTTTTATCAGAACTATTTTTCTGTCCCCCTTACGAACCGAAATATCCAACCCGTAATAATAGAAGGCCTAAATATAAGACCCAAGACCCAGAAACTAAAGGTATTCTCTATTAGTCCAGAAGTCAAATACTCAGCCTACCATCTTATTATTGCAAAAGAAATCATTAAACCAGAAAGCTACCCTCAAGACTATGGAACCCCCAAAACAGAAATCTTTAATGACAAATACATTCACTTCAAAAGAGCAATGGGAATACGCGCTGTCCATGAACAAATGAAGAGACTATATACAACCAAGGAGCAGGAATATTTTTTGGAAATGAAGAAGTCATAATGATTGAACAATTGAACGCTCCAGGATTCAGATCAGGAAATTTAGCAGGATTAATTCAGAAATTTGATACATACAACTTCGAATGCTCGGAAGAAGTAAAGAATATTTGGAAGAAAGCTGTAGAAAAATCAACTACAAGCCTGAAAACAAGAACATTTCTTCGGAAAGAGACAACGAAGTGAAATAAGCAGTGACGACAAAGAGGACCAATGTAGCACTAAGAAAAGAATAATGCAGCAAGATGTATGCCATGGCGAAATTACACAAGCAAACAAAGAAGAAAATCAATATAAAAAAAAAGTGAATTATTGAAGACAATAATGCATAGCCACCGGATAAATTATTACAAGAAGACAGCTCAAAGTGCATGATTAAAGAAGAAAATGACAGCCACCGAACATCAATAATGGAGAAGAAAAGAAGGGAGAAGATGATACCACGTATCTCAACTCAGGACCATTAGATCTTCAGAACTCCATCGATAAAAGGAGACAAGGCTTATGAAGAAGGCAGAAGCGAAGATACCTACCATAGTATTCTTTCTCTTGCATTTCTTTGTAATCTTTTAGTTCTCTCTTTGATGTAAAACTATGAGTGATTTTAATGCTTTCAATAAAAAGATGATCGGCTAAGTACAATAGCCTGATCATTCAAGTAAATATATTCGAGTATTTTTCTAAAAACTACCAAAATTCTGAAAATATGTGAGTGAGAGAAACATATGTTGAGAATCAAGTCATCGATACAGTGATTTCCAAGAGGTCGTGCATACCGGAGTAAGGCAGGAGGCCTGAAAGAAGGAGAGCAGACAAGGAAAGAAGGTTACTCGTTGAAGGACTCAATTAGAAGTTTCAACCACAAAGCTTATACTACGGAAGCGAGGTAGACCCTGAAATTTTACTTTGAATGATAAATACTGTGAATGATCATGGCATATATCTTGATTATTTACGTTCTCTGCATAAGATCATAAGTAGAATCCATAACATAATGTTTGGATATTGTAAGAACAAAAACAACATAATTTTAGATATATATCAGTCTGTAACTTTTCATATACTAGATTGTTTGATAAAAATACATAATACACAGAACCACTAGATAAGAAGGATAAAATATCATTAAAAAATAATAAATAATAATTAAATAATTAAATAATAATAATAATAAATATAAATAAACAAATAAATAAAATACAAAATTAAGAATATTTTAATATTTTCCATCAATCATTTTAGAATAGGTTAATATTTAAATATTAATTAAGTTTCAAAGTTTTGGGCCCTATCTCTAAACTTATGAAAAGGGAGTTTTTGACCCTAATACTATGTTTCAAGAGGTCATCTCTTTAAAAGCCCCTGTAAAATAATACCTATAGTACTCATTTTTAATTGCAGCCCAATCTTTATTAAGGATATGTTATAGGCCTGATAGTGAACTGATTGAGGTTTCGTCTGTAGTTTTCGTCTATTTTAATTCAACATTTTACTCTTCTAATCTAATCTGATTAGTATTTATAGTCCATTTTATTCTAGTTGTCATCAAAGATAAATACTATCAATATGTTAAATCCTCATCGTTTATTCAAACTAAGTAGTACATGACTAACGTATTGATGGATTATGCCATCCATTATTGATCAATATCACCAAGTTCATGAATTGCATTCATTATCAAACAAACTCCAATGACTATCACTAAAAATACTAATATTTACTTAATGTAAAACATTGTGTCATCAACCTTGCACAAACCAGTTAGGGTGCATAATAGAGTGGGATTATGTAATACTTCATAAGAGTGAAATTATGTTTGATTATCACCGTCATAAACATCACAAAACTTATTGCATGCATCACATACTGAACTTACCATCATAAAAAGGATACCGCCCAGCACTCTGCAGGTGCAAAATCTGTACCTAAGACTATCATTATCCATGACCACCCCAACCACCCAACCATCCAATCATCTCATTATTTAATTAATTTATCTCTCCTCCAACTCATCAATATCCAACCCAACTCAACCACCCAAATTTTACATACTTTATCCATAACCACCCAACCATCAAACCACAATATTATATATAACTATTTTAAATTATACAATTTAAATTATGTTGAAATATAAAAAAATAATATATCAAAAATATATAATATTTATCTTACTTATAAAGAATAAAAAAATTTAAAATATTAATAGATTTTATTTATTTATTTTTATTTTGTACTACCTCCGTCTCGGTGTTTTTATTACGGATTATTTTTTGGCACTATTCATTGTTTAACTTTGATTCGAATTTTTATCATAACTATGTAAGAAAAAACATAGTCAAGTGAAATCTTGTTAGATTCGTCTAATCTTATAATTTAAAACAATCAAGTTTTTATAACTTTTCGTTGTATACAATTTAAGTTATTAATCGTTAAAAATATGTACCGGCATATGTATTGGGTGAGTCCGTAACAAAAATAATTAGAAGGAGGAAGTATAAATTTTAAAATGGATTAAATATATCAAAATCGATAGATTTAACAAAAATATAGTAAGAGTGGTTTCTATTTGTAGATAATGAAAAATTATAAATTATAGTATTTTTTTATTTATTTTTATTTTAAAATATAAAAAATATAATAGTTTTAATGGAACTTATTTAAAACTTTTTAGTTGACTAATGGGAAGGAGACAAATGTCTCCATTCCATTGGCCAAAGGAGATGAGACCAAGTGGTTTCATTTGGTGTTTGGTCGACCATGGCCATCCAACCACACCCCATTTGATCTTTTTTTTTTTAAAAAAAAATAATGATGTGGCATGGTTGGGTCTCCGTACCAACATGGATAAACTTAGTCTAAGTGATTCCAGCATCATCACCAATCCGAGTCCGAAACTTTTCATCCAAACTAAACCTTAATACCAAATACTACTATAAAGCCCAATATACAGAAGGCTGCTGTGGTTTAATTCTGTTTCACAGAAACAATGCTAAATTAGATCAGTATAAAACTTACTCCACTTGGAAATCTACTTTTTGAAGCTCAACAGGAAGCATTCCCTCCCCTTCTCTTATGGCCAAAAGCTCCCTTGAATCACCTCCCAAATAAGCCTTCAAGAATGCAACCACAGCCCCCCCAACAAATCTCCTCATCGGCCTCCTCGACTCCCCGTTCTTGCACAGGCAATACGTCGCCACTCCCCGGATCCCCTTGGTATCATCATCCAGCACATCAAGATGCCCACAATCCTTGGCCACAAAGTAGTACGCCGGCTTGCAGCATTCCTTGTAAAAGTCCTCGTGATTCACCCCCTTTGGCGCACACGGCGGGAAAAGGGGATTCTTGGCCACTTCCCCCAAACCTGATCCAATTACCATCACTGGGGTGCCATCCAGATCAAACGAATGTGGTGTATAAGTAAGGACCGGGGGAGGCGTCTGTCGCCCTTTATCCATTCCATCAACTGGATCAACACCTATTAGGGCTGAGAATTTTGAGAAAGTTGGAAATGACTTGCTTACAGCCAAGGCAAACGCCACTTTCCCCCCACGGCTGTGCCCTGCTAGTGCTAGTTTCTTCAAGTTTGGATGGACATTAAAGGGGAGGTAATGACCTAATTTTTTGGATAACCAATCGGTTATCTCGGCTGTCGTCTTGATGTCCTGGTTTGCATCTGGTCCAGCTACAGAGTATAACTGATGCAGATTGAAAACGAAGATTGGTGTCAAATTTAGGCGCAAGCAAATGAAGCAATCCAAGAATCTGAATTTGTGAAAACATGTCTAAACACCTAAACCAATAACCAATTCGTTGCCATTTATTTCCTCATAGAATCATAATATGTAGAAAAAAAAAATAATTGCATCTTGCAAATATCCAACATTAATCCGTAGCCTGCAGGTTTACCATATTATCATATCATATGTGGATAATCTGCCGATAGTTTGAGCAATCTCTTGTATAATTACCATATTAGTACATCAGTAATATACTTGTATTATACAAATTCAGAATAATTTAGTGGAAGTTAGGGTAAAATCGATTGCACTGCAACTGTGGTAACTCGTAATAATGACTGGAAAACCAGAAAACAGTAAGGGGAAAATGACGTAGTAACCTGCGGCGCGACGACGATGAAACCGTGCGACGCAATGTGGTGGAGAAGCTGCGAGTAGAAAGAATTGCGGAGAAGATAGCCATGGAGGAAAAGCAGGACGGGAAAATCCCCTGGTTCGGAGGGGGAGCAAACGAGCAAGGGGCGTGGAGGAAGATCGGAAGCACTAGCAGCACCGGCTCCGGCTCCGGCTCCGGCTCCGCAGCAGGATTGCGAATCGAGGTTGAGGAATTTGGTGGGGTGGATTCCGGAAGTGAAGGGGTCAGTGGAAGCAGCATTCATGATTGATGATTTTACCAATTTGCAATTGCAGAAGAAAAAAGTCGGATAAGGGAATGAAGTTTTGTGGCCGTAAAAAGCCCCACTTTGCCGCTTTCGTGCTCTTCAATTCTTCTGTATCATTTCCATGAGATATTTTTAAGCTCTGATACTCATGGTGTTTATTTTAACATTCTGGAACCTACTACTAATTTTGGGAAAAAATAAAAATAATGGTGTGTACAAATTTTTTAGCATTTCTGTTGAATGTATCAAAGGTGGAAAAACTCCAGAAACTCCAGCTGATCAAAGGCTCGTTCACACAGGGATTGGCTAAGTGCTCCATTAGCTCAGTTTAGTTTTTAGTTAGGGGCAACTTTGTATTTTCCTCTTTATTCTTTGTTTTGTGCAGAAGCGTGTTTACGCTTTATGCTTATTGGAGTACTTGTGTATATATACTCCAGTCATGGTGTACTGTATACATGGTATCAAAATATACATGGTGTACTGTATACATGGTGTACTTGTGTATATATATATATACACTTTGACAGTTATTTACTTCGAAGCTTTGAGCTTGTTTAACATGGTATCAAAATAGAGGTTTAGGCACTACCACAAATGACTCTAACTCTACTGGATTTGCCCTTGCTGCCACTGAGAAAGAGTCAAATGGAGGACGAGGTAGCAGCGTTATCTGTGGCTATTGCAAGAAAGTAGGACACACCAAAGAAAAATGCTACCAGTTGGCCAACAAGAATGCTGTATGCGACCATTGCAAAAGGAAAGGACATCATAAAATCAATTGTTTTCTGCTCACAGGAGTGATACCTGACTGGTACAAGGCCTTGACAGATAAAAGAGGGAATAGATCTACTGCTGCTGCTGTGGTAACTCCCAGTGAACCTGCAGATTCAGTCAAAGCAACTAAAGGATCAGCCACTTCTGATTCAGACCGCATAGCCAAACTAGAAGAAATGTTCAGAGAAATGGCCAAGAACAATGGAGCTGGCAATATCCACACACCCATGGATTATGCTGGAGGAGTCTACTTGGCAGGTAGCTCTCTCAAAACTCCTTCTTTTAATTTGAGTAACTTGTGGCTTATTGACTCGGGAGCTAGTTGTCACATCTGTGCTTCGCCTTCTTTATTGCTTGACCCTCAGCCTTATTCTCTTTATCATCCCATAACTCTGCCAGATGGCACTACCAAGTTCCCTTCACTTATTGGTTCAGTGAAGTTGAACAATACACTTACAGTACCAAATGTACTTTATGTACCTGGTATTGTCTTGAATTTGATTTCTATTAGTCAACTTACCTATGACCTGCAATGCCTTGCAATTTTTGATCCTACCTCATGCACATTGCAGGACCTGAAGTCTAATCAAATCATACTCAAAGTCTCATTGAACTACAAACTCTACACTGTAGGTTGTTCTTATGTTGGTGGTTCTGCTTTATTCCCTGTCAATTCTGTTAACAGTCTTACATTTGATTCTGTAATAAATTGGCACTACAAACTTGGCCATCCCTCTACCATTGTTATGAAACACCTTGGTTTTAAGGTTGATGAATCCACCTCTATTCCTTGTGACATTTGCTATTCTGCTAAAATGCATAGAATTCCCTTTCCTACCAGTAATTCTAAAGCTGTGAATCCCTTTGACTTGATCCATTGTGATGTTTGGGGACCATTTACTCCCTTGGATAGGAATGCTTTCAGATTTATGCTCACAATAGTAGATGATGCTTCTCGGGCCACATGGATATTTCTAATGAAACAAAAGTCAGACACTTCATTGCTCTTATCACAATTCTTTGCCATGATAAAGACTCAATACAATGGGATGGTTAAAGTGCTTAGATCAGACAATGGCTCGGAATTATGCAACAAAACATGCCTTTCCATGATGCAGAGCCTTGGGATAATCCACCAAACCTCTTGCATCTACACTCCTCAGCAGAATGGTCGAGTTGAAAGGAAACACCAACACTTGGTTCAAGTGGCCAGAAGTTTGATTCTCACATCTGGAGTTTCTAAGATCTACTGGGGAGATGCCATGCTTAATGCTGCATACATCATTAACAGACTCCCTTCCAAAGTATTAGGGTGGAAATCTCCATATGAAACTCTAACTGGCAACAAACCAGATCTCTCACCTCTTCACACCTTTGGTTGCCTGTGCTATATGAGGATACTACAGCCTCACATTGGCAAGCTTGATCCCAGAGGCTTGAAAGGAGTTAATCTGGGTATTGTTCCTAACAAGAAAGGCTACAAAGTTCTTGACCTAGCTACTATGAAAATACATGTTTCCAGGGATGTCACATTTTTTGATTCTACTTTTCCTTTTAAAGACAGCAACCTTACCTCACCTTCCCAAATACACACCCTGCATCACAACTCCACTGAGCTTCCCACTGAAGCTCAGGATATACACCTTCTCTCTGAGGAGCCCACTGCACCTCAGGTGATAAAGCAATCTCCTTTGGTTCCTCTCGAACCAATGAGGCAAACCCCTGACACTAACTCTACTGAGTCTCCTACTGAGACTCAGAATGCAAACACTTCTGTGGAGGCTTCTAGAGAACTCTCCACCTCAGCTGGACCATCTCCTATGGTCCAACCTCCTTCTTCTCATTCAAGCACAGATGTGGTACATGCTCCTGTTGAAGTATGCTCACAAAGACCTCAAAGAGAAAGAAGGATGCCTGCTAGATACAAGGACTACTATTGTGGATCTGTGACAGATCCAGAATTTGTACCTCAGTCTTTTGAACAAACCAGGGGGATTCCTCATTGGGAAGCTGCTGTTCAATCTGAGATAAATGCTTTGGTGCAAAATCAAACCTGGGATGTTGTCTCTAAACCTGCTGATAAGCGCCCTATTGGTTGTAAGTGGATTTTTAGGGTGAAACATCATCCTGATGGAAGTATTAGCAAATATAAAGCAAGGTTAGTTGCTAAAGGCTTCCATCAAAAATATGGTGAAGACTATAAAGACTCCTTTGCTCCTGTTGCCAAAACAGTAAGTGTGAGGTTATTGTTTGCTCTGGCTGCCTCCTTTAGATGGTCTCTATCACAGCTTGATGTTAACAACGCCTTTCTTCATGGTGATCTTGAAGAGGACATCTATATGCAATGTCCCCCTGGACTTGGAGCCCTTCCCAATCAAGTATGCAAACTCAAGAAGTCTCTATATGGCCTTAAACAGGCCCCTCGACAGTGGTATGGTGCATTGTCTCAATTTCTCAAGAGTTGTGGTTATTCACCTACCTACAATGACCAGTGTGTATTCTTAAAGTTTACTGATGTTGGCTTGGTCATGTTAGTTGTTTATGTTGATGATGTGCTTATCACTGGAGCTGATTCCTCTGAAATCAGTGACATCAAGCATAAGTTGCACCACAAGTTCACAATTAAAGATTTGGGACCTGCTGCTTATTTTCTTGGTCTGGAGATTGAAACTTCTTCCTCAGGATATTCTATCTCCCAGTCCAAGTACACATCCGACTTGCTAACTGAGATTGCTGTGCCATTCAACCCTAAAGCTCACTCACCCTGTCAAGCACACAAGACCATGGCTGCTGATGGTCCCTTGTATGAAGATCCTCACCTCTACAGGAAGATGGTAGGAAAATTGTTGTATCTTGGCTTCTCGAGGCCTGATATTTGCTACAGCGTTCAACAGCTCAGTCAGTACATGAATGCTCCTTCCATCGAGCATTGGCAAGGAGTTATCCATGTCCTTCAATATCTCCATAACAGTCCCAGAACTGGCCTGCATTTTCCCTTTGGTCTGTCTCTCAACATCAAAGGCTATTGTGACTCGGACTGGGGGAATTGTCCCGTCACAAGGAGATCTCTCACTGGTTATTGTGTGTTCTTAGGAGATTGCTTGGTTGCCTGGAAAACTAAGAAGCAAGATTATGTTTCTAAAAGCTCCACAGAGGCCGAGTATAGGAGCCTTGGGGCTGTTGCAGCAGAGCACCTGTGGATAGGCTCCTTATTCACAGAGCTCAAACTCTCTTTGCCTGGTCCTTATCCCATCTTCTGTGACAACCTCTCGGCCATACAACTTGTTAAAAATCCTATGCACCATGAGAGGACCAAGCATATTGACATAGGGTGCCTGTTTGTACGAGATTACTTTCAGAAACGGCTCATCGATCCTATCTTTGTCCCCTCTGCATCTCAGTTAGCGGATATGTTTACTAAGGGTCTACCTCCCAAAGTTTTTCAGTCCTTATGCTCCAAACTGAACCTCTGGCGACGTTCAGTTTGCGGGGGGGATGTTGAATGTATCAAAGGTGGAAAAACTCCAGAAACTCCAGCTGATCAAAGGCTCGTTCACACAGGGATTGGCTAAGTGCTCCATTAGCTCAGTTTAGTTTTTAGTTAGGGGCAACTTTGTATTTTCCTCTTTATTCTTTGTTTTGTGCAGAAGCGTGTTTACGCTTTATGCTTATTGGAGTACTTGTGTATATATACTCCAGTCATGGTGTACTGTAAACATTCATTCATTCCTCTGCAATACACTTTGACAGTTATTTACTTCGAAGCTTTGAGCTTGTTTAACAATTTCACACCATGTCATAAGTACTCCTATTTAATTGTGATCTAACTTTATTATTTTAATTATATAAAAAAATAATCAAATGAAATAGTAGTACTACTGGGATGAGGACTTAGCCCAAGTGGTTAAGTCCGCTGACTTTCGTTCGATTCCCACCGGCCCCTTATCCCTCCCCTTTATTCCCTTTGTAATTGTGTGGCATGGGCTCCCACCACCACTTTCCCAGGCCTTCAATGACTCATAAAAAAAAAAAAAATAGTAGTACTACTTCATTAGATTGACTAGTAAATGATGTTACATTCAAATCACTTTGGTATAGTTTTTATTTTTATATAATACTATATTTTTTCACTTTGAATAGTTTTATGAAGTACTCCATCTGTTCCGTAATGTTCCGTAAAATTTGACACATATTCCTTTTTGAGTTGTCTCACGAAATTTGACATTTCCCTTTTTTGATAAATTAAATTAATATAAATATGATAAGAATCTTAATGGTTTCCAAAATCCCATTAAAAGTAATTAGTTTCACTATTCTGCACAATTCCAATACACTTTTATTTTTCTATACAAATCCCTTATATTTCTTTAAATCTTCATATCTCAAAATGGGTACAAATAAAAATTATATAAAATATTAGTATATTCTAAAACTAGACACTTAGACGATTCTAACAAGACCACACTTGAATATTTTTCTTATTAAATCATTACCATTAAATTAAAGTTAAACAATAAGCAACGTGAAAATTCATTAAAATTTTAAACACAAATACTCACAACACTTTAACCATTAAAACCCACTACATAAATTACCGTGCCCAAAAGAAACGTGTCAACTTTCGCGGGACGGATGAAGTAGTACATATTATGAATAGTTTTATTTTAAGATTCTACCAAATTACAATAATAGATGGAAATAATTATATACCATCATTAGGTAATAAAGCAGTAAAGTACTATAAACAGTCGAAAATAAAATTTAAGATAAATCTTATCATAAACATGAGATTATGGGAGTATATTTTAAATTTTGATAGGATCAGATCATATATGATCATAAAATCCTATAATTAAGATCAGGGTCATACTAATTTTAAGATCATGTAAAGATTTAGATAGATTTAGATTGTTTTTAAGAAGTTCAATCTTAAAATCTTAAGATCGATATATTGATGGTGTCTATGGTTTCATGTATGATTTTAATTAGTCAAATAGCTTGTAGTTGACACAATGTTAAGATAGTTAAATAGCTTGGGGCTGTTTGGATGACAGCATGTTGACCAGCATATAGCATATTGGAAGAGCATATTGTCTCACAGTTCTCTCTCCGAATCTGCTATCTGCTCGCGGATCCACTGACTCCCAAACATCCACCTTGTCTGAAAGTTGAATCTAACTAGGGGTGGGTCGGTACAGTATACCGTACAAATTTCGCCGTACCGTATACCGTACCGAACTTTACGGTATGAAAAATTTCGTACCGTTGCCGTACCGAACCTTTCGGTATACCGATCTTTGGTATACCGAAAGGTTCAGTATGAAATATTTTCATACCGTTGCCATACCGACATTTCGGTAAGTTCGGTATATACCGCTATACCGAACATTCGGTACATACCGACATACTGGTATCGCGGTATATACCGACATACCGAACATTTGCTACATACCGACATACCGGTATTGCGGTATATACCGACATACCGAACTTTCGCTACATACCAGCATACCGGTATTACGGTATATAACGGTATCGCGGTATATACCGACATACCGAACAATCGGTATATACCAATATACCAATACCGCCGTATATACCGAAGTTCGGTACGGTAACGGTATACCGCGGTATCAAAAAATTTATACCGTTACCGTACCGAAATCTTACAGTACGGTATGATACCGTACCGAAAATTACGATATACCGAAAATTTCAGTATTCTCGATATTCCGGTACGGTATGTGCGGTATGCGGTATATTCGGTATTTTTCCCCAGCCCTAAATCTAACATGTTGATTGAATGAAAGTAAAACTCATCGATTCTTGTTTCATTATTGCGTATAATGGCAAGGGCTGCTACGATAATCAATCAATAATGGATGGAAATTATGCATGAACTATTGATGATTCAATTAAATGATTCTTACCTTCTCAATTCTAATAATTCTTTTTTTTTCCATAACATTGACACTCATGTGTCGGCAAAAGTGTGCAGAGCTTAAACCATACAAATTACAAAGAATGATAAGAGGTTGGAATTAAGGGGACACGGCCACTAGGCCAAGTTCCCATTCCCTTCTCAACTCTCTAATAATCTCGATCAGTAGTCTCAATTTTTCATTTTTTGTGTAACACCACTCAAGAATGATTTCTCACTCTCCTTATTATGGAACCCACTCCACAGTAAGTCGCCCTCCGTTAAAATTCTCCTAATAATCATATCCAATCAATTATCATCATTTATTTATTTTAAACGTAATGTTAGTACTAAGAATTATTACTCCATAATGGTAAGAGGCTCTGGCAGCTTAAACAACGGTCTCAGTTTCGAGCATTTGTGTATGCAGAATTCTGCTTTGGCAGAGGCAACCCTCCAATACCCACCCGATCCTCGAGGGATTAGTCATGGGTCCAATGAGGTCTAATGATGATACCCTGGTATTCACTTAAAAAAAATTATTACTCCATTTGTTGGATGGCTCAAATAAAGGTAAGCAAGTGTCATGGTCTCCCACCACTCATTTTCTAGGTCTTTAATGGCTCCTAATAAAATAAATAAATAAATAAATAAAGGTAAGCAAATGATTCTATCCCACATCGTTTCTAAAAGCGTTTAATTATATGAATTAGTATAAAGTTTACATTGATTGGAAGAAGTAATCATGATATTCATTCATCACTTGAATTAGACATAAGAGTGTAAATAGTTTAATTTATCAAACACAATAAAATGCTTCAACATCTACATCTATATCTACTTTATAGAAGTATTTTACTTCCTATAAAAATATATGTAATATATAGAATATTTTAATCATTTCATGCACGTTAAATTTATTCATAATAAATTGTTTTATATACTGTTCTAACCATTTGATGTGTCTCTGATAGGACTGTAACATAAAGTTTAAAACTCATCTAAGACTTGATCAAATAAAGGATAAATACCATCCCGTGCTTGTTACTGCTTTTTATTCACTGTTACAGTATAGTAGTAGTATTTTTAAAAGGGAAAATGCCATTATTTCGTGGTTCAAAATAAAGTGCAAACTGTAATGAAATAATCAAATAAGGCATTGCAAATCCAACAAACATAAACAAACTTATTAAAAAGAAGATTGTCCGGAGTCCAGACAGATACTTCCCATATATTACTCCCTCCGTCCCACCACACTTGTCCTTGAAGGTCCCTTTTAACCAAGATTCAGTTATCGTCGTTAGCCGTGTGTTGTAACTTTGTGTTAATGGAAAGCAGTAAGAATTTGTTGACCCAGTTCGGTCGTGAGACCTACATCTGGGGGATTCCAATCCAGGCGATCTAGACTAAGAAGAACCAAAAACTCTACAGACTTCAACCTAGATTCAAACTAGAAACGGACTCAACACTAGACGAACTATCTAGATGAACACTATTGTTGAGACTCCCCCTCAACAACAGCCTGCAGGAACACCTCCTGATCCGAATCTCCAGAATCTCCTTGAATCTGATCTTCTTCGTTCTTCTTCTTTAATCCACCTGAATCCTCTTCTCCAGACTTTTACAATAAGCGCATATCAAATACAACTCAAGTTCTTCAATGCATAACTATCTTGAAAAACTTAAGTAACTTTCTTGAAGACTCAAGAACAATGAAAAATCTCTCAAGACGTATACACTAAAGATGTAAACAATGAATACTCAGTCTCTCTCAAATTACAGACTCAATACAAATATATATACAAATCATTAAACCTAGTCGAGTCTGGTAACTGTCGTCGTCAAAGCAAAGTGCCAACACATGTATCAACATCTCAATGAAAAGTACATGTTATAAAGTTCAAACATTGTATTAACAGTCCTGTTTGACTTTTTTATACTGTTCATTGTTCAACTTTGACTCAACTTTATCACAATTATATATTTAGAGAAAAATAGTCGAGTTGGGTCTTGTTAGAATCGTATGATCATGTAGTTTTATAATATATATTTTGCAAAATTTTTCATTGTACATATTTTGTGATATTAACAGTTGAAAAAGTGCATTGGATTGTGTGCAAAAGTGAAACAAGACAAGTTAAATGAGACATAGGGAGTATAAGTTTACAATCTGCTAATTACATAAGAAGACAAAATCAAATCCCACCTAAATAGAAACCTAAGCACAATCTTCACAAATCCCAAATAAAGGCAAAAAATACAAGTCCCACATCAATAAACATTCTACACTTTCCTTTACCCTAATTGGGATTTCTTCCCTTTCACTTTTTGACCAAACTCCGGTCCACAACAACAAAGCAAAAAAGAGGCTTACAGATAAGGACCCCATGGTGATAACTTTAAACTTTATCCCATGTTTTTTCACCCAATCCCCACTAAAAAATACTATAACAAAGAAACAAAAGAAACATTCACAAATTGTTAGCCCAACAAGTAGATATTAGATACATTGTCCTAATACTAAATCATCCCACCATTGCATTCTTGTTCTTGTACTACTAAATTTCTTACAAGGGCTTTTCACTTTTAAATCATGTGTTTGTTTTTCTTCTCTGCAGCAATTGTCAGCAATCTTGACACCCCCTGAGTCCAGACATCATACTCCCTCTGATTCTGGCACTCGAATTCGACCACCCCTCGCCCAACGGTCTTCAACGCGAAGTATTTCCTGTGCTCGCCCCCTTCGAGGAGGTGGCGACCAGGCCAGGCCGGGACATCCCTCATCACCTCCAGCACTACATCTGAAAGTTCACATATTGTGGTATGAGTTGAGACAATGCACTTTATCCAACAGAATATTGTGCAAAGGCCTCTTTTTAAAGGTGGTTGATTCTGATGGAGACTTTAAACCTTTTGAACTCAATTTGCATTTAACTTTCTCAAATCCCTAAATGGAAGAAAAGCCCCCACTATCTTCAATTTCTGGCCTTCATCATGAGATGAAAAGATGTGAAAGTTAAAGAAGAGATGGTGCTTACTCTTTTTCTTTTTGGTGACTGTCCCAGCGACATGTCTGCTCTTCATCTTGAGGATCACCTGGTAATAATGTGAAAGAATTTTAAGGATAGAATCAAAAAAAGATGAATCTTTCCATTGGATCTATAGCACAAACTTTAACTCTTTTTCTTTTTTTTTTCTTGGGGATTGAGGTTGCAATGTTTTCCACAAACAATGAAAATGCGTGCTTGATTTCAACTTTCAAATTCGAAAATTTAATCATGGAGAGGGACGGCTTTTTTACCTGACCCATTTTGTTGATGTAAACCGAAACTATTTTCCAATGGAGATCACCTGCATTCGCCATTACGAACGGATATATCACGAAACTAAGGATTAACGCAAATTTGAAAGAGCGGATTTACAACGAGTAAACGAAGAATATACCTTTGCGAGTTTTCTTGAGGAGCTCACAACCTCGCGCAAGGAGTTCTCGGCTACAAATCCCAAGGAAGTTTTCCTCGGGGACTAGTTCACCACTAAAACTACCATTTGAACTATCTTTGCTCCCGGCATTGCCACCGGTGGGAATTCCTGCCCCTTTTTCCAATGGGATCACCGACGCAATGCTCCATACATCCTTCAATGTCCTCGCCTTCAATGTGGCTGCACCGCGCAAAGCTGCAAGACAAAATTATAGGGGGGCAAAAAAAAAAGAGCACAAATCAAGATCAACTTTTAATCGTAAATGGATAAATGCACTCGACTGCTTTAATTCAGGTGTGCACACCAGTAGCAGCTGCTGCCGTGAGGGTCATGATGTCGCCTGCTGACCGAACATTAACAGCTGAACTCACAACAGAAGCTAAGTGCTCGCGCTCCGCCCCCATCGCCTCGGCTGCCTCAACACATTGTGCAGCTACCAATGTGGCAGCAGAGGCCACAGCCATGTCGGTCTTCGCCAGGCGCTCATCCTTTCCGGTCCCTGATGTCGCTGCCGTGGCAGCAGCAATCGCAGCAACTGCCGATGCCACACCTGCAACCGTGATCGCTGCGTGGAGCTGGGCATTGTGTGCCCTTGCCTCCTCTTTCTTCTTTTCTCTCCGGTCCTTCAACCACCTACCGACCGTCTTTCCTCCACCATTCACAGGAGCACCACTAGCAACACTCCCCTTGAATTGATTGCTCACCGGAATGTTCAGCCGGAAAAACTGCATAAATTTACCCCTTCTAAGAAATTATCCATATTTTTGTAAAAACACATGTTCAAATTCCGGCAACATGAAACTATTGATGGATTGAAAAGTTAATATGATGGAGACGGCATACCCCACCCTAAAACTGGACCATCTTTTCTTGTCTATAAAACTATAGCCCTCTAACATCATAAAACAAGGGGAGCCACAAACCAAATGGAAGGTACCCTTCGTCATAAATTTCAATAGAGCCCACAATGACAGGAAAATCAAAGAGATTTGGCAACATTTATAAGCCAATTCATGACAGTCAAGTGGAAGAAGGGCTGTGGATGCCCTCCTAACTCTTCAATTATTTTGCACCTAAGAGGGAGGGGTAAGATAGCGCGTTGTTGCCCCTCCCCGACAGGTGATGGACAGTTCCAAGAATTATCACTGAATATTTTTTTTTTTATCACAGCCTGGACTACAAAATTGCCGGATAACCGACAGTTTATCCTAAAAAGGACAAAAACATGCTCCAGTTCACAGTGTATGTGGCAGAGTTAAAGATATACTACATTCCATTTTTATATTCATGATGATGAACCAAAAATACCACTCCATTCAAGAAGGGCAAGACAATACCAAAAATAATAGAAGTAACAGCAATAATAAATTACTCCAACTCGAGGTAGAAAGAAAAGGTATCAATGTGCCGCGAACATATTTACTGAGGATGTTTTCGGTTGAAGTGGAAGCTGTGATTATCAGATACTCTCTCTCTCTCTCTCTCTCTCTCTCTCTCTCTCTCTCTCTCTCTCTTGCTTTGTGTCCGGACAGTGATCAACATAATCACAAGAAGTTCACACTTCAAAACACAATTTTTTTTTTTTAAAAAAAAAGGGTCACAAGGCTTCATAAACACTCCAAGAATGTGAGGGAATAAGAAATTAAAAAAGGAAATACTAAATGGAATCAAAAGGGAAAGGTGAAAGAGTGATGAAACCACCACCTTGGGGTCATCCATTTCAGAAGGGGACACTGGTGGGCTATCAGTGAGAGAGCCACAGCTCTGACCACCGGTGAGAGGACCACTGCTATGGGATAGCCTCCCTGAAGTGCGTGGCGATACCTCCTGCTGCATATGATATAACAAGAATCATTTCAGTTCAAAGTACAGATATCAATATCCATTTCCATTTGAACAATTACTAAAAGGGATTGATTACTCTCAAGGAGTGAAAAATTAAAAAGAATCAGCTGCAATAACAATAATTCAGCCAATAATACCTTGAAATCTTGAAAATAAATTTATGGCACCTGTTATTGTGACTGTTAATTGTTGATTAATGGTGTCTTCTCCTAGACAATAAACACAACACTAGTGCTAGCTAGGAGTGATCCACAATAAATGCCTCAACTTACAGTACCAAGAACCACTTGGTTTCCCCATAGAACTCTTGTTATTTATTATCACTACAGCAGTAGTAAAAATTAACAAGCTCTCTCAAAGAAATCAACCCCCTTCAATTAAAAAAACAAAAAAACAACACAAAATTAAAAAAGGAATGACCCTCTTTCTTTTTTCCAAGTTCAAGCATCACTTAAATTAGTCAAAAAGGGATTTGGCACGCCCAGACAAGAGCTGGAATATGGACAAAAGATGGAATTGTTTTGGCTGCAGAAAATACAAGTCCAGGTCAGTTAGCTTCAAATTCTCTGTTTACACACAGAAGGCAATAACTACTCCAACAACAACAGCAACAAAAAGCGAAGATAGCAAGCATTCTATTTCTTTCCCCTCTCTCTCTCTCTCTCTCTCTCTCTCTCTCTCTCTCTCTCACACACACACACACACACACACACACACACACACAACACACACACCAAAAAAAAAAAAAGATCAGATTTTTGTCAACGAAAGAAGACTCCTGCCAACTTACAGAGTGAGACAAAATGCGGTCCATAACGAGCTGCGACGTCTCGGAACAAGCAAAGGCAAAAGGGTTCCCGGAAACCGCTTCAAATTCCGCCGAGACATCTTCCTGTATGGTTCCATTCCCGCCCGCAGTAGCAGATATATCCTTGGGCAGAAGCTGGGTCGGTGGCTGTGGGGCTAAAGCTTTCGATATTTCAAAAGCCGAGACACTCCACGAACGGGAGAGAAACTCCATTGGCTCCTTTGGGGTCTCGGGCGGCCTGAACATGGGCTGAATCGTCGGCGCCCTCTCCATGTCAAAGAAAATTTTTTCGAAAATCCTTGATTGGGGAAGAATGGGAAAAACAACAGGAAAATGGGAAAATTTTGGGAAATGGGTTGTGGAACTGGAATATGATGGTTGCATAGACTATATAGAGAGTGTAGATATATATAGAGAGAGAGAAAGAGAAAAGGAAAAAAGTTGTGAGAGAGAGAGAGAGAGGCAGAGACGATTTTAACTTTGTCCCATGTATAGGAGTATTTGAGAGATGACAATCTCATCCCCAAAAATTCCATTTCACCAAAATTAGGGCATATGGATCATATATTTAATTAATTATTATTACCGTGTGGTAATTACATTTATGTGTGTAACTAACAACCAACAAAAGCAGTCATAATAAGGGTAAAAAGGTAATAAATGCATCATTTAAAAGCCCTGAGCTTTCAGGTATATTGCGATTTTTCCTTTTTCTGCATTGCCAAACTCACTTGTAAACCCACCCTTGTTTATTATTTTACCTTATATCCCAAGTTTATTTTTACAAATATAAAGGGATTCTACTTTTTTTTAAAAAAAAAAATAAATGCCATACTACCATTAGTTTATTTCCTTTAATAAATTTGTCCAAACCAATTTTGTTATTACTTATATTTTATTATTATTTTTCTAAAAATTTTAAGTATCGGAGTATTTTTGTTTTAGAAGATAAAATAATTGCAGTGTCCATTATTTCGAATATAATTTTCAAAAAAAATATAATTTTCAAAACTACTATATATTACATAAAAAATTGCTACATAGTGGACCCTGGACAAAAACCTTTAGCTCTTAATTATTGTACACATTTAATCATCATGTTATTATTTCATTTCAATGTAAATTTAGTGTTGATTGGATCTCCCAAATCTTTGAGACCTAAAGTTTATACAATAGCCGTTAATCAAGTAGTATAACTCTCCTATATACTTCCTCCATTTTTTATTATATGCTACTGTTAACCAAGATTTTTATTGATTGATAATGTTGAGGATGATTACAAGATTACGGAAGGAAAATACAAGAATTTAAATAAAGCTGTAAATGAAATGAAAATTACAGAATTCAAGAACAGGAAAGAAAAACTTTGCAGGAAGGAAAATGGTGCAGAATGTAAAAAAAAACAAAATAGCGATTCCTCTGGGGGATTTATTGATGGATCTCCTTGGGATGCCACCACCGTTGTATTTATAGAGGCAGACTACGACATTCACCTCTAGATGGAGAAGCTGTAACGCTTGGTAACATTCCCATATGCTCTCCCTTGATGACGTTTGTCATCAATGCTCCAATGATCCTCTCCATGGGTGATGCCTGATCTACAACACTGCTCCGATCTTATCCAAGTATGCCGCCATTACTCATTGTCTGTCATCAATGCTCCCATGATCCTCTCCATGGGTGATGCCTGGTCTACCACGCTGCTCCAATCTTCTTTAAGGGTGCGGCGCCTCTCACAGTTCCAGAATCATTCGTCTTGGGCTCACCCATGAACTGGGCCGGTTACTTGAATGTTGGGCCGAAGCATAATGGACCAGAACTTAATGGGCCTAACTTTTACTTTTTGGTTTAACAGATGCCCCCTCGCACAATTTGTCTGATTAGAATTTAAGACAGATTTGTGCGCTTTAATTTAGGGTTTAGACATTTGGCCCACTTAAGCCCATTAGGGTTTCTTCAAGCTTCCAAGCCTCAAAATTTTGCTCATTTTTCCAATTTTTTCTTCTCTTCTCTTCTCTTCTTCCTCGGTGTGCCGCCGCTATCCTTGATGAAGATTTGAGGGCTCCGGCCATGCCACCGTTATCTCTTCGATTCGTCTTCGGCTTCGCCTTCAAATTCGCCGCCCTAGCTCTTTAGTGTCGCCAACATCTTCCCGGCCGCCAACACCCTGCGGGCCGCTAACAGTGGAGCGCCGCCAACCACCTCCTAAGCCGCCAGCCTTGGACACAGCCGCCAGCATCCCGGACGCCGCCATCGTGAAGAGCGCCGCCAACACCCTTCCTTAGCCGCCAACACCCTTCAACACCGCCGCCAGCTCATCATCTTGAAGAGCGCCGCCAACACACTTCAACACGACCGCCAGCTCCTTGAATCGGGTCGCCACTTCTCTTCGAGTCCATCATCGCTGCCAGACTTCAAAGGGGCCGCCAAGAATCTTCGAACGCTGCCAGTCCGAGCGCCGCCGCCACTGAGTTCAGGGAGCCGCAATCGCCGCCAACTCCTTCTGGAGCACCGCCAACCTTCGCCGCCATCTCTCCCTAGATCGCCGCCAGTCAGTTCCTTCGGCCGCCAGCGTCGCCCGTAAACGCCGCCAGCCTGCGCTCTGAGCGCCGCCACTAGCTGCCGCAGGCAGCCGCCACCAGCCCCGGAGTGCCGCTAGCCTGCCGCGATCGCTGCCACCTGCCTCGAGCACCGCCATCGTTGCCTTGAGCGCCGCCGGCTCCTCTGGCCCGGGTCGCCACTCGTGTTGATCTGTCTGCTTGATTTTACTCATGGATCAGTTTTGCTCATAGTGTCCTAATATCTTGTTCTTTTATTTATATTTGAGACTATGCACCCGGAATCTATACATCATTGAGCTGTACATGAATCTATGCAATACTATATCCCACCTTACATGTTTGTTTGATGACATAGGAACTAGCCAAAGCATTTACGTGTTTGATTCTTTTATTTGATGAGCATCCCTCAATCGCCTTACATAGGGTTTTAGAAAACCATGCCATGCTAGCTGCTTGACTATTATTTCGTCTATTCGATTAAGTATCTCTCAAACACGCATTGATATTTTAACATAGAATTTAGCTGACGGAGCCATGCCAGCCGCCAGCCCTAGGCCGCAACTGCCCCCAGGCCGCCAACTGCTCCGGCCGCCAGCTCCAGGCTGCCAACCTCTGCTCAGGCCGCCTTCGAAGATCCCCTGGCCGCCACTTAGTCTTCAGCCGCCATTCAGCTTCAGTCACCCGTGTCTACCTCGACCGTCATTGTCATGACGCCAACTACTCAGCCTCCAAGGGCCGCTGTTGATGGCGTCTTAAGGCCACTATCCAGGGCTGTTTCCATCCAGGGTTACTGGGTTGGCCATCACCCTTGGTTCGTCTTCCTTTTTACTGGGTTTCAATTCATTGAATGTAGACCCGTATGTAAGTCGACGCTTCTCATCTTGTTCCTCAAAGAACTTTTCCAAGCGGGCCGCTCTCTCGGCCAAATGGGCAAGGTCAGTGCAATCCTGCACAATTATTATAAAGGAAAATAACAAGCCTTACGGGAATTAAACAACTAGCTAGGAATATCAAACAAGCTATCAACACAAGAAAATGACTTGGACTATGAAACAAGGAAATCATATGATGCGGTCTAATACTTTTAAAAAAAATGAGGCGGTTTCAAGGGATCAAGACAGATGCGGTTTAATAAAAGAAATGGAGAGGTAGGTGCGGTTTACACATTAAAATAGGTGGAGTCATGCGGTTTAGGGAGGAAAGTAGAGGGGCATGTAAGCAAAAAGGAGGAAGGAAGGAAAAAGAGAGTGAGGTGGTTTGATATGTTTGGAATCGATGCGGTTTACCATGTTTAAAAATCGATGCGGTCTCTTTGCAAGGAAAGAGACAGACAGATGCGATCTACTTATTTAAAAGTGATGCGTTCTTTAAAGCTTAAACCGCCTCACATGTTGTAAACCACATCAAGGAAGGAGACAGTGGCAAGGGTGTCGGCGAGGGTGGAGAGGTGGCGGAGCTCGCGGGGGTGTGGTAGGGAGGTTGGAGATGACGGTGGGGTTGTCGGAGACCACGACCATGGACAGAGAGGACGACAGGAGCTTCGGCCGGAGGTGATCGTAATCTTCCGACGGCGATTCGGGGTTTCTTTCTTCTGCGAAGCTTCGGTTTTCGGGGTGGCCGGAATAATGGAGGAGGTGATGGTGAGTCGCCGGCAGTGGCTTCTGGGGATGGCCTTGGAGACGGACGAGTGCTCGGAGAAGGTGGGGACCTTGCCGGCGATAATTCCAGGGTTTTCTTCATTTAAAGGGGGTGGCTGGCGTTGAAGATGTCGACGGCAGTGGCATGGAGGAGAGACGCGACGTCGGCCATGGCTGTTGTTTCCATCACTGGATGGCGGCTTCGGAAGCTGGAGGGTGGCCGCCGTCGTTTGGGAGGATGGGGAAAAGTCTTATCGAGGCCGCGGCATGTAGGCGCCGGAGAAGGAAGTGTCTCCGGGAATTGGTGGGGACACGGGGGTGTGGAAAATGAGGGCGGCGGCCAGCGATAGTGGAGGGCGGCGATGGATCTGGTTGTCGTGGATGACACAGGAAAGAGCGGAGAGGCTGCCGTCATTAGACACGAGTGGTGACGGCAAGGCTGAAGACGAAGGAAGCATGTTGGAGAAGATAACACACTAACGCATGTTGAACCTACGTGCTCTTTCTTTGAGCTTGGATCCTTAACGCATGACAATCCCGCGTTCAACATTGATGAGTCTTGATCCTTCACGCAAGATGAACCTGCGTTATCTGATGCTGGGCCATTTTCAATTTTGCTTTGTTGGGCTTTTGATCCAATTGGGCCAGGGGTTCTTCTCCTTGATTTAATCAGTCCGAGCCTACTGAAATCTTGATCCGGATTACTCGAAATAGTTCTCTGTCTGCTCCAAATAATTAATCCGACCTCATTGGAATTTTTATCTGGATAAAATTTTGGGTTAGTTCGGATAACTACATCATCCTCTCCCCCTTCAAAAGCTTTGGACTCTAAAGCTGATAGAGAGGATGTTGTACTGGGCTCAATCGGATAATCAATTCCTGCACTAACCGAAAACCCATAAGTATTGCAAATTTGTATCATTTTTGTAAAACAAAAATTCTCAGTGAAATCATCAGATATATGATCCAAAATGCAGAAGTATTTTCTGATCCTGCTTCCAATGTGAATTCCAGTTTATCACCCTTCTTGTTCCGAGATTTCCATTCCCTGCAAAAATGATAACAATTATCAGTTAAATAATTTCTGTCAAATTTTGGAACAATCTCACCTGAGTGACTCTGAAATTTTTCATCTTGATCTTTATCAACATCTGTAAAAATATCAACCAAGTTAGTTCCATTATCATCATAAAATTTAGATAAATTAAGCATAGAAAATTCATGACACGGAGTGTCAGTAGTAAATCCTGGAATGATCAATGAACAATGCTTGGTGGTACTGGATGCAGCTTCTTTTCCTTTATCCTTAGCCCTTTGTGGTGGCCTTTGCGTGCGGGCCCGATAGGCTTCTTCCTCTTCACGTATTTGCCGCCTAAAATTTTCTCGATCTGCTCTAGCAGTTGTTGGGGATTGTGAGTAGAGAAAATCCCTTGAGCCATTATGCCTGAAGACAATTAAATGTTCCCTTGCAAAATATTGAGCATGTTTATCATAAAGCCAGGGACGTCCAAGAATGACATGGCATGTGTTCATTGGCATGACGTCACATTGAATCTGCTCTTCATAACCGTTGATTTTGATGGGAACCTTTGCTCTTCTCTAAACTCTTGCGAGTCCATGATTATTGACCCACTGCAGTCGATACGGCTCTGGATGATCGTCGACCGGTATCCCCAACCTACGAACAGTGTACAAACTCACTATGTTAACACAACTTCCACTATCCACAATTAAATAACAAGGTTCATTAAAAATAGTGCAATGACAGTGAAAGAGGTGCTCCCATAGTTCCATTTCGGTTGACACTGGCTCCGTCCCTTTTGCATGATCGATGAATGGGACAACCACAAATGATGAACTTGTGCGATTGCTCGTCCCTACTAATTCTCCGCTCGTACTCCAAGTACGACTAGAGCCGAGACCTTGAACAATTTTATGCATTTGCTCATCAATAATCATGGCTGAAGTTGCCAAGTGATTGATGCCCACATATCCATTCGAGTCCAATTTATCGAGAACGTCTTTCCTCAACCCAGATAAGTAACGAGACATCTCTTGTTCCTCGGACTCCTCTGTGTGAGTTTCTTCTAGCAGAAATAGCATGCTTCTATAGTACTCAAGCACGGTTCTACTGCCCTGCTTTAGATTCTTTAACCTTCTGGCAAATTCAACTTTCCTATCAAATGGTGCTTCCTCGGGTACTGATGTCGCAGAATTTTTGGTAACTGACTGGAGTTCCCAATTCGACTGTCCAGGAGGTCTGACTTTCCTTTTAATGCCAAATTCATCTTTCAGAATTTCTTCAAGTTCTTCATTCAGCTTCTATTGCAGCTTTTGCTCAACCGTATCCATGACTTGATCATAGATATGCTGTGGATCCACAAGCCTGTGATCTACCCCATCTGCAATAAAATGAATACCGGCAGTGAGTTTATCAGATAAGGCATCCATTTCAAAGTTAAAATTATCAATTAATTCTTCCCTGAATTGAGAAATTATCTGCGAAATCTCAGAAGAACAGCTGGCTATCAGATCGGTGCTCGTGGCCTGATCATTGCGTTCGACTATCTGCTCCTCAAGTTGCTTCCCTAGCTGATCCAATTCGTACTCCAATTTTCCTTCAATCTGTCATGCTATCTTCTCAATTTGGTCTTCCAATTTATCAATCAAATCTTTTTCAGCTCGGCAGAAAAGAGTTTTAATTCTTTCTGCTATTCTTTGACCATGTTGACTAGCAAAATCCGTGACAGATTTCTTGAGAAATGATGCAGTTGCATCAAATTTGACTTCAGCTTCAGTGGTGGAGATAATGATGTGCTCTTGCAAATTAGTAGATTGGTGATCCACTTCTTCAGTAAAAACATCAACCTTCTCGTTTAATTCCACAATTTTCGCATCCACTTGATTAAATTTCTCATTGATGACAACAATTTTCTGTTCTAAATTGTCAAATTTAGAACTGAATTCTTGTTTCATTTCCATCATGTTCGCATTGAGACTCTTCAGTAAGTCCAGCATGGTGGTATCAGAATTACCTGCCATATCAGAAAGAAAAACTAGCAATATATATATATATATATAAAGTCAGAAGATAAAATAAAAATAAAAATAAGATATTTTTGGTGATTTTCTCTTTTCTTTCCTCCTCACTCAATCTCACAATCCAAGTGTCAGATAGCTTGAGTTCGATCACAATTCAGCTCTTGAAGCGCTGCCAGAGAAAATTATCCAATGTCGAGTAGGAAGATCAAAGCTTGAGTATATATATATATACTAGTCCTCGTTAGGAACGGGCTATGCCCCTCAGTCGTTATGATATTATTGTTTCAATTGTTTCATATAGAATTAATTACATCTGATAGCCTTAACGATACGAATATCTAAGAGGAAAAAATGCATTTGTATTTTCAATATTAGTTTAATGTAGGGACAAAACTTGAAGTAAATAAAAAAATACTCTAACTTATATAGCTTTTTTAATGCAAATATTATCATTGTCAAATATAAAACTAAAGATATTTGGAAGAAAAAAAAAAGAAAGTGGGACCCACCAATGACGTTTGAAGTAAATAGAAAAATAACTTAAGATAAAACATATACTTCCTCTATTTTTTATAAGTTCTAGAGACCCACCCAGCACGCAGTCTAATGCATATTTTAAACCATTAATAATTCAAATCGGTACAAGTAAAAATTTTAAAAGTTTGATGTTAAAAAACTACATGACGAGACGAATCTAACGACATCTCACTTGACTATATTTTAACTTGTATAACTATGATAAAACTTTAACTCAAAGTGTTTCTGTGAATAGTGTCATTTTTCGACATATTGCACTTATTGAAGGACGTAGGAAGTATATAAGATGACAAAATAGGTTGTATTTTGGAGTAAATACAACACAAATTAAAGGGTAAAATGGTAATTTTACGTAGAAAACAAAAAATCATTCATATTTTAAGGGTAAAGTAGACATATTACGTAGCAAATTAAAAACCTTTCATCATTTGAAGGGCAGAATCGTCATTTGAGGTGGCAAACTACCTTCCATTAATAAAAGGCTGATTGAAAGAAGGGGCAAAATAGACAGATCCAAGAATGAGAGGATCAGAGGAAAAAGGCTGAAGGAAATGAAGGGCAAAAAGGTCAGCTCAGGTGGTAGAAGGACTGATGGAAAGAAGGGGCAAAATAGGCAGATCCAAGAATGAGAGGAAAAAGGCTAAAGGAAATGAATAGCAAAAAGGTCAATTTAGGTGGCAGAAGGGCAGGCATTCGTACTTATATATAATGATATATATATATATATATATATATATATACGCACAATGCAAGAAACAAAATGCAATTGTTCGACTCAATCAATAACCGCTAGGAAATATGTGAAATGCAATGCAATGAAATTATGTCACGGTTTTGATTGGCAATTGCAATCCAATAATTCCAAGACCTCACAATATAAAAGTGAATTCACCAAAGTTTGAAAAGTGGTAGCTCACAACACCCGACTCCCAAATATGATTCTCACAAATAAAAAAAAATAAAAATAAACAAAAATAACCCAATACTCAAGTGGCTTCAATGGCTAGGTATCACAATTTTATGAGAGGAATTCCAATGTCTTTATTTCAGATGGAACTTCAACTCGGTGTTCATGAAATAAATCAGAGGAATAATTGTGCCGGTCAAATATATCCACTTTATTGTATTACTCAAAATATATGTGCTCAAAATTCATCAAACAAAGTCCTCACGTGGGTCCCACTATGTAGTACTCGATCCTCCCAAATTTTGCCTTGCACGTGTTCACCAAAAGGAATTTCAAAGGGGATGGTATCGTGTGGGGTCCACTGGAGAGTACACAATTTCCTGCAAATAGAGGTATGGGCGCGTGAAACAAGGTATGGGAGTATACTATTTCTTTTTCCCTTGTGTGGCTCAAGGCAAGCTAGGGTGTCAATCAAATTATCTTCTTGCTAGCTTGTCACTTTTGTCCCCTTATCATGTCCCCTAACACTTAGAAATTTTTCAGATTTTGAATCAACTTGAAGCCCTCAAGAAATTTATGAAGATGGCTTGAAGAGGGATGAACACTCAAGAACACTAAACAACATTCAAACCCCTCATTTGGAATTTTTAGAAGCATATTAACCAATCAATCACATAAACACATTCCAAATGCATACATCCACATATGAGAATCAAGATATGGGATAACTAACAATAAAAACAAGAAAACACAATATCAAAGACCAAAATATAGGTATTTTCGGACTTTTTTTTGCATAAGAACACACAAGAACATCAAAAATTTTCAAATGGCCATATCTTTGGTTCCCGATGTCCGTTTTTGATGAACTTTATATGATTTTTGAATGTAAATCCAACAAAACCAAATATGAACTCAGAATTAAAAGAATATGCACTGACCAAAATGGTTTTCTGATGAACAGTAAACAGGGAATATTTTGAGATATTTTTTTGGTGGTTTTGAAAATGAGTTCTATTGAATCTTTGCTTAGGTCTGATACCAAATTTATATATATGCCGTAGACCAAGATCGAGAGCAAAGAAATCAATAGCAAAGCAAAAACAACAAGAAATGGGATGAAGCAAGGTTATCAAAATCTAGGTCTTATGTATGATCGTTTTTCCATTTGCAAGATCGGGATCGTAGGATCGTATTCAGATCCTAAGATCCTACGAAATTAGGACAAAAAAATATTCATATTGTATATTAGCACATTATAATAACCAATATCAATAAATAATAATTTGTCTAGCAAAAAAGATAATAATTGAGCATTTAAGACATGATGCTTGAGCTAGGTTGGATTTGTCATTAGAATTTTCTCCATTTTCGTCACTCTAAACCACTGTCTCATTGGATTAATCATCATCCATCTGGGCTGGAGGTTTAGAACTAAAATCTCCATCAGTAAGGGGTGCTGGAAGGGGATGCTACGACAAGGGCGGTGGTAGAAAGAGGAAGGGGATGCGAGGACGACGATAGGAAGAGAAGGGGGATCGAAGGTGACGTCAACAACAAGAAGATGAATTGTAAGAGGAAGATGAAGGGAATGCGAGTAAGATGGAGATGCAAAAAAAAATCCCTAGATTTGGATTTTGGAAAACAATGGAGGACTGAAAAATGAAAAAATGAGATGAAAAATAAGAGGGAGTGGGATCAGATCGTTCAAAGATCTTAAGATCTTGTATAGATCCTATAGATCTTATCCAGATCCCACCCTAATTTAGATCCCATACAGATCTTGATCGTTTTGGCTTTGTGGGATCGTAGGATCGTAAGATCCTAAGATTTAAATCTAGATCTTAATAACCTTGGGATGAAGGATAGAGGGATAGGAAAGCTCCAAAAATTAAAGAAATATTGAGGCAATGGAGTTAGAAACAACCTTGTCTCTTCCAAATTTTCAACAATGGATGACAAACCTTGGATTTGCTTCAAGATCCAAGAACCGTGGAAATAGCTCAAGGCCAAGACACGATTGAATGGTGAGGAATTTTCGGTTTCCCTCAAAACTCTCAAATGACTTTAAGAGAAATGTTCATGCATTAAGCAAGGTTTTCATTAATTCAAAAGGTGAGTCTTACAAAATGAGGGGATGAGCATATATATAGCTCCCCCAAGTCCAACAATTATTACAAAGGAAAATAACAAGCCTTACGGGAATTAAACAACAAGCTAGGAATATCAAACAAGCTATCAACACAAGAAAATGACTTGGACTATGAAACAAGAAAATCATATGATGCGGTCTAATACTTAAAAAAAAACGAGGCGGTCTACATTTTAAAAATGAGGCGGTTTCAAGGGATCAAGACAAATGCGGTTTAATAAGAGAAATGGAGGGGTAGGTGCGGTTTACACATTAAAATAGGTGGAGTCATGCGGTTTAGGGAGGAAAGTAGAGGGGCATGTAAGCAAAAAGGAGGAAGGAAGGAAAAAGAGAGTGAGGCGATTTGATATGTTTGGGATCGATGCGGTTTACCATGTTTAAAAATCGATGCGGTCTCTTTGCAAGGAAAGAGACAGACAGATGCGTTCTTTAAAGCTTAAACCGCCTCACATGTTGTAAACCGCATCAAGGAAGGAGACGGTGGCAAGGGTGTCGGCAAGGGTGGAGAGGTGGTCGGAGCTCGCGAGGGTGTGGTAGGGAGGTTGGAGATGACGGTGGGGTTGTCGGAGACCACAACCATGGACGGAGAGGATGACAGGAGCTTCAGCCGGAGGTGGTCGTAATCTTCCGACGGCGATTCGGGGTTTCCTTCTTCGGAGAAGCTTCGCTTTTCGGGGTGGCCGGAATACTGGAGGAGGTGATGGTGAGTCGCCGGCAATGGTTCCCGGAGATGGCCTTGGAGACGGACGAGTGCTCGGAGAAGGTGGGGACCTTGCCGGCGATAATTCCAGAGTTTTCTTCATTTAAAGGGGGTGGCCGGCGTTGAAGATGTCGACGGCAGTGGCATGGAGGAGAGACGGGGACGTCGGCCATGGCTGCTGTTGCCGTCACTGGATGGCGGCTTCGGAAGCTGGAGGGTGGCCACCGTCGTTCGGGAGGATGGGGAAAAGTCTTATCGAGGCCGCGGCATGTAGGCGCCGGAGAAGGAAGTGTCGCCGGGAATTGGTGGGGACACGGGGGTGTGGAAAATGAGGGCGGCGGCCGGCGGTAGTGGGGGGTGGCGATGGCTCTGGTTGTCGTGGATGACACAGGGAAGACCGGAGAGGCTGCCGTCGTTAGACACGAGCGGCGACGGCAAGGCTGAAGACGAAGGAAGCATGTTGGAGACGATAACACACTAACGCATGTTGAACCTGCGTGCTCTTTCTTTGAGCTTGGATCCTTAACGCGTGACGATCCCGCGTTCAACATTGATGAGTCTTGATCCTTCACGCAAGATGAACCCGCGTTATCTGATGCTAGGCAATTTCCAATTTTGCTTTGTTGGGCTTTTGATCCAATTGGGCCAGGGCTTCTTCTCCTTGATTTAATAAGTCCGACCTACTGAAATCTTGATCCGGATTACTCGAAATAGTTCTCTGTCTGCTCCAAATAATTAATCCGGCCCCATTGAAATTTTATCCGGATTAAATTTTGGGTTAGTTCGGATAACTACATCACGATCTCCCTATCAGGAACCACCATTGTGCATCGGCCCTTAAGCTGCTGTAATCTATTGATAAAAATGCTCGCCGCTTCATAGGCAAATTGTTTAGCATTAGTTAACTCTGCTAAACTGACACGTGTCAAAGGAGTGTAGAACCTGTCGTGGAAGGCTCTCTCCAGATCAGCCCAACTCTGAATTGAATTAGGCCGCCAAGATGCGTACCAAGCGAAGGCAGGTCCAGTAAGGGATGTGCTGAACAACCTCAACTTCAGCCAATCATTGGCCGCCATCTCACCGCATTGTGCAGTAAATCTGCCCATATGCTCCACAATGGACTTGCCGTCGTCCCCCAAAAACGTAGTAAATTCGGGCATCTTGAACCTTCTTGGATAGGGCTGCATCGTATCCACCCAGTCAGGATAGGGCTTTCTGTAAGTAGGCTGCTCTATCGGCCTTAATTGGATCCCGAAGTGCTGTTTGATCCCATCTGCAAGTTGATCAGGTGACACAGCGGGTGCCTGCATAGGAGGCATAGCGGCTGGAGGTGTGGGATGAGGCATGGCGGTTGGTGTGGCAGGTGTCGCCGCCACTTCATATAGCTGTGGCGTCTGCCCCCCTAGTTTTGGCGGCATCCAACCAAGGTTCAGTGGTGCTGCCACATAAGACTTGATTGGAACGTTTGACACAGAATGTGTCGCTTGACGTGATACTATGCCAGGTCCACCAGAGGCTATCGTATAGCCTGATGAAGCACTTGAGGACGTCAAACACCCTGGTGCTGCGTAGATCGGCACAGGTGCCGCGTACCCAGAATTCGGCATGCTGGGTGCCGCTGGAGTGACAGTGTAAGCCGCCTGATAAGGAAAAAGAAGCGTACTGACCAGGCCTCCAGCCTCGGGGGATGGTGGCTGACCATGTGCTGCTCCCCAGGCCCTTTGTTGGCCGCCTGACGGCCCTAGGCATGGGAGACTGGGCGGCATACCTGTGTTGTTCTCACAAGCGGTTCTATCCTGTAGAAGGTGCATGGAACTGCATAATTTCTCCATTTGATCGGCCATAGCAGGCCGCAATGCATCATTAAGATGCTTGGTGAGGAACGGTATGATCTCGACTATCGACTCTATGATCAATAGCCGCATTTGCTCGGAAACTGTAGGGGTCTGCATAATCCACTGTTGTGGTTGGGAGGTACTTGCCGTCTCAGCGGCGTCCTCCGACCGTGTTCGTACGGGTGTCTTCTCCTGTAGAGGCATCTCTTCTAATTTCTTAGTCAAATCACTCAATTTTTCCAGATCTGAGACGCATACACACTTCAAGCAGATATGGTTTCCACTCGAGTCCCACTGGGCGTGCCAATTTGTTAACCAAAATTTCTATTGATTGATAATGTTGAGGATGATTACAAGATTACGGAAGGAAAATACAAGAATTTAAATAAAGCTGTAAAGGAAATGAAAATTACAGAATTCAAGAACATGAAGGAAAAACTTTGTAGGAAGGAAAATGGTGCAGAATGTAAAAAAAATGAAATAGCGATTCCTCTTGGGGATTTGTTGATGGATCTCCTTGGGATGCCACCACCGTTGTATTTATAGAGGCAGACTACGACATTCACCTCTGGATGGAGAAGCTGTAACGCTTGGTAACGTTCCCATGATGCTCTCCCTTGATGACGCCTGTCATCAATGCTCCCATGATCCTCTCCATAGGTGATGCCTGGTCTACAACGCTGCTCCGATCTTATCCAAGTATGCCGCCATTACTCATTGTCTGTCATCAATGCTCCCATGATCCTCTCCATGGGTGATGCCTGGTCTACCACGCTGCTCCAATCTTCTCCAAGGGTGCGGCGCCTCTCATAGTTCTAGAATCATTCGTCCTGGGCTCACCCATGAACTGGGCCGGTTACTTGAATGTTGGGCCGAAACATAATGGGCCGGAAATTAATGGGCCTATTTTTAACTTTTTGGGTTAACAGCTACGGACCCACAGTACACGCAGTCCAATGCACGTTTTAAACCATTAATAACTCAAGTTCGGTATAAGTAAAAATTCTAAAAGTTCGATATTTAAAAACTACACGACGAGACGAATCTAACAAGATCTCACTTGGTTAAAGGGTGTTTGTGAATAGTGTTCAAAATTCATATGGAGCTATTATAAAGAAACGAAGGAAGTATATATATATATATATATATATATCAGTTCTCAACAATTACAATACTTGAACTCAAAATATTGTTTCTAGCAGCTATAGTATCATATTAGTTCAAGTTAACTATCGTTGTATTTAATAAATAATTAATATATATGTCATATATAAACAAGTAGTTAAATAATTAATGTATATTCCTTTCTATACATTATTTTTGAACCAAAATTTTTGGACATGTCGTCCAATGCATTTATTTAACAGTTAATATATTAAAATGTGTATGAGTAAAAAATTATATAAATTTTATATTCTAAACTATGCAAAAAGACGTATTCACCAAGATTTTACTTTACAATATTTTTTCTTATATAACTGTAATAAAAAAATAAGTCACACTTGTATAGTTTACAGTGTAAAAAGTCTAATTGGACACAAATAGCAGGACGGATGGAGTTGTATTTCTTAAGTGAAGGTATCAAGTTAGTAATTAGTAGTAAAGAAAGAAAATGGGGCACAAAACTTCCGAGAGCTTTTAAGATTTTTTTCATCAGCTTTGAAAGGTTGTAGCTTATAAAAAGAACCTTTGCAAACAAAACCTACCTTTAGTATCTTTTGCGAGTTTCCAAAGACTAATTTCTAATTTAATTAATTTTGATAACTATTTTAAAATCTACCGCTGCTTCTAAAAAAACATTTTATGTAAAATTAAATACTACTATATTTTAAAACCCTATCAAAATCTACAACTACTAAAACTACTCCAGCTTCCAACAGTTAAAAGCTCACAGTTACAAATCACAATTATAGCGAAATGCGCAGAACACGCTGATAATAGAAGTGAGTGCTGCGGCGTTTGGAATTTGGAGAAAACTCCAACAGAGTTAACGCTGTGGCGCCTTGTCTGCCTAAGTGCCCATATGCCATTTGCCCTTTCCCACTCTACTTTCTTCCATTTTTACTACTAGCTATTCATCTTCTCACCGTATATATATTATATATATATATATATATATATATATATATATATATATGTGGCACCTTTCCATCACTTTCATCAAACCTCAAACCCTCTCCTAATTTTTGTTTGTTTGTTTGTTTTTTTTTTTTTTTTTGTCCCAATAAAAATCTATGCAATTTCTTTTAAAGGGAAATAAATCATTAGTTAAAGTTGTCTTAACATTCTTCAAATTCAATCACATAGATTGAATATATACACATATTTATAATATTTATAATTATAATAATGAGTTTCGAAGACTTGTTGCTCGTATATAACGTATTACAAGCTGCTATTTGTTATTGCAATTCTAAGGATGCAATTAGATTGGCAATATAATGGGAGTGTGGCGATCAAATGTCGCCGTGTCCTTTGCAATTAGGGAGATCATTCACGGGGAATCAACACATTTTGATCGGATAATGGATTTGGTAATTTTAGCATATTTGACCACCAAATATGTCATTTGATAAGTAACAAACATATACACGACCATATTCGGTTCAATCTACCGAAATTCAATCCGCTATTTGTTTTGAACCGAATTCATGATCATATATTGGGTAATTTTAGCATATTGCTCTTTAATGGTGATAATTTTATTATATATGTTAATTGTTATCTACACATATATCAAACACCTTTAATCAATTTTGATATGTTATCGGTTAGTCAGATATATTATTAATATGTTATCTGTTGACTCTCAAACAAGGTGCATAATCACCAAATATGTCCTGTAAGTCACTCAGAATTCTCATTTCGTCCAAAAATGTATTTGAATTACGAAATGATCATGTAAGTTCACTGTTCATGACCAAAATAGTCATTTACTGCCCCATAACTTTTAGTAGTATTTTATTACAATTTGACCCTAAAATTATTATTTTTATTTAATTAGTCTTTTTTAAATCCAATGTAAACGGCCCAACATGCTTCCGGAAATTATATAAATTATCCAACAAATAAATATATATTATAGAAATTGAAATTTGCAATATAAGGACTAAACTTCACAAACAATAAATTTCTGGGTAAGGCTAGTAATTTTTAAAGTATAGGACCACAAAATAATTTGCAAAAAGCCACCTAGAATTAAAGTGGTCGGAAAAATGAAACTTACATGACGACCTCTGTAATTTAAATACTTACAGGATCATTTTGATTATGAACAGTAAACTTACATGACTATTTCGATAATTCAAATATATTCTGGAGGAAATGAGAATTTAGGGTAAGCTACATAAACCTATTTGGTCATTATCCCCAAACAGCGCCATCATATTTGGCAAGTTCTAAGAGACGGTAATCAAGTTGTTAAGACTTTATTAGCTCTGCGAGGTGTTTGTAGTAAGGAATTTTTTATACACTGCGAGGTGCTTGTAGTAAGGAATTTTTTATACCATTTAGGGTCCGTTTGGTTTGAAGGAATCTTAGATTAACAGTGGGAATGTGATTGCTGGGAATATAAGATTACTGGGAATATGAGATTGCCGCGAATCTTAATTTTTTTGGTGTTTTAAGATTATTGTGTTTGGTTAGATTGGGAATCTCAGATTTTCATTTCTAATCAATTTACTATAATGTCCTTGAATTTTAATTGAATAAATTTATAAATATGTCATTTATAAATTTATAAATTTATAATGTCATTTTGCTGCAAAATAGTGATAATATTTTTAAAAATATAAAAAATCATTATATATAATTTATTGTATGATAATTAATGATTTAATGTCACTAAAATGCTTATTATTTTTATTTTTTATATAAAAGATAATTAAATTTTAAGCAAATATTAGAATATTTATTTAAAAAATATATTTAAATAATTTAAAATTTTTCAGTGGATTTTTAAATTAAATTTCACATATTTATCATTTTTTAGAATACAAATATCTAAATGTATAAAATAAAAGAAGTATAAAATGTAAGGATATAAATGACATATTAGTACAAAAGTAGGAGAAAATGAGGTGGTAATATAAGAATACCTACCTCTTGGGTGGGAATCACATTCCCACCCAAAACCCTCAACATTCCCACCTCGGTGGGAATGTAACATTCCTACATAAAAGATGCCGGCAAACTAAACGCATGCATATAACATTCCCTACCAAGTGGGAATCTTGGATGCCCCAAACCAAACGCCCGGTAGGCTTTTCTACCAGATGGTACTTTGTGTTTTCCGAATGTCCATGCCATTGAAACTGTTTACTCACCTTCAGCAAGGTTTTTTTTTTTTTTTGTTTTCCTGTTAAACATCGTATCATTTTCCTCTTTTTAAAATATAGGGAAACTTAAATTTAAATTCCTTCTCACCGTCACAACTCTTGTGAATAGAAACCACACGCAGTTTACCTGAATAATATGAGGTACCGCTAGTTTAATCAAAGATTTCGGATTCGAGCCTTTGTATATCAGTGTATGTAGAATTCTGCTTTGAGGAAGACAAGTCTCGAGGGATTAGTATTGGGTACAATATGGCGTGGGATATCCGGTACACGCCAAAAGAACTCTTGGGAATGAAACCATACCATAGTCCAATAGGCAGACGTGGAAGCATCAATCGATTTCAGGTTTGGAAAATTACGTTTATTTTTTGCTTATTTTTATATGCTTATTTGGAATCTTCCACTAATATGTTTTTTATACTTTTCTTTTTCCTTCTACATTGCGAAATTTAATTTCGTTTAGGCCCCGTTTGGAATAAGCGGTCCAAACACTAAAAGCTCATTCCCAACTCTAAGAAATTCATGTCTGTTTGTTTTTCCGGAAATACAAGATTTGGAATCGCTAATTTTCTCCACAAATTGTGGTCTTGGAACTCTAATCTCTGAAGCTAAACTCTAATCTCTGAAACCAAATTCTAAACTCTAAACTCTATTTATTTACCAAACGAAGCCTTAATGTACTTATTCTTTGTGTGCTTAATTTGCTTCAATATCTATACTATTTAGGCCCGGTTCTCTAGGCCTTAAATAAGCTGTTCTGATCTAAATTTTACAAAATTTGGTTTGATCTGATCTGAATTTATCTGATCTGGTCTGAATGTTTCTGGTCTGATCTGAATTGGTCTGATCTAATCTTATCTTAGTTATATTATTATAATGATTTGATCTGATATGATCTAATCTTGTCTGATCTTATTTGATCTGATTTGATCTGATTTAAATAAAATAAGTAACAAGTCCGGTAAATAAATCCTAGAGAATGGGCATTAGTGACTCTAAACAGGGTTTCATGTGCTTGAATCTTATATACAAATGATTACTTTGTAGGATTTTTGTACTAGAATAAGAGATGAGACGTGAAATTTTTTTGGTTATAATGATAGCGCACAAGTTTCCTTGAATTAATTAAAATAGACATCAATGATTTGATTTGTTGTAATAATAATGTAGAGTAAAAGCTAAAAGGGAAAGACAATTTACACGGGTGAAATTTGGCAGCATTGTGCGTGTGCCTTTCTTCCATAAATATTAGTAATAAATTTTGCTATTTGATTTTTTTTTAAAAAAAAAAAATTAAACAATTGATTTTTTATAATTAGAATAAAAAAAAATTAACAGCGGCTGGCTTGAGTGGATTGAGGCTCTAATCGCTTAAGTAAGGTCTCGGGTTCGAGCATTGAATATGCAAAAAACTGCTTTTGAATATGCGCCCTTTATTGCCCATACAGATTCTCGAGGGATTAGTCTTGGGTCCAATGTGGCGTGGGGATACCCGATTATTCACAAATATATATATATATATATATAATATGTTGCATAATTGTTATGAGATATGATTAGGGATGTCAATGGATCGGAGAAGCCTAAATCCACCCCCACCCATCAATGTTATATTAATCTTCCAACCCACACATCATCCATCTAAAACTCAATCCAAATCCAATCCACATATCAACCACGGGTGGACAATTTTGGAAAGTTCAAAATGCGGTTGTCTTTGAAGGTAAGCAAGTAGATAAAGGGGCGGCCATAGAAGAAATCAAATGGAGGGTGAGTTTGTGGTGGAAAGTGGCTGGGCTGGAAAATGGGTACATCGTAAGGGATCTTGAGAGACAGTTACCAACAGTACTGGTGCAGGCAACAAGAGGGAAGAATAAATTTCCTCGGATAGGGTTAGTGTGGCTTCGTCCCGAGAAGGGTTGGTGGAAGATAAATACGGATGGATCTTCCATTGGTAATCCGGGGCCGGTAGGAATTGGAAGAGTGATTCGAGATGAAAATGGTGAGGTTATTTATATTTTGTCGAACTATATAGGTGTAGTAGATTTCACTGAGGCCGAAGTCGCGACAATCAGTCGGGTTTGTTGTGCATTAATTCGGGACCAAAGTTTTCCTCTTCCAAGACTTGTATTTGAAATTTTGAATATGATTCTAGCAATGTTGTAAGATGGCTACCAGAATTGGGCAGAGTTCCATGGCGTCTGCAAAGGTATGTTGGACCTATCGCCTCTGTTATGGCATGTGCGGGTGAGGTTCGGTTTTTACATATTTTAAGGGAAAGGAATTCGTTAGCCCACCAATGGGCAAAGAAAGGAGCAGTCGGGGGAGAGCTGACAAAAGAATGGTTTTGATATGAGTGTATGGCATTGTCTGCTTTAGTTTTGCAGTCCAAACTGGTGTCTGTATGTTATGCGTCTGGGTGAATCATGATCGTCTTTTTGTATGTTGCTGCCCAATCTGGGTGTTTTTTAGAATGTAGTTTATATGAGTCTAGATGTTTCAATGTTGCTGGACTATTGGTTCCATTGAATAAAGAATAACCTTGCTTAAAAAAAAAAAAAAAAAAACTACGGGTGAGACGGGTGGATTGGGTGGTTAGTGGATTTAAAACATAATAAACGATGCAATAATTTATATTCAAAATAAATTCATATTTGAACATCATAAAGTCTATTAAACTATTACAAATTCCCCACTAAAATTTCAACAAGCAAAGTAACAATTATCCTGTGAAGGAAAGTGTAAAGAACCAAAAAGATATTGAATTTTTCTCAATATCATTCATTTCATGCCAATTTGCAAGTGAAACATCAAACGATTCCTCATCCTACAATGAAGAATATGTATACAAACAATTATATTAGTCGAGAAAAAAATTAAAAGAAAAAAAGAGCTATAAAAGCAAAATAAATTAATTGATTACGAATTAATATCATCAACTTCAGTTATAGAATTTCCTTCAACTCATAAATCAACATCTTCCAAAATAGTTGCACAAGCTTGTGCATTATCAAAACAAGAATCTAACAAGTATTATGTTAGAAACATATAAATTATTGTATCTAGAATTATAAATTAATAGCATTAAATAATGTATATTAAAACAACAAAAATATTTGGGAGATGCGAACGATTTCAATTCTCAATTTTCAGAGCGGGATTGAGGGATTCTGAATTTCTAATGCGATCTAGGTTTTAAAACTTTTTATTAATTTTTAATACTATTTATTTTATTTTATATATATATAATAGATTATATAATGTGTAATTTTAATAGTTTTAAAATATATATTTATATATATTTAATAAAAAAAAAAGCAGATGATGGGCGGGATAGATGGTGGGTTGGATGAGCCTAAATCCATATCCGACCCGATCAGTCACCCGATCCACCCATGGCGGGATAGATGGTGAATATACCACCCGCCCGTAAATCGATCCACCCAATCCGATAAAATGGACGAAAACCCGAAAAAACATGGGTGAATCGGTTTACGGGCGGGTGCGGGTGGAATTGTCATCCTAGGTATGATGTGTTGGCTTTGTTTTCTTGATGGCGGTGAATATACACCATAGTAGCATCAAATCAAGTCTAAAAGATGCAAGTAAAGGGCGGAATTGATGGATACAAATACTAAGATTGTAGATTTGTGTGGAGGAAATTCAAGTTGATAATATCCCACACTTATATTTTACAAAAAGAATGTTAGACTAATTTAGTGAATGAGAAGATAGGTCGTAATTTCATTGAAATAAGTACTTCTATTTGGTTCTCGTGGGTGATGTTTCCTTCATAATAACTAGCTTTTGACCCCCAAGAATCAAGAGACATCTACCTATAAAATGAAGACGAGTTAATGGGAGAGACTCAAGAAAACTAAAATTTCCAGCATATGTTTTGGTCTCATTTAGTCCCATAATTTATACATAATGCTGCTTTTGTCCAAAAATTTATACATAATGTCAATTTAGTCTATATTGGTACTAAAACTATATAGAACAAATTGGCATCATACATTAGTTACGAGACCAAATCGATATTACGTTTCACACTAATCATCATTAGTGGGCTGGGTGACTGAAAGTGTCGTCATTAGTGTAGTTATATGCTTGATTGAGAAATTCAAATAGATTTTGGACGATTATGGAATTAGAGATATGTCATGGGACTATTTGATCTTTATCCCTTGAGCTATCGAATTCTATCGTCAAATTTTGGGTAGCTAACGAGCTTCAATAACAAATTTGTCGCTGTTTGGCTTGGGTTGAGCCAATGACCTTTTTCTCCTCAAGGGAGGCTATCGGAAAAGGATCAAACCGATTACGGGTCCGGATTAACAATAATGCGCCCACAATTGACTGAATCTTCTTTGAATTGATCAAAAACAACAAGATACAACGGAGAATCTACCTGTTGTTAAGAAACAACGGCGGAATTCACCAAAAACAGGGAACCAAACTACCAGCTGCTAAGGAGCAACGGTGGATTTGGAAATGGTAACCGCTACAAACTAAGCTAGATTCTAAGGAAAGCTGTAAAGGAAAGCTGTAAAGAAAGCAGTAAAGATAACAAGGAATTAAATTTGATAAAAGGAATTTGGGGGTTGGATTGATCTCCCCGATTTTGTGTGTGTCGACCCCTATTTATAGCCGGAGCTGGAGTAACCGCTCTCCGGCCGATCCTTCTGAGCCGAATTCTTTCTTTCTTCATTTCGGTTGTTTTGGTTTCGGCTGTTCCTTTCCTATTTCGGCCGAAATCTCTATCAGTCTCGGTTCCCTTCATTCGGTTTACTATGGACTATCGGCCTTGCTGATCTTAAGCCCATCTTCCTTTAGAACTCTCTCTTCTGGCCCATATCTTTATGGCCCAATAGCTCTTCACGGCCCATCATTTCGTATGGCCCCAACAGATGCCCTCCTTACTTGGGCGAATTTCTTTCATATGAGAAGGAGCCCAAGTAACTCCTCTCTCTCTTCCTCTTCGTGCGCTAACTCCTCCTTAATATCCGGCCACGTCCTTCTGTGCCTCTTCATTTGCCTTTATTTTCGTTTTTAAAGCCATTTTCCCCTTTCTATTTTCCTCATTCTTCCTTCGTCTTCTTGCTTCTTTTTTCCTCGATGGCGCAACCGACTCTTTCCCCTTCCTCTCAAAAGATCAAAGATGCTGAAGATTCCCTAGTTGACACTTCTTCGCTTCGTCTCATTGATGGCGACCTCGTCACTCTTGGGCCTCTTGCGACTTCAACTGAGGCCACGATTTCTGCTTCTGCTCTTTTTGGGGAATCGAAGACGATCCCCTTGTTTTCGGACTATTTCTCTGTCAAACTTTTCGGCCCTCTCAGTACTTGGCCGTTGGTGACTCAGGAACATATTGCTTGGTACGAAAGGGGCCTTCCTCATTGTGGATTAGATTGGGTTAACTCTGGTGTTGATCACCTGATTAAGCTGAGCTCACAACCTTTTCCTACTACCTATAACTACATTCAGGCCCTTCTTTGCTTCTGGAACTCATCCATTAATTGCTTCTGTTTCCCATGGGGTATAATGACCCCAACTATTGAGGATGTTAAGCTTCTTCTGGACTTACCCTCTCTTGGAAAGCCCGTCTTAGGTGTTACTGATTCCGACAAGCCTACCACGAAAAACACCGGCTATGCTTCCGGGCTCACATTCTCTTCATGGATTAATAAGTACCGTGGGGATAAGCCCGAATTTTCTAGGGATGAATCTGTGGCTTTTATGATGCACTTCCTTAGCCGATTCTTCTGGTGCGCTCCTGCCAAAAATGTTGTTTTTGAGACCTACCCTCTAGCCAAGGCCCTTATGAAAAAGACTCATTTGCCTCTCGCTGACTATTTCTTGGTGCATCTGTATTATGGTATTTCATCCCTGGTTCATGGATGGGCTGATGGCCACTCTAGCCGATCTCATGGGCCTCTCTGGTTCCTTCACCTCTGGCTGGTATGGCATTTCAGGGATATGTCCTGTTTTGAACCTCAACCCTTTGAAACTACCCATCCTTCTGCTAACGATCTTCTCGGGGTTCGGTTTCCCGAAATGCGCACTGAACAATGGATTTACTACTTCATGAGCCGATCCCCACTTGGTCCTTCTTCCTGCCATCTCTATTCTGGTGCTCCGGATAGTTGGGTTTCGGCTATCAACACTCCCCCTTTTGGTAGACCCCTTCCGAAGGCGTTTGCTCAAGTCTGGAATGCTTGTATCATTCCTCGTCACGTTTTTAACTGCTCGTTGTTTGTTCCCCCTGACCATTCTATCCCTTCTGAGGTTTACAATCCTCACTTAGTCAGCCGTCAATTTGGCTTTGTTCTGGATGTGGTCATTCCTCTCTATGGAGACCCAAATCGATACAGCAAATCCTTCAAAGGATTCGGCTCTGAGAATAGCCGAAATCTCTGTCGTACTTGGGCTCTCCGGATTTGCAACTTTGAAGTTCGTTCTCTTGATATCCGTCCTGGTCTTTCAACCGAGCGTTTCGATGCCTGGTGGGAAAAAGCTCTTTCTTACGCTAATTTCGGCACTAACTTGCAGAGCCTCCTTATTTCTCGCGGCTTTCCAGGTATAATGATGTTTTCGGTTGTTGGTTCAGCCCCTGATTACTCCTGTTCTTCTCAAGAGGATGACCCTCTACTTCCTTTACTTAGTAAGTCTTTCGGCTTTCTTCTTATTGTGTGTCGTGTATCTTTCTCAGATTTTTTTTTCCTCTTTTTTTTTCGCCTTGCAGGGGCTGCTTTGGATGATGTCTCGTCTTTTCCATCTCGTCCACATATTTCGTCTGCTCCCGCTACTTCCGGAAAACGAAAACGTGCTGCTTCTGGTTCAGGGAAGTCGAAAAAAGAACCTGCCACTAAGACGCTGCGACGTTCGGCTCGTTCGCCTCTTCCCAGCTCGGCCTCGTCTGCTGATCAGGTTTCTTACCGCTCTTTTCCTCTATCTTTTCCCCCTTGTTTACTATCTTCTCCTTAACATTTATTTCCTTTTTCTTCTAGGCTCCCCGAGTTACCGTTTCTTCCGGCCCTTCCGTCAGGGACTGTGATCTGAATCACAGTTTTTCCATTCTGCTTGTCAGTTGTTAACTTCATCTCTGAATCCCATCCGTTAGTTATGATTTTCAACGTTGGCCTCTCGCCCTTATCTCCGATCTCGATCTCCTGATGTCTCTCCGATTGCTTGATCCACTCCTTTACCTCATAATTCCCCAATCGGTCAAAAACATCTGTGACTTTCTCCTTTCCCTTCGGAGATCCTAATCTTTTCCATACTCCTGACTTCTGAGCCGATGGTCGTTCTCCAAGCCGATCGTGCACAGAACTCTTGCTTGATGATGTTTGATCCCCCAATCGGTCATGCACAGATCTATTCTGGTCGGGCTGCACCATCACCATGTTGGCAACAGGGAACGGATTCTTATCGATCGCCATAAGCCTATCTGGGAACTTCAGCTTCCCATCATCGACATGTTTCTGAATCAGCTTCCTAAAATGTCCACAAACCGCCGTGGAATGAGTAGCCGATCCATGGAATCTGCACCACCCGGCTTCCAACTGATCCTTGGTAGGCTGTGGATGGTTTCCTTTAAACTCTAGCAATCCGTTCTTCTGGCAATAATCAAATATTTCGTCCATTGTGACAAATCGAAAGAGTAGAACCTTTGAGATTCATCTCCTCCTTCTTTCTCCTTGCCTCTGGCTGGTCGAAGTGATGGACAAGTCATAGGCTTTTTTATGATTAATTCTGCCCTTGCAACTTCGGCTAATGCGGGAACGTCGTCCGTGTTGTACTCTTCCTGGACTTCACATCTATCCAGAGACTCAGCAAATGAGGCAGCTGACTGGATAGGTTGTGATCTTCCACTTTGACTTCGACTTGATTTGAAAGCCGCTTGTTCTGCCAAATAAGTCTCCATCCTTATAGCTTCAGCCGTTAATTCGGCTACAGTCCTTGGTCTTGTTACCATCAATCTATCCTTGATAGCAAACTTCAAATTCTGCTTCAAGATTTGAATATATTCATGCTCAGGTAGCATTGTTTTCATCTGAGCCTTCACTGCATAAAACCTTTCAATGAATTCAGTAACTGATTCGGACGCCTTCTGTTTGGTTGACGTCAGATCAACTACCGAAACTTCAGGACTGGTATTATAGAATCGGTCATGGAATAACAGCTCCATTTCGGCCCAAGTATTGACCGATCCTGCTGGCAAATTAATGTACCATTCGAATGCTGGACCAGTTAACGACAAGCTGAACAATATCAGCTTGTGAAAATCATTTTGCGCGATTCTGGTGCATTGAGCTGTAAATCGGCCAATATGCTCAATTGTAGAGCGGCCGACTTCTCCAGAAAAAGTGTTAAAATCTGGAACCTTTACCCCTCTAGGCAGTGGATACTGCTCCTCAATGTAATCTGGATAAGGTTTCCGATACATCGGCCTATTCTCCTCGCCGATGATATTTCCAAACTGAGTACGAATAATCTCAGCAATTAACTCCCTGTCAACCAGTTGTGGTGGATTCTGCTGATGTGGTGCGTATTGTTGTTGAACCACTGGAGCAGGTGGTTGAACAGCTGGTTGAGGCAGTTGATTCTGTTGCTGATCGTACCTTTGCTGCGGAGGAACAAAAGGCCGAGCTCCGTGCCCTCCTGGCGGCCGAAAGGCCTGCTGTTGAAAATTATGAGGATTTTGCATCGCAGGTGGTGGATTTTGCGCCACTGGAGCTTGCTGTGTTCCCATCGGATACATATTCCTCGCTATTTCGGCTTTGAACATAGCTGGCATCGCTGCCAGGATATTTCCTTCAATTTGGCGAACCGAATTAGTAACCGCCGCCTCCACCATAAATTGAACCTGATCTCGGAACCGCGGGGTTAAATCATCGTTTGAAAACTCCTGATTGTGGAAGTGTGATGGTCCGGGGAACCCTGGGGGGAATTCTCCGGTTTCCGCTGCACGTTCTTCCTGAATCGGCGGCAAATCAGTCCTCGCCGCCGTGTTTACTGCTGGAGTTGCTTGTTCGAATGCCATTTCGCGTCCCACTGGGCGTGCCACTGTTTGGCTTGGGTTGAGCCAAGGACCTTTTTCTCCTCAAGGGAGGCTATCGGAAAAGGATCAAACCGATTACGGGTCCGGATTAACAATAATGCGCCCACAATTGACTGAATCTTCTTTGAATTGATCAAAAACAACAAGATACAACGGAGAATTTACCTGTTGTTAAGAAACAACGGCGGAATTCACCAAAAAACAGGGAACCAAACTACCAGCTGCTAAGGAGCAACGGTGGATTTGGAAATGGTAACGGCTACAAACTAAGCTAGATTCTAAGGAAAGCTGTAAAGAAAGCAGTAAAGATAACAAGGAATTAAATTTGATAAAAGGAATTTGGGGGTTGGATTGATCTCCCCGATTTTGTGTGTGTCGACCCCTATTTATAGCCGGAGCTGGAGTAACCGCTCTCCGGCCGATCCTTCTGAGCCGAATTCTTTCTTTCTTCATTTCGGTTGTTTTGGTTTCGGCTGTTCCTTTCCTATTTCGGCCGAAATTTCTATCAGTCTCGGTTCCCTTCCTTCGGTTTACTATGGACTATCGGCCTTGCTGATCTTAAGTCCATCTTCCTTTAGAACTCTCTCTTCTGGCCCATATCTTTATGGCCCAATGGCTCTTCACGGCCCATCATTTCGTATGGCCCCAACAGTCGCTAATTTTGTTTCTCCGAATTGTAGAGTTTAGCTATTAAAATTTATGATCGCTAAAACGATATTTCTGTAAGTATGAACCTTTCACCTTGCAAGGTCAAAACCTCTAATTTGCCCATATCTTCACATTATATTCGAAATAATATAGTCTAGGACAATGTCTACAAATTGATAAATTATTGAAAGTGCAAGCCTGGAATACATTTATGCAAAACTTGTACTTTACATATGGGTACCGAAAAAAAGGTCACGCCAATGGTATTTTGTACCGTACCGGGCACACATTTAACCGCATTATTCATAAGGTTACACGGTACATATTTCGGGCTGATTGCAAGTCGAGTTTGAATAGTGGTGTACTCGAGTTTGACTCTAGAGGTACTCGAGCTCGAGTGAAGTAATAATGTTCAAGCTCGAGCTTGATATTTTATTTATTTATTTTTAAATTTTACGTTTGCGTGTTGGTTTTAAATTTTTTATTAAGTCCTGGTGTGAAGACACAATTTAATTTGATACTATTTGTAAGCGGACTCATAATATAAAATATATTTCTCTATTTTTTTAGTTATCCATTTTTCCTTCTTTGATTGTTTTAAAATAATTGTTCAATTCTATATATAAGAAAATAAAATTAGTGACAAAATATATACTGTATGAAAGACTGAGGTTTGAGGTGGGATGAAAGCGATGATTTATTAATAAGTATGTCAGAGTAAAAGTGGAATTATTAAAATATAGAGGGAGTATTAAAAATGAAGTATAAAATATATTAAAAATTAAAACTAAATGAGTACTTGTCGAGTCATATTTCTACCACTCGATCTCAATACTTGATTAAGCTATTCAACTTGACTTGAATTTTTTGAATACAACCCGAAGTGTTTCTGAATTGAGTCCTAAATCGAGTCCGAATAACTCTGCACGTTAATCCCCAATACATATACTATACATAAAACCTGTTTACACAATTTCACAAATATTTTTAATCTTGCATTAAAATATTTTTTAGTGTGTTTGGAACTTAGCCTTTGGCTGTGTTTGGGAACAGACGCTAAAGTTTAGCGTTTAACTTCTAAAATACATACTAAATATAGCACAAAAGTCTATATGTAGTAAACATTAATTTCACTAAATGTGAAATTTTAATATCTAAACTCTAAACTCTAAACTCTGAACACTCATCACCCCCAACTTTTAGTTTTTCAAACTCCAGACTCTAAACTATAATTTAAAATTGGATTACCAAACACAATTATACAAAATTATTTTAATTTAAAAATATTTTTCACCATTAATTTCAAACTCCAAATTCTAAACTTTAAATTCTAAATACTAAACTCTAATTATTTCTTAAACAGAACTTTTGATTGATTTGCTAAACCACAACGCTCTTTAAAGGAAGGTATTGGGGGTTCGACCTTGTGAATGCTAAGAATTACTTTGGAAGAAGTCAATCCACTAAACTCACTTATATCTCCAACATCTATTACTCGGCCTCTAAAAATCTCAAAAACCATTGGTTCAAAAATAGAATAAACTTTTATAAAATTAAAAATAAAAGCAATATAAAATCTACTTCTAACATGTACTAATTTTGAAATTTTCATCAAATAATTAGTTGCTCAGCCTGGTTCAGTCAAACTACTTGTGGCGGTGTCAATGGTCCATATATGTTTCCCTTGCCACGTCAATACAAATTGGCATTAAAAAGTAGAGCAAAAAAGTTTCATTTTCCAATATTTTTATTATTTCGGCAAAACCACTTGCACCCGCGATTGGTTTGTTGGAATATGGGTTGATGGCAGGGTATAGTATTCACTCGGATGGCTCCTATCTTGCAGGCCGTGGGCGTGCAGGCTATGGGGCGGTGATTCGCGATGTTGCAGGCTCTTGGCTACGGGGTGTCTTTGATTTTTTTGGGGTCAAGTTTGGGTGCTGCAGGCGGAATTGATGGGAATATTGGAAGGTCTTATAATGGCAGAGACAAAGGATATTCTGAGGTACTGTGTGAATGTGATTCGTCTCATGTCGTGGGTCTGCTGGCTTCTCAACGGACTCCTGGACTGGCTTTCTTCGATATTGGTTCAAATTGATGATATCCGGTCCTCTTTCTTCACTTGCCGATTCGAACATATTTTGAGAGAGGGGAATATGGTTGCTGACAATCTTGCTCGAATGGGAGCTGAGAGTAAGCTTTTCTACACTACATGAGTCTTTCCTCCAGCACCTGTAAAACTTCTTTTGGATGCGGATGCTTTGGGTACTTAGTTTCCTCGACAATAGATTACTGCCCTGTTTTCGTTTTTCGATGGTTTGCTTTTTGCTATGTTTTTCATTTCCTTTTTTGATTTCTTTCCTAGCCACTCCGGGTTGTAAAGCCAAAACAAAAAATATTTTTATTATTTCGTTGCATCCATTTTGTTGGACAAAGAATGTAATGAAATCAGGCAATAGAATTTTGTGCTTGTAATGAAACCTTGAAGGTCAAAAACACGAGGCTATCAATGCCGATTTTTTTATGAATTTAATTACACTTTTTTCTTTCTTTTTTTTTTTAAAAAAAATGTATTTACCCATCGCGACCTTAAAATGGTCCAAATTTTTCAGGGTCGAAAAGTTCACACAAGGTGTGAGAAAGGATTGCAATTGATAATTAAACATGGATCCTACCAATTAAAAAATGGTGTAATAAACTAATAATAACCGTATTTTAAAAAATAAATAAAAATATAAAAACTCCAAACAATTATGAGGTGAAAGTCATGAATGATGAAACCTCAGCCTTTCCACCATTCAAGTGGATAAGTGTATGTTTTGTTTTTTAATTTATTGTTTATGCCATGTCACATAAATTACAAAGGGAAAAGGATAGGGGCCGGGTGAAGATTCGAACCCCAACTTAGAGGTTGAGGATTGGGGACTTATCACTAGAGTAAGCCTACCACCATCAATGACCCCCAAGTGGGGGTCATAACAAAATGACAACAAAAAATAATAATAAAAATAATATAAAATTAAATGAAATGTCATGACTTTCTATGACTTGGGTTGGATAGTCAACCTCACGTGACTTTTGAGGGCATCCAATCATACAATGCCACTTGGCATTGTATGATTGGGTGATAAATAAAAATTAATTTTTATTAATTTTTATTTATAATAATTTTATTTAAAATTAAGCAAATAATTATTTTTTCTCTCTATAGATAGAGCCCCTTATTGACATATATTCTTATACAAATTACAAACCTTTCTTTTCTTCTCTCCTTTTCATTCCAACAAATTTGGAGCTATGGATCCAAATTTCTTTAATTTGTACTCCCAACATTATTCAATCTCTCAATTTCAATTTAAATTAAATTGTTAAAATAATATGTATTTAAAAAGTAAAGTAAAATTAAATTAATTTAGAAAAGAGTTGGGTTGGGTCCAACTTTCTTTTTTGTTTATTCCATTGAAAATGACCACTTTTCATTTGTAGCAACTTAAATCAATATAAGTATGATTAAAAACTTAATTACTCCACACATACCATTAAATGTAATCACTTTATTTTCTGCACAAAATTTAATTCATTTGATTATTATTAATATCTCAAAATAAGTATAAATAGAGTTTGGGGACTTAGACTACCACCATTCATTTGATTATTATTAATATCTCAAAATAATTCATTTGATTATTATTAATATCTCAAAATAAGTGACGGTGCTGTCACTTGTAGTTGGACCATGGGCTTTATGTTCTTGTGTGTGGAAGTGTGTTGTGATGATGTAATTGTAACTTCTTGGACCGAGTATATGTGGGAGTTGAATAAAAGAAAGTTCTTTTGCCTCAAAAAAAAAAAAAAAAAGAAAGATAGACAAAATTAATAAGATGGAGGGATTAGCCTTTTTTTTTCTTTTAGTTTTTCCTTTTGCGGATGGTAAGACTTCCTATCATCCTATCATCGCATGTACCAAAAATATAATCATCGTGGGAAGGAGACTTAACCCAAGTAATTATGTTCCCTGCGTTCCAACTTTAGGTTGGGGTTTGATTCCCACCCGGCCCCATATCCCTTCCCTTTATATCTCATTGTAATTTGTATTGCTTGGGCTCCCACACACATTTGCCGACACATTTGTGCCAATATTTCACAAAAAAATATAATCATTTTTTTTGTAAACGTGACACTCATGTGTCGGCAAAGGTGTGTGGGAGCCCAAACCACACAAATTACAAAGGGGGATAAAGGGGAGGGATAGAGGGCCTGGTGGGGATTCGAACCCCCAACCTATGGTTGGGAGAAGGGGGACTTGACTGCTAGGGTAAGTCCCCGACCCAAAACAAAATATGATCATTGAGAAATACTTATTTTAGTACTTTTTTCTATGTTCATTTTATATTGACCCATTTCTTTTGTGTATACGATTCAATATACTTATTTAATGCTTAATATATTAAATATACACAAGTAAAAATAATATAAATTATATATTTAAACATTAATATGATTACATGATTAGAAATAATCTAAACAGACGCATTAAATTTATTTTTTTTTGCTTTTAATCTCTTTCTAAAACATTACTCGTACTCCTATATTGTAAGAGGATTTGATTATTTTGAAGGCAAAAGCAGAGAATCTAGTAGACATCATTAAGATTGGACGCCAGCTAGGGATGCTTTTTGAGCACCCTCTATGTCCATTGTCTCCACCCTTCACTACTAAACACCATTTTCAACATGCACCACATCACATCCATCTTATTCATCTTCGGACTTATAAAAACCTTCTCCTTTTTTATTTTTTTATTTTTTTGCTGAACAGCTTGTGCGGGCTAGGAAAAAAGTGAAAATTCTATTTTCACATTTGAATATACCCCATTTTAAATAGAAAAAATAGATTCGACATAGAGAATTTATCTAAATAATTTTATGTTATCTTGCCAAACTATGAAAATACACTAAATGAAAATTCATACTATAATATAATGATGCATTGTACTACATGTGTGACTGCAGTATGTGTATATATGTATTAATTTTATTGAAAACACATGAATATTTATAAACTTTTTAAAAATTATACAAGGAGTGAAGTGACTGGTAGTAGGACAATTCAAATAATATTGGACAAAAGCATATGAATGAATTAATTAAGATTCAATATGCCTATGGCATTGATTAATGACATTTCAAATCTGAGAGCCCACCAACTGACCAACATGCATATTGCACCATTGAATCTTTTGCTTGCATTGTCCTAGGGTCAAAGTACTATCGTTTTTGGTGGAATTAGGACATGACACCAATCACCATGTTGGTAACTTGTAGTGGTAATTTTTAATTGCTGGTCCTCCGTCTCAGTTAATATGTAATGTTTGATTTTTTGGCAATGTTTATTATTCAACTTTGACTTGATTTTATTACAAGTAGATATTAAAAAAAATAATCGAGTTGGGTCTTGTTAGAATCGTATAATCATGTAGTTTTAGCATATACTTCCTCCGTTTAGAAAAATAGCTACGTTTGTAAAGATGACACTATTCACACAAATACTTTGACTTGAAGTTTTATCATAGTTATACAAGTTAAAATATAGCAAGTGAAATCTTGTTAGATTCGTCTCGTTTTGTAGTAGTTTTTTAATATCAAACTTTTAGAATTTTTACTTGTACCAAATTTAAGTTATTAATGGTTTAAAATGTGCATTGGACTGCATGCTGGGTGGGTCTGTAGCAAATAAAAAAACAGAGGAAGTATATCTTACATACTTTTTTTTAATATTTTGAGATATTAACATTTGAAAAACTGCATTGAATTGTGTGTAAAAATCAAACAAAACAAGTTAAATGGGACTGATGGTGTAATTTTTATATATGTATAGATGTATATGTTTCATTTTTCCCCGAGTGTAATCATATATAGTCTCTCGTCTCAAAATTTTAAATCCACTTCATACTCATTCTACCCTTTGATTAACTCCACACTAATATTACTTTTGGATTTATTTTTTCTTGCAAATGTTGCCGCACGTGCCGTATTTGATCGGATGATGCACTTCGGCACTTCAAATACTTCAGGCAGCGACAGAGCATAAGTTTTGTAAATAATTAGGGTTTAGTGTTTGAAATTTTGGGTTTAAAGTTTGGCATGTTGAGCTAATGGTGAGTGAAAAATAGTTTTAAATTAAGATATAACTTTAAATAATAGTGTTTGTGATAAAGTTTCAAATTAGAGTTTAGATGTTGAAGTTTGAAAAGCTAAAAGTTGGTGAAGATGAGCATTCAGAATTTAGAGTTCGAATGTTAAAATTTAGCGGTTACTAAAAATTAGTATTTATTATATACTCCCTCTGTTGACTGTTCATAACTATATGTCGTTTTGACACAAATTCCACAAACCAATAAAAATCAATAATTACTCCAACTTTTCTATTTTTACCCCTCCCTTTACTTTGGGAAGGAAAAAATAGAATTGGAGTGGAGAGAGAATGCATAATTTTCTAGGAGGGGTTCAGTTAGGGTGCGACTGGAAAATCCACAGCACATCAAGGCAACCATCTCAACCGTTCATTTAAAATCCAAGGGTTGTAAATGGAAAAGGTATAATTGTCATAGGGAAAGCATAACTCTATATTTAGTATGTAATCATATATGATACTTGGTAAATCATATCTAATATTTGGTAACCGTATCTAATATTTGATGGAGTATGAGTCATTAGGTTGTTAAATACCTAAAGATTTTTAAGACTTTTTAAAATTTGTATTAAATACTTCAAGATTTTTTAAAAACCTTTTAAAACCTAGATTCAATACCTTAAAGAGTTTTAAATACATTTTAAAATTTAGATTGAAAACACCAAATTTTAAGAGGCTAAAAAAATGCTATAGACTCTTTATTGAATATATCCCCATTAGAGTTATGAACCACTTAAATTATATTCATATATGTTATTTATCTTATCTTATACTTCCTCCGTTTTTTTTTATTAGCTACGGTTTGACAAATGCTACTGTTCACCTAGATACTTTGATTTAAAGTTTTATCATGGTTATATAAGTTAAAATATTGTCAAGTGAGATCTTGTTAGATTAGTCTCGTCTTGTAGTTTTTAAATATCGAACTTTTAAAAATTTTACTTATACTGAATTTGAGTTATTAATGGTTTAAAATGTGCATTGGATTGCGTGTTGGGTGGGTTCGTAGCAATCTTTAAAAATAGAGGAAGTACATATATAAATAATAAAAACAACCAACATCCTATTAAACTCCTACTCAAATTAATCAAAATTTATCTTAAAATTACCACATAATTCCTAATTATATCAAAATATTAGTATTAATATTTTATTTTTTTATTTTTTTTTGGTGGGTCAATTCACCAACCTTGTACTTGAATGGATCCGCCAATGCTGGCAGTTATGGCCGAGTATTTAAAAGTGATGACTGTGTGTGTAAAGTGATGGGTGTGTATGAAAAAATGATAAATGGGAGTTATAAATAAAAAGATAAGAAAAAACAATCTATAATTTATAGTACATCACTAAACATTGACACCTATGTGACAGCAAAGGTGTGTGGGAGCCCAAGCCACACAAATTACAAAGGGAGATAAAGGGTAGGGATAAGGGCACGGAACATGACCGCTTGGGCCAAGTCTCATTCCCTAATTTATACATCACTTTATAAAACCTACACATTACTTTAGAGTCCTACACATTATTTTATTCATGTCAGTACCTGCTGGATAAAAATCGCCAGCACCAAACTTAATTGCACTTATACTTCATTTTAAAAAACGGATGTAAAAAAACGTGAAAAGACAGACGTCCGTGGCCGTTTCTCTACTGCCCCACAAGCAAATGGCACCGGGATAATAATTATTTTAATCACAAGATATCTTAATACTACTAATTACTGTTTAATTGTATTTTAGTGAAATATTTATTTAAAGCACATAGTAGTATTTTGTACTACTGATACTACTACAACATTGATAAAGAACACAAATGCACGTGGGTGCACGTGCATTTCCCTAACATTTGCTCCCTTCCATAGGCGCTGGAAAAACCCAGCATTAGTTTCTCCTTTTTATATAAAAAGTGCATGACTATAGTACTCCTATGTTACTACTCCTTAATTAAATACTACTACTAAGTACTACTGTATAACCATAGTAGTTTGAGGTTCTTTAATTTGGTTTCATTAGCCCTCAATTTCATAATTGTCACGAAAGCCACGTGATTGAAATAGAAAAATAGTAATGCTCATCATCAACCATCAGCATTCGGCCAATTGAATGACTAACCTGACTCGAGTGTGGATTCAGAAATAAAAATCATTTCATCTCCTCCCAATAGCCATTATAAGATACTATCAACCTACAAATTCAGCCTCAATGACTAATTAACTATTGGATATATATATGACGATAGCCGGTCAAAGAATATGGTTATGCTTCCGGATTAATTTATTTCTCTTCATAGGCAGCATTATATACTCATATAAAATTATTCTATTCTAATCTTAGATCCAACAAAACGAAACACTAATTACAATATATTTCACAAATTATGTAGAGTAACTGATTTTTATTTATGCATTTCTTTCTTTATTTATTTAATTTGGATAAGTTTGAAGAATATGGATATAGAAAACGAATATAGAGGTGGAGGGCCAGTGGAGATGAGACAATGGTCAAATCCAGGAGTGCATATGAATAGAATTTTGTGTGCAATTATTTATTAGGTGTAACATCTCTTATTGTCCCAAATATAAATTATGTCTCTTCAATTTCAAGCTCAACAAAAACAACCCCACATCAATTCCATCCTAATTAATAAAGGGCTCATTTATTAAAAATTGATGTTTCTTTTATATGGTATTATATTCTCCTCATTTCATAGTAACCATTATAAAATGAAAGATATTGTTTAATAAAAGTTTTATTCATTTGTTTTTATATTTTTTAATAGTAATATCATTTGTAAATCTTTATTCCAAATAACGTGAATTAATTTCATTAACGATTTATTATTTAATACAATCATTTTATTAATAATTTATATTCATATTCCTTCGCTCGCCTTTTCAGGCTGTTTCACCAATAAAAAATTATATTCATATTACCATCCAACTTGAATTATATATAAGCAAATATATATATATATATGTAGAATTGAAATAAATAAATATATAATAGAACATTAACCCGAATAATTCAATTCTAAGGTATTCACTATAAAAAATAATATTGATTGATGTGAATATTATTTGTGTAGCATGGACTCCCGCATTCCATTTCCTAATCTGTATACATTCCACTATAAAAAAAATGACCGATGTGAAAATTTTAAAGGTATATGAGGTAATAATTAAAAAATGCCAGCAGAAGGAGACCCTTCTATTTTTGGGTCACGATATAAACAATATCCACTTATAGGCCATTAGAAGGCGTTTAGGTCTTATTTTAGACCAAATGATTGGAAAAAATACCAAGTGTGGGCTGCATGAGGTGCACGCGCCGGAGGAACGACGTGATTGACTAATGGAAATGGTTTCATTCTAATGGCCTATTTTAATTTTTTTATGTAATTAAATAAATAAATAATACTCAATCCGTCCTATTAATTATGTTTTGCTTTCATTTTGTGTCTGTCTCAACGTTTTTCTCTCATTTTTATTTTAGTAAATAATTAAATATTAATTATCAAACATACCAAATCACATCACATTAAGTTCAAGATACTATTCGCATGATGAAGGGAGTAACATGAAAATAGAATACAATATATCATAAAACTAGGGGAGGATCGGTACCGAAAATTTTTCGCCATACCGTATACCGTATCAAAATTTACGGTATGAAAATTTTCATATCGATATCGTTCCGAAGCCTTCGGTATGCCGAAGTTCGGTATACCGAAGATTTCGGTATGAAAATATTTCATACCGTTACCATACTGACTTTTCGGTAAGTTCGGTATATACCGATATACCGAACCCTCGGTACGTACCGATGTACCGATATCGCAGTATATACCGACATACCGAATCTTCTGTACATACCGATATATCGGTATCACGTATATACTGAAATACTGAACATTTGGTACATACCGACATACCGATATAGGGTTCAATACCTAAAATTATATAGCTTAGGTATATTCTACGGTAAGTTCGGTATATACCGATATACTGAGTCTTCGGTATATATCAGACATACCGATACCGCGGTATATACCGAAGTTCGGTACGGTAACGATATACCGTGGTATAGAAAAATCTATACCGTCACCGTACTGAAATTCTACGGTACGGTGTGCGCAGTGCGGTATATTCAGTATTTTCCCCCGGCCCTACATAAAATAAGAAATAAATAAATATAAATTAAAATAAGTTATAAAATAAAAAGTCAATAAATTTTTATTAAAATAAATAATATGATGAAAAGAAAAAATATTTAATAAAATAAAATTTAAAAATAAGAAGTAATAAATAAAATTAATTATATTAATAATTAAATTATTTTGGTGGCTGGTGGTCTCGCGAAGATTGGTGCGGATAGTAAGCAGTTTTATACTACCTAGGCTTTGGATCAAGTGGAACCCTTCCTGGCGGATGCAACTGGCATGTGGTTTTCTGGCGTTAGCGTCACCGTTTTATTTATTAAATTTTATATTTCCTTTTCTCTAGTCTGAATAGGCTGTCAAGCAAAAAGAATTATATTTTAAAATAAAAATTAAATAAGTTAAATCTGAAAAAATAAATTAAATTGAAATAATTTATTTATAGTAAAGAAAATAGCATTGTGTGTCAAAGCATTATCAAGACACTGAACATGTAATGACCCGATATATTTACATTGGGCTGTTTAAATTATTTTGGTGTTGGGTTTTATTGCACTCAAGTCCGGATGGGGGTCCCTTTTGTGTCAATTGAGAGTGGAAGGGCCTTTTTGCGATTATTCAATCTTTGGGATTAAAAGGGGTCATTGTGCAAGGTTTGAAAAGTTGGATAGAAATGGGAAAAGGGAGACGACCGAGAGAGGGGAGAAGAAAGGTGAGGATTTCAACTCCGGAATCATCGCGATTCTTGAACAATCGTTTAATCCGTTGCTAGTAAGTGTTTCTCCTCGCCTTCTTCTTCTCAATGATTTTTATTTCCTTCGTTTTGATGTTGATTTGGAGATGTTTTGAAATGTTAGGATTTGGGAATTTTGGTTGACCGATCGGAGTTCGAATTGGACATCCCGGAAGTGTTTTTATCGCCCAAAACACCAAGGCAAAGGTTTATGGCTTAAATTATATGTTTAGGGGATGGCATGGGAGCCAAGTCAACAGCGTTGACCATCCCGGAGGGACCCTGCTCAAAACAGCGTGCCAAAAGATTCCTGACTACTATTGCCAAAATACTATCAGAGGAATCACATAGATGGGAGCAGTCCAAATGCCGAGCAGAACAGATCAAAGGAAGCACAGTCATCCAGTGGGAACAGACAGAAGAATTCCGGACAGAACCGGGACCCATCACTCTGGGTCCCGCTTCTTCAGACTAAAAACAGAAAAGCAGAATGACCTCCGGATGCAAAAACAGAACAAACCAGCATGAAGAGGTCAAAACAGAGGGTTCCGCCGTCACCGTCGCCGCCGCCGTCGCCGGAAACACCGCCGGAGCTCCGGCGAGGTTGCCGGAACCTGGCCGGAACTTGGTCGGAAAAGTCGCCGGTCAACGCCGGTCAACAGAAGTCAACGCCGGAGTCGTGAAGGACGGACCCAGTTCAGATTCAGTCTCGGAGTACTTTGTCGCGGAAGGCCCCTTGTCGCGGAAGGTCACTTTGTCGCGGAAGGTCACTTTGTCGCGGAAGGCCCCTTGTCGCGGAAGGTCACTTTGTCACGGAAGATCACTTTGTCGCGGAAGGCCCCTTGTCGCGGAAGGTCCCTTTGTCGCGGAAGGCCCTTGTCGCGGAAGGTCACTTTGTCGCGGAAGGTCACTTTGTCGCGGAAGGCCCCTAGTCGCGGAAGGTCCTTTTGTCGCGGAAAAGGAGCCTTTGTCGCCAAGCCTCGACTTTTGTCGCGATGCCAAGCTCCGCGACAAAGCCCTCAGTCCGTGACCAACCTATCTTTTCCTTACTGTTTTGTTGAAAACTCGTGTAGGGTTGTTTATTTCCTTCCTTTTGCTTGTTTAAGGGTTTCCCTATATATATGGGAACCCTAACACTTTTGTAGCCACTTTTGATATTTGAATGAAATTACTCTTCTTTTCAAAAGTCATTACCGAGAGACAAATTCTCTCAATCTCATGGATTTGATCCAAACTTGGCTTCGGCTATCAATCGAGCTTGAGACACCTCGATCGATTATCACTTTGAAGGATTGAAAGGAGGAAGGGGGTCACCATATTGGAGGGGTTGGTTGTCTTCAAGTTTCCATCCATTCATAGTGAAGTCTCATTATCTTGTTCTTGCTTATTTTCCCATTATTAGCCTATAGTATTCAATCGATCCGTGGCATATTTAATTTGGTATCAGAGCCTTTGTTGAATCTATAGGTTTAGAAAATCCAAAAATATTTTGTTCTTCATTTTTCTCATTTTCGGAGTTACTGTTCCATTGGTATCCGTGCCTGAAAACTTGGAATTTTTGAAATCTGATTGAAGATTTGGATTCCTTGTGTTCTGGGCATGAATCTACATATGTGGATCATCAAATTTGGCCAAGGGAATCATTTTCTATGAAATTTTGAAGATCTTGGCCATATTTTCTTTTTCCACTTGTTCTTCATAGTGTTCTTAGTTTGTTCATCTTTTTCACACACCACCACTACCCATTTGGAGCCACGCTCCATTTGGCAATCCCAAATTATCCAATTTCTAGGGGTTATAATGCCCAAATTTTTCCAAATCTTCACCATCCTCCAAAAATCCATTTGAAGATTCATGAGTGCTCTTCATGTTCTTCATCCAAAACTCAAAAAGTTCATATACTTTGGTCTTGATCTTCATAATTTCTTGTTTTTGTGTTTGTGTTAGTCTATTGAGTCTCATTGTGTGGATATTGCACTTGTCCCATTGCTTTGTGATTAAGGTTTGCAAGATTGACACACTAGTGCTTCCATTTGCATCGGTTTTTGACAATCTGAACATTTTGGTTGAAGGAGATCTTGATCAATCCAACCTGCTATATTGGGGACATCCTTTTCCACCATTTTTGGGTGTTAGCTTTCATTTGGAAGTGGTTTGGAGGCAATCCGAATTCATTTGGAGGTCGAAATCGCAAAAACAAAATTACTGCCTGTGTGTGTCCGCGAGTGCACTGACTTTGAGTGTTCATTTGAATTTGAAGATCTTCATCAAAATTGATGAATCTTATATGAACAGAAAGATCTTCAAGTTAGCTTTAAGAGGGGTTTTGAATCAATCCGTTTGGATAAGAATTGAGGGTGTTATGGACATTTTGGTGGAGTGTGCCAAAAACTGAACAAGGACGCAAGGACAGGCGCGTGAGAGCGCGTGAATGGTCCAAAAAGGGTGATTTTTGTGCCCAAAGTTTCCTAATTCAAAGAACTATCTTATCCTCCATTGGCCTGTCGCGAAACCATCATTTGGCGACACAATTCACGTCATATTTGCACCTGCATCGCAAGACCAACAGCTGCCCAAATTCAAAAGTTGCAAAAAGTTGGCTTTCCATTGTTTTGGGCCATTACCACCTTCAAACTTCACCTATACATATCAAGCCCATATACAAACATCCCATACCTTATACCTTTGAGTATTTACAATAAAGTGGATATTGGACTGGCACATTTGTGAAACCTAGCCCTTGAAGCCACTTGAGCAATTTTGCAATAAGGTGGATATTGGACTGGCACATTTGTGAAACCTAGCCCTTGAAGCCATTTGAGTAAATCAAGGTATTTTTCTTGAGTGATTTTTCCTGTTGTGAGTTCTCTCTTCATACTTTTGGGCGGGACATTTTCTCAATATTTTCAATCAAGGATCGAATTTTGCAAAAAAGTGAAGATTGAATTAAATTGATTGCAGATTGCACTACGCGGTTTTGCAAACCCGCATCATTTTGCATTGCATTTGCATATCATACACAAATCCGTGCCTTTTCTTTTATTGAGTCAAGCACAGTATTCTGTCTCGTACTGTGAGTGTCTGTCTGTCATAAGCCAACTTTCTTTCCATCAGGTGGAGCTTTTGAGGTGATCTCTGACTCTTGTGCTTGAGCCAAGGTGGATTGAAGAAGTGATTAAGAGAGCTGAGAGATATATTGTAGAGAGATCAGTCTACAAATTTCTGCAATTTTATTTCTAATCTGTTATACATATATTTTTCTAGTGTCTATCATGGCAGGAACCACGACGGATGATCTGGCCAAGCAGATTCAGGCTCTAACCAACATGGTAGCCGGGTTATCCACCGAGATGGGAACTCTGTCTACCACTACCACTCAATTAACTACCAGGTTAAATGACATGGATGACAGGATGGAAGGACGTTTCACTGCTTTAAGTAACGACATCCGGACTGTGGAGGAGCGGATAGAGGAGACGAGATCGCGAAGATCTGATTTAGGGAGTATAATTGGCGAAATTGGTCCTCACCAGGGAATGCTGATTGCTGAACGGGAAATGGAGGAGATCGCACAACAGCAACAACAGGCACAAGTGCCAATACAACCTCCACCACCGGATAATCAACCAGCCGCACCTGCACCCGCAGTACTCCCTCAAAATGCACCTCCTCCGAACGCACTTCCTCCGGCTGCAGTTCCACCAAATATTCCTGCTCCAATTCCAGCTGGTCATCTGAGAGCAGCAGTCCGCAATGTTCCACGTGCTGACAGAGGAAGAAGGTATCATAATTATGACCCCGAACATGGTCGAAGGATTCCAGGATACAACGGACAAGATTATCAGGATCCGGACGGGCCAGATCTGCGAGGTCTGAAATTACAGATTCCTACCTTCAAAGGAACAGGCGGACCCGATGAATTTCTTGACTGGAGAGATGCGATAGAGCTATGTTTCCAACTGTACAACCATTCTGACATAATCAAAATCAGATTGGCTGTAAGTGAATTCCGCGAGTATGCTCTTACTTGGTGGATCACTCATAATCGCATCCGAGCCAGACGGCAGCAGCCCGATTTTGAAACATGGGAAGAATTTATGATAGAAATGGATCGTCGTTTTGTACCCAATAACTACAGGATGGACTTATATATGAAGCTACAGGACTGTGTCCAAGGAAACAGGACTGTAGAAGAATATTATAAAGAGTTGGAGTACATTATGATGAGATCTGCCATACGGGAAGACGAAGGGCTATTTATCACCCGTTTCATCAAAGGATTGAGGCTTGACGTCCAGAAGGAGATCAAGCTCACACATTATGAGGATCCGCAGGAGTGCATTCATCTTGCTACTACATTGGATATTCAAATGAAGCAAGAGCGAGGCCGCCAGCACTCCAGTTCACATTCTCATCCGCCAAGACAGTGGAGTTCAAAGCCTGAAGCTGATAAACATAAATCCTATCCAAAGGATGACAAAGGGAACAAGCTCCGAGGCTTCGAGTTAGGCAAAGATTTCCGAACTGATAGGAGAGATGATCGCAGGCCACGAGAGCCCGACCGATATCGACCCAAAAGGGGAGATAAAGATATTATTTGTTATAAATGTCGCCAACCTGGCCATATTTCTCCTAATTGCCCTAATGTACGCAGAGCTAATGTAGTTACTACTGAAACAGGTGACTACCGAATTGTGGGCTTTGAAGAGGATGAGGCCGAGGATGAAGACGAAGAAAGAGAAGCCGACGAGTATGGGTATGGCAGTGACGAGTCCGCAGACGAGTGCATCAATCAAGATGAAGTCCGTCTACCCAACTTGGTCGCCATGAGAGTGTTGAATACTGAGAAGCAGATTGACAACCCCGACAACGAGCTTGCTCAAAGAGAGAATTTATTTCATTGTTATGGGGAGATTTGTGGAAATCTGACTTCTATTATTGTTGATAACGGTAGTTGTACCAATGTAATAAGTCTATATGCTGTAAGAAAGATGAAAATACCTACCGAAAACCACACTCGTCCATACCAACTCCATTGGATGAACGATAGTGGGAGTACGAAGGTAACCATGAGAGCTAAAGTACCACTGAAAATAGGGACTTATTATTCTGAGAATGTAGAATGTGACGTTGTACCTATGACCGCTTGTCACCTACTCCTTGGTCGCCCTTGGATGTTTGACAAATCAGTCATGTACAACGGGCGCAAAAACTCTTTATGTTTTCTACACAGGGACAAAAGAATAGCTGTCAAGCCATTATCTATGGCTACAGTTCATGCCAACCAGAAGACCCTGTTAGAGAATATTAAGAAGGAAGAAGCCGAATTTCAGCAAAAGCGGAAGGGTAAGGCTAAAGTGGATCAACAAGCACCTCGATCTAACAATGCTATTGCTTTTACAGATCAATGCTTGCTGTCCACCAGAACTGAATTTCAGGAGGCTATACAAGAACCCGAATTTTCAGGTTACTGACTCTTAGCCTTTGTTAAGCCAATTGTCTGTGTTAATGAAACAGTCTCTGCTGCACCTGATGTGCCTAATGAATTTCGCAGGATGCTGGATCGCAACAGGGACGTGTTTCCGGATGAAGTACCCGCGGGACTACCCCCAATTCGAGGGATCGAACATCGCATTGACTTTATTCCCGGGGCCTCCATTCCGAATAGGCCAGCATACCGAATGAACCCCGAAGAGACTAAAGAGATTCAGAAACAAGTCCAAGAGCTTTTGGACAAAGGTTGGGTTCGGGAGAGCCTGTCTCCTTGTGCTGTGCCTGTGCTTCTTGTGCCGAAGAAGAACGGGACTTGGAGGATGTGCGTGGATTGCCGAGCCGTGAATGCGATCACGATCAAGTACCGCCATCCCATACCAAGGCTCGATGATATGTTGGACGAACTAGGTGGAGCAAGCATCTTTTCAAAGATCGACCTTCGAAGTGGCTACCACCAGATCAGAATGCAGCCCGGTGATGAATGGAAAACAGCCTTCAAAACCAAGTTCGGGTTGTATGAATGGCTGGTGATGCCGTTCGGACTGACAAACGCGCCATCTACGTTCATGAGATTGATGAATGAGACATTGAGGATTTACATTTGGAAATTCGTTGTTGTATATTTTGATGATATACTTATTTACAGCAACTGTCTTTCTGATCATGTCTCTCATGTGGAACAGGTATTAAGGAAGCTGCGAGAAGCCCAACTGTATGCCAATATGGAGAAATGCACCTTCTGCGTTCCAGAGGTGATATTTCTAGGTTTTATCGTCAGCAGTAAAGGTCTTAAAGTGGATGAATCCAAGATAACCGCCATAACTGAATGGAAGCCACCTACCTCAGTCCATGAAGTAAGGAGTTTCCTTGGGTTATGTGGGTTTTTCAGACGGTTCGTCCCATAGTTCAGTATTATTGCTGCACCCCTGACTGCACTTCTCAAGAAGAGTATTCCATACAAATGGGGGATTGCAGAACAAAAAGCCTTTGAGGAGTTGAAAGAAAAGTTGACACATGCTCCCGTCCTAGCACTACCTAACTTTGACTATCCATTCGAGATCGAATGCGATGCATCAGGAACTGGATGTGGAGCCGTGCTAATTCAAGAAGGCCGTCCAGTGGCCTATCACAGTGAGAAATTTTCGGGAGCTCAACTGAATTATTCTACTTATGACAAGGAGCTATACGCTGTGATACGGGCACTGAAGACCTGGCAATATTATTTGAGGAGCAGAGAGTTCATAATCCATACGGACCATGACACCTTGAAGCATATCAGATCGCAGGATCAGTTGAGCAGAAGACATGCAAGGTGGAGTGGGTTTTTGGAAACATTTCCGTATGTGATTAAATATAAGAAGGGCAAGGAAAATGTAGTAGCAGATGCTCTTTCGAGAAGATTGGCACTGACAGCATACGCTACTACACATCTGATTGGATTGGAACATATCCGTGAGCTATATAGCACAGATGCAGATTTCAAGGAAATTTGGGAGAAGACAGAGAAGCATGCCTTCAAGGAATACTCTCGTCTGGAGGGTTTCCTTTATTTTGGGAGTCGATTATGCATACCGAAGGGTTCGATCAGAGAACTGCTTGTTAAAGAAGCACACAGTGGAGATATGATGGGACATTTCGGGAGAAATGTCACTGTGTCCATACTATCTGATCGGTTCTTCTGGCCCGGATTACCGAAGCAAGTGGAGGACTTCATTGCAAAATGCATCACTTGCCTGAAGGCAAAATCCACTGTGAAGCCCCATGGATTATACAAGGCTTTGCCCATCCCAGACGGCCCTTGGGTAGATTTGTCAATGGACTTCATTTTGGGGTTACCCAGAACTGCCCGGGCAAAGGATTCCATCTTCGTGGTCGTTGACAGATTTTCCAAGATGGCCCATTTCATCCCATGTGCCAAAACAAATGATGCCTCCCATGTGGCCAAGATATTCTTCAAGGAGGTTGTGCGCCTGCACGGGATTCCGAAAACCATTGTGTCAGACCGGGACGCCAAATTTGTGAGTTACTTCTGGAAGTCACTGTGGTCTGAAATAGGTACAAAACTTCTTTTCTCTACGGCATATCACCCACAAACAGATGGCCAGACCGAATCTGTCAATCGGGTCCTTGGCAATCTGTTGAGGATAATCACATCTTCCAATTCTAAAAGTTGGGATGAATGCCTTCCATATATTGAGTTTGCCTATAACAGACATGTACACAGTGCCACACACATGTCACCATTTGAAATAGTTTATGGCTTTAACCCACTGACACCATTGGATCTGTTACCACTTCCTCCGAGTGAGCATAAAAATGCAGTTGGCAGGGACAGGGCGAGAGCGATTAAGGATTTGCACAAGGACGTGCAGAAAAGTCTGGAAAGAGCCGCTGAGACATATGCGAAGTACAACAATCGCGGCAGAAAGAAGCTCATACTCCACCCCGGGGATTGGGTTTGGGTGCACATGCGCAAGGAGCGATTTCCCATGAAACGACGCACCAAACTTTCTCCTCGGGGGGACGGACCATTTAGAGTTCTCGATAGAATTAATGATAATGCTTATAGACTAGAACTGCCTGAGGAGTACGGACTGAATCCCACTTTTAATGTTGCAGATTTGCAGCTGTACGAGAGGGACGACGAAGATGCTGATCGGTTGATGGCTCAACCTTCCGAAGGGGGAGGGGATGGCATGGGAGCCAAGTCAACAGCGTTGACCATCCCGGAGGGACCCTGCTCAAAACAGCGTGCCAAAAGATTCCTGACTACTATTGCCAAAATACTATCAGAGGAATCACATAGATGGGAGCAGTCCAAATGCCGAGCAGAACAGATCAAAGGAAGCACAGTCATCCAGTGGGAACAGACAGAAGAATTCCGGACAGAACCGGGACCCATCACTCTGGGTCCCGCTTCTTCAGACTAAAAACAGAAAAGCAGAATGACCTCCGGATGCAAAAACAGAACAAACCAGCATGAAGAGGTCAAAACAGAGCGTTCCGCCGTCACCGTCGCCGCCGCCGCCACCGCCGTCGCCGTCGCCGGAAACACCGCCGGAGCTCCGGCGAGGTTGCCGGAACCTGGCCGGAATCTGGCCGGAACTTGGTCGGAAAAGTCGCCGGTCAACGCCGGTCAACGGAAGTCAACGCCGGAGTCGTGAAGGACGGACCCAGTTCAGATTCAGTCTCGGAGTACTTTGTCGCGGAAGGCCCCTTGTCGCGGAAGGTCACTTGTCGCGGAAGGTCACTTTGTCGCGGAAGGCCCCTTGTCGCGGAAGGTCACTTTGTCACGGAAGATCACTTTGTCACGGAAGGCCCCTTGTCGCGGAAGGTCCCTTTGTCGCGGAAGGCCCTTGTCGCGGAAGGTCACTTTGTCGCGGAAGGTCACTTTGTCGCGGAAGGCCCCTAGTCGCGGAAGGTCCTTTTGTCGCGGAAAAGGAGCCTTTGTCGCCAAGCCTCGACTTTTGTCGCGATGCCAAGCTCCGCGACAAAGCCCTCAGTCCGCGACCAACCTATCTTTTCCTTACTGTTTTGTTGAAAACTCGTGTAGGGTTGTTTATTTCCTTCCTTTTGCTTGTTTAAGGGTTTCCCTATATATATGGGAACCCTAACACTTTTGTAGCCACTTTTGATATTTGAATGAAATTACTCTTCTTTTCAAAAGTCATTACCGAGAGACAAATTCTCTCAATCTCATGGATTTGATCCAAACTTGGCTTCGGCTATCAATCGAGCTTGAGACACCTCGATCGATTATCACTTTGAAGGATTGAAAGGAGGAAGGGGGTCACCATATTGGAGGGGTTGGTTGTCTTCAAGTTTCCATCCATTCATAGTGAAGTCTCATTATCTTGTTCTTGCTTATTTTCCCATTATTAGCCTATAGTATTCAATCGATCCGTGGCAGTATCGGGGGTGTTTTTCCGGCGAACTCTCCGGAATCGCGTCTGCACAACAGACCAGTTGTGGACTGCACGCTGGTGGTGCGGTCCTGGGCGTGGGGGCGCCGTGGGCGTGCCAGGCGGGGTTGTGCGGCGTTTTGTGTGTCGTCTTGTTTGTTCTTGATGTTTAAGTGCCTAGTTTCGTATTCTGAATTGATTTGGGATTTTTCCCTACTTTAATTATTGATCTTGCGGTAATTGTTAGCTCGAGAAAGTTGTTGAATACCCCGAAGGAATTGTTGAATCATCATAGGTTGATTATTCCTTGTTGAATGAACTATGCAATTATGCCTTAGCTTAGGTGTTGTATTGCATTGAGAAGCATGCGAACCTAGTGTTAGGTGTTGGATCATTTCTATGATAATTGTATATGCATGGCATTGCATTGGTATTGATGATTTTGGATCTGATGGCTTGTTCTGATGATGTGATTGATCGACCAGCCTTCACCGATGTTGTTGAGTCCCGATGGCCCTGTGGGGTGGTTATTTGGCTGTGATGCCTGTGATTGGGCTGTGATGCATGTGGTCCATGCGGGGATGATGTATGTTACCCTGTAACGGGTTGGAGTTGATGTTATCCTCACTCGTAGGTTTATACCGCCCGAGTTTTTAGGTGCCGGCTATGCATATTCATTTGAATCTGCATATAGGTTAGATAGGTGTAGGCCATGCATCACTTGCATAAATTGTATGATTGTGGTTGAAGCACCGGTATGGGACGGTGTGATGATTAATTGCTTTATTTATATTCTGCTATATTATTCATATTATTATTATTTATTGTTTTGACTTATGGTGTTGTTTCCTGTTGCTTTATATGGGGATGAGAGATCACATAGATAGGATTTATCTGTCCATTCATTATATGTATTTATGTGGTTCTCTGTTGCTTTGCTTATATTACTTGGCTTTGGATTTTATGCTTGTAGAGGCCTGTAAGCCTAGGATTTTCATTCTGTCGGCCTATGGCCTTGTATGATTTACTGCTTCGGGCTGGTAGCCCTATTTCTGATATATTGACAGGATGCCTGATTATGTCTGGAGAGGCTCGTAGCCTGATGTTGTGACTGGAATTGTGTTTATTTGGTTATTCTGTGAGAATTATTTATATGCATATGTGTTTTTATTTTATTTTATATTCCACATGAAATTGGATTAATCAGATGATCACTTTAGGTACTCACCCTTGTAATAGCTGTTTTAAATTAGCTGGCCACTAGTTTAGGATAGTTAGTACGGCGGTAATGCTTGCGAAAATCAGGTTTGAATTTTCGGGCGTTACAGAACAACTTCATTTTAGCCGTTGGCCTCGAAATAGTGGTTTGGCACATTGTTATTAAGCTATTTATCTTAATGAGACAAAAAGTTAAAATTAAATTACTAAAAATGAGACAAAAACGTTTAGACAGTAAAAAAATGAAAGCAAAACATAACTAAATTTGATGAATTGAGTATTATTTATTTTAATTACATAAAATTAAAATATACCATCAGAACGAGATCATTTCCATTTTTAGGCATCGCGTCGTTCTCCAGCGCGTGCACATCACGCGGCCCGCGTTTGGCATTTTTTTTACCATTTGGCCTAAAATTAGGTCCGACCGCCTTCTAGTGGCCCATAAATGGATATTTTTTATATTGTGGCCCAAAAGTAAAAGGGTCTTCTTCTGCTGGCCTATTTTAGTTATTACCTCATATTATATTATTAATTTTAATTTTAATTGATTTAAATAAAACTAAAACACTTTTATTCTATTGCTCCAATCTAAAATTAGTATATTTATTAGTATTTTAATTTCACATATGAATTGTGCTTCTATTAAGGTACTTTTGGATTAACTTAAATATTTTTTTGTTAGCCCAATGATTTTGAGAAAATTAAGACCCCTCACTTTCCGGCCCAATAGCCAAATAACCGGCTTAGTCCGTAAGATATCCGGATAGAGATAACTGCCAGCAAAAGAATGGCGACGATCCTGGAAGAGATTGTGGGTACTGAATGTGAGGGCGCCATCCACGGGATTTTATTGGAGCAGCTTAGGGTGGTAACGCCTTGATGGATGAGCGGTGTGACTCCTTATAAACACTAGTGGCAGCAGTCAAAAGGGGGACCTCAAATCCTTCTTAAAGAAGCCGCATTTACAATTTTTTACTTTCTGCAATTCCTTTTGTTTATTTATCGCTTTCTGTAGTTTTTTCATTTGTTTCGCACTTCAATTCCTTTACAGCTTTATTTTATTCGTGTAATTTCCATTCTGCAAGTCTTTTGTAATTTTTCTCAAACAATTTCTTGGTTCAACATTTTTCAAAGGCTATTTTTCTTTTTTTGGAGAAGCCATTGAAGGTCTGAAAATGAGTGGTGGGAGCCCATGCCACACAATTACAGATGGAACAAAGGGGAGGGATAGGGGGTAGGGTGGGGATTCGAAACCCCAACCCGTCTCCAACCTCTTGAGTAAGTCCCCAGCCCCTTTTAAAATGAAGTAAGAGATGAATAACCGATTCACTGAAACATTTACTAAACTCTATCTTGTGGTCACTTTAAAATGCAAACAAATGATGAAAATTAATTTATATATTATACTTCCTCCCTTTTTTTTTTAAAAGGTTACACTTCTCATTTGCACGTATGCCAATGCACATTTTCAACGATTAATAACTCAAATTCGGTATAAGTAAAAATTCTAAAAATTTGATATTTAAAAACTACAAGATGAGACGAATCCAACAAGATCTCACTTGGCTATATTTTGTCTTCTATAACTATAACAAAAATACAGGTCAAAGTGCTACAATGAATAGTGAAAAAAGTCAAAACATAACATGTAAAAAAATGGAGGGAGTATTATTTTTCTCGAGCTTAAATATTTTTCATATTTTGTAATTTTTTATGAACAAAATAATACGGAGTATATAATTATTTTATATACTTAAGGTTTTGTTTGGCTAGCGTCGAGCCAAGGACCTTTTTCTCCTTAATGGAGGCTATCGGAAAAGGATCAAACCGATTACGGGTCCGGATTAATGATAATGCGCCCAAACTTGATTAATTACACCCAAACTTGACTGAATATTCTCTGAAATTATAATGGAAAACTAGATACAATGGGGAATCTACCGGTTGTTAAGGAACAACGGCGAATTCACGGGAAAAACTGGAACCAAACTACCGGTTGCTAATGAACAACGACGGATTTGGAAAGTAACCGCTACAAACTAAGCTAGAGTCTAGGAAAAACTGTAAAGAAAAGCTGTAAAGAAAGCAGTAAAGATACAAATAATTAAATTTGATAAAGGAATTTGGGGGTTGGATTGGTCTCTTGGATTATGTGCATGGCATCCCCTATTTATAGCCGGAGCTTTGGTAACCGCTCTCCGGCCAATTCCTTCGAGCCGACCTTTACCCTCTTCATATCGGCTGTTTTGATCTCATTTCGGCCGAAATCTCTCGCCCTTGAGATTCTCCTTTCGTTAGGATTCCTGCTTCGTCCCATTCGCCCATATGTTATTTTCGGCCCAATCCATCTTCCGTCTATTTTCTTTACAAACTCTTTTTCTGGCCCATTTTGTATGGCCCAATTGTCTTCTCTCGGACCACTACTCTTGTGGCCCCAACAGATGCCCTCCTTACTTGGGAGAATTTTTATCTCTGAAAGAGCCCAAGTAATTTTCCCTTGTTACTTATTGACGGTTATCTTCTTTTCTCGAGAAATCCTGTCATCATTGCCCTATTTACGTAGGCTGTCTTCTTCGAAGTAAACCATCTTTCCTTTGCCCTTTCATATTCCTCTCTAATTTCTTCTCTGTTCATCTTCTCCGATGGATCCCTGCCCCATCACTGTTCTTTCTTCTGACATTCTCAAGATCGAGAGTTTGTTTGCCTCTCACTCTGCGGTTCGTCTTCTTCCTGAAGGCTTTTATTCCCTTGGTCCACTAGGTGTTCCCGAAGAGATTGACGAGTGTACTGCTCGTATCTTTGAAAACTGCTCCATACCATTGTATGCCTCCTGGTTTTCTTCTAAACTTTTCACCCCGTCACTTGCTAACTGGCCTTCGGCTCCCACTGATTACGTGGCTTGGTATCGTCATCTCGACCCCCATTGCCGCGAGTCCTGGTCTAAATCCTATACTCGTCGTTTGATCCTTCTTAGTACCATGTTCTTTCCGACCGACCTTCGTCCTATTCAGGCCCTTCTGTGCTTTTGGAATTCCTATGTGAATTGTTTTTGCTTTCCTTGGGGTATGATGACTCCCACCATTCAGGACGTGAAGCTCCTTTGGAACCTCTCTGTTCGTGGGGATAACCTTGGTGTCGCATCTCAACCTAAGGAGATAAACACCAATTTTCCTTCCAGCAATACTTTCCATAGTTGGATTATTATCCACCAAAGTGATCCTGCTTCGCCTAATCCGCATTCTCTGGAGCCGCTTGCTTTTATGATGTATTTCTTGACAAGGTTCTTTTGGTGTACTCCTTCCAAAGGAGTTCTTCTTGAGACACATCCTTTAGCCTCTGCGATTCTTAACCAGGTAGCTCTACCGTTAGCCGATTTTTTCCTTGCCCACCTGTATGCGGGTATATCGGCTACCATTTCGGGCTGGGAGAAAGGTTTCCCAGATAAAGCCCGAGGCCCTCTATGGTTTCTCCACTTGTGGTTGGTTTGGCATTTTCGTGATGTTTCTGGTTTCCCCCCTCATGATATTCGTCCCGATCATTTCTGGGGACGTCCCTTCCTGCCATGTCGATTCCATACTGGATCAGCTATTTCTTAGGCCGAACTGCTGATCAATCCTTCTCTCACTATCACTACCGAAGAACCGATTTCGCTTGGGTAAGAGAGATTGCTACCGCTCTTTTGGGAACCACTCTTCCTGTGGCTCTTGCTCAAATTTGGAACCGATGCATACTTTCCCGTCCAATTTCCAATGGTTCCACGGCTCTCCCTAACGTTGCCATTCCTTTTGACTTTTACAATCCTCATTTGGTCAGTCGTCAGTTCGGTTTCGGCCAAGACCTAGTGGAAGCTCATCGGGTCGATAAGCGTCTTACTCCTTCCTCTAGCCGGAAACGGTGTTCCCTTTATCATCAGCGTTTAATCGATTTTGATGTGCCAAAATTTCATGTTCGCCCTGGACTCTCTACCTCTCGTTTTCAGCTCTGGTGGGACGGCGTTGCTCGTACCTTCTTTGGCGCCGATCTCAACTCGCTCATGCGGAGGAGTGCTTTCTCTCCCATTCTCACCTTCTCCTCTTATCCTTTATCTTCGCCGGACTCTGCTTCTCATCGAGGTCTTGATACGCCTTCCCCCTCGCGTCCAGGTATGTTTCTTCTTGAATGCATTCTTTTTCTTTCCTTATTGTGTGTTTTTATCACTTATTCGGCTGTCATTTCCGAATATAGGTGCCCTTCGTCCTACTTCCTCGGATCCTGGCCGAAAAAGACTCGCTCCTCTTTCGGCCCTTCTTACTGACTCCCTTCCTCCTACCAAGACTCGGAGGCGTTCTTCACGCTCACCTCTTGGCGGAGTCCCTATTACTCACCCCATGGTGAATTACTTCAGCTTTTCCCTTTTTTTGTGCTTCTTCCTTCCCAATTAATCATTTTTCTTTCTTTTGCTAGGTTTCTACTGCTCTACCATCGTCCACCATCTCCCCCATTTTGACCACGGCCACGGATTCCCTTGTTATCGAGCCCCGGATATTGACAGATGACCATGATCCGGCCGTTCCGACTAATCCCTCTTCGGCCAAATCTCAGCAACTAGTCCAGGATCCCATTCTTGCCGCCGCTACTACTTCTTCGGCTGAGCCTTTTCAAACGATTAAAGACCCTGCTACGTCATCCATGGCTGCTTTGGGACCTCTTGACACTACTAATGGTGACACGACTGTTGATGATGCTTCCGCCGATCCCATCCCTTCATCTCCATTCCCTGATCGGCATATATTGGATGAGTTTTTCTCTCTTGTTTCTTCGTCTTCTCTCCCGTCAGACCCTTCGGCCCATCTTGGAGATTGTCTGGGCCAAATGTGTAACTTGATTGCTAGGCAATCTGACGTGGAGTTTGTTAATCCGAAACCAATCCTCCTTCTTTTGTCTCATCTTGACCAGCACTTTCATGAAGAGATGGTTTCTTTGAATCTGAATGGCCCTCAATCCATCATTTCTTTAGATCAAAAACTTAGAGCTCACTTAGTGATGCGAAACATACTTGCTGCAGAACGTGAAGCTGCGGCTCCCTCTCAAGTCATCTTTAACAATTACTCAGCGGAGTATCGAGCTCAAATGGACATCCTCTCTGAGACGGAATCCCAGGAACATAAGTATACCGAGGACCTTTCTTCGATTCATTTAGAAATAACCAAACTTCAACAGAAGGAGCAGGAGTTGAAGTTGGCTTTGGACCAAACTAGGCAAAAATCGGCTGACTTGAAACGATCGATAAAATTTCTCCGTCAATCGGCCGAGCTCCTAAAGCCAAGGTCTTGAATTCTCACCGGGATGCTTCCTACCTGGCCATGCGGTCTAGTTTCAATGATTACATACTTGGTACTTTCCAAGAAAAATGGGCCGATACTCAGTCTCTAGTCGGCCATCTTGATTCGACTATTAAAAATCTTGGTGGGAAAAACACTGTTCACGTCCTTTCTCCTCAACTTTATTTCCTTTAGACCCATCAGAGATGGAAACTTCTTCATCAACCGACGCTCCTTCTTCTTCGAGAGCCCCTGCAGGTATTTTATCCTCTCTTTTTATGACATGTTTATCTTCTGTGTCCTCAGCTTCTGACTATTATGTCTTTCTGTTTGCCCAGGGAAAAATGGTGTTCCCCTTCAATTGACCAACCTTTTGCCGTCTTCTGAACCCGCTGATGTTGATCATGCAACCGATCGTCCTTCTTCCAGTAACACCCCTCGTCCTTCCTTCGTTGTTGGCCGTGATTCGACGGTAGATCCTTCGTCTTCCGCTAATCCTCCAATCGGCGCCTTGCAAGGCTTGGACGAAGACATTCAGTTCGAAGACAGCGAGGACCATTAACTCTCTTTTATTGATTCATTTTGTGTATGGGATGCTTTTTGTAACATTGGTACTGACCCATTCTTGTGGGTACGAATTTGTTGGATCTTTTTTCGGCTGTTTTTGCTAGCCGTAAATTCGGCCACTTTCCTTTTGTTGCCTTATATTGATCGCCGAAATATACTTTATGACTCAAATCTTTTTTCCTCTGCAATACGATATGTATATTACCAGATTCCGTGATTTTCGGTCTTCTCTATTACTGATTTCTGAGTATCAGCAGCTTTTATCGGGAATCAACTGTAACGTTTTCCCATAAATAACTTTTAATATTGACCGTTTCTTTAGCCGAGCATTCATCCTCCTTCTATAAATACTCGGCTCCCCTGATGTCTATCCATCACTTCTTCTCTTTTTCCTTATAGCAATATGGTTCTTTTTTTTCTTTGCCTGATCCCCTGTCTCCGGTGCCCCCATGGTTTCTGATAAATATCTTCACGCAAGGATTTTCAGATGTGGTACGAAAACCTTTTGCCTGTGTGGCACGAGCTCAGCTAACATCCTTTTCACCATGCTCACATGGGCGAGGATCTTTGACTGTTTTTCCAAATGAAGGTCTCGACGGCTATGCGAACAAGATTCTTTTCTACTTTGCGGTTGCATATCCTGTCGGACCTTGTCTAATGGGGAACCTACTTTTCTTAGTGGTTCCTCCATCTTCTCCTTCCACCGCCTTGGCTGTTTGCCTCGGTTGCATCCATCCTTATCTTATCTAAGATCGTGCGGATGATGTACCCGAGTTCGACTTCTATCTCTAGGACGTTGTACCATTCGTTTTAGCCCCCCCAGAGTTTGAGGCTTGGTGGTTGGGTCAATCGGCGGTGCTATTTCGGAACGAGCGGTTTCGCCACCGCATTTGGCTCCTGCCGATGTATCTTGGTGGCTTTCTACAAGGCTAGGTTGTTTGATACAATCCTACAGTTCCCATTCTTAGGACTTTTCCCCTGTATATGCCAGCCTAGATTAGGAAGTTTCCCTTGTATATTGTAATTTCGGACTATCGACGCCGCTTTCGGCTGAAGTAGCTCCTGTTTGTAATGTTCGTCCATGCAATAAAATCTTTATTTGCTTGATGCTTAATCCCAAACTGAAGCATAATATTTCTTCATGTATCTCGCATTTACTGGATTTGACATTTGTTCTCCATTTTCGTCTACCAATATGTATGCTCCGTTTGGTAATTTCGTCTGAACAATAAATGGCCCCTCCCAATTGGGGCTCCACTCTCCTAATTGGCCATCCTTCTGTTTGGGTGGCCATATGACTTTCCATACTAAATCGCCAACTTCAAATCGCTTAACACGAATTCGCTTGTTATACCAATCGACCACCATGTCTTTATTTTTCTGCAAATTTTCAAATGCTTGCACCTGATCGAAGTTGACGTCTAATAACTCATCTTTCATTGAGCGATCGTACTGTTCAACCGACATCAAATCTTCTTGACTTGTTCTCAGAGTCGGCACTGTTATTTCGGTTGGAAGTACTGCGTCCATCCCATATGTCAGCCGAAATGGCGTGAATCCAGTGGCTGAAGTCTTGGCATTCCGATAAGCCCATAAAGCCTCAGACAACTTCTCATGCCACTTCCTTGGCTGATCTTCAATCATCTTCTTTATAATCCCTATCAATTGCTTGTTCGTGGCCTCTGCCTGCCCGTTTCCCTGTGGATAACATGGTGACGAATGCACGATTTTTATTCCATATTCGTCTGCAAAGGCCTTGACTTTTTCTCCCAGAAATACTGTTCCTCTATCCGTTAGAATCGTCTGTGGGATTCCGAATCTGTATATCAACTGTCTCTTAATAAACTCAATAATCTCTTCTTGAGAAATGCTAGCATATGCCTGAGCTTCGGCCCATTTCGTGAAATAATCCGTTGCCACTAGCACAAACTCATGCCTTTTTGAAGAAGAGGGATGAATCTTTCCGATGATGTGCATAGCCCATCCTCGAAATGGCCATGGCTTAATCATTATATGCAATTCTTCGGCCGGTAACTTCTGAATCGGCATGTGCTTCTGACATTAACGGCACCCTTTGGCATACTTTTCACAATCTGTTCCCATATTCGGCCAATAATATCCTAGCCGAATGATACTCCATTTCATTGACTTTCCTGCCCGATGTGCGCCGCATATTCCTTCATGCACTTCTCCCATTACTCTTTTCGCATCTTCTTCTCCAACACACCTAAGTAGCACTCCATCGATAGCTCGCTTAAAAGTAATCCTCCAATTATTATGTAGTCCATTGCCTTCCATTTTTCGGCTGGATTAGCTTCGGATGGATCTTCTAATGTTCGTGCTATCTCTTTTATCCATTCGGCCTTTTCCGTTTCGGCCAAATGTATTTCGACGTTCCCTGCTATCAACATTACCCGATATCTGGCTGCGTGTTGAACCAATTCGTTGGCTAATTCGTTCTTATCCCTTGGGATGTATTCGATATATACCTCGTCGAATTCTTCCAATAAACCAATTGCTTCTTCGTACAATCTGATCAACTGAGAACTTTTTACCGAAAAATCTCCTAGCAGCTGCTGAATAACCACTTGCGAATCTCCTTTGATTATAATAGCTTTTACTCCTTCTTCTATCAGTCGTTGTAACCCTGAAATCAACGCTTTGTATTCCACTTGATTATTGGTATAGGAATTCGGCAATTGTACGAAGTATTTGTATATCTTGCCCTCCGGCGGCGTATGTAGCGTGAACCCTGCCCCAACTCCTGAGGCGGCCTTGGAACCATCAAACATCATCACCGACGGATGTCGATATACTATCCCTATTTCGTCTATCTCTTCCGGCCGAACTTGTTCTTCAATATCGCCGGTTATTAAAGGTATCGCATGATCGGCCAGGAAATCGGCTACAATTTGCCCTTTCATAGCCCTGAGTGGTTGATATTTCAAATCATATGCGTTTAATTTCATGGCCCATTTGGCCATCCTTCGACTGCTGATCGGATCATTCATCAAGATTTTGACTATATCAACTGAAGCCACCACTATCACTTGCCTCGGTTGGATATAATATTCTAGCTTCTGGCATGCGTGATAAAGACTTAAACACAGTTTATGAATCGGCGAGTATCTTAGTTCTGCATCCCTAAGGATTCGGCTTAAGTAATAAATCGCCCGATCTCTTCCTTCGTCGTCTTCTTGAGCCAGTAATGCTCCAATATACTCTTCAGCCGCTGCTATATATAGCTTTAATGGTCAGCCCAAAATCGGAGGAACCAACACTGGCGGGTTTATCAAAGCCTGTTTCAGTTGTTCGAAGGCTTCCTGTTGATCGATTCCCCATTTGAATTCCTCTTCTTTATTCAATCTTAGTAGATCAGTTAATGGTTTCGATTTCCCGGCCGCATTCTGAAACTTTTGACAATTTCCGCACACGAGTATTTCTAAAATATCCCAGGTTAAATTTATTAAATGAAAAGTGTTATGATTTATGGGAAAGGGGTTTAAGGATATATTTCACTTTTTATTACTCATGTGGGAAACTTTGATTTCAAATGGCGCTGTGGACCTTCCTGGCATGAAACTTTTGACAACTTTCACGGTGCAGCCGGGATAGATAGTGTAATTTTGGCCTTCAGTCTGTCACACTGAAGGTCCCCGGCCATAAGCATCATGAAATTTATCATAATTTCGTGTCATGAAGATCCTTTGCCATGAAACTTTTAACACATTTCCCATTATATGAGTATTTTCTGAAAAACAATAACCCTGGTTTTCAATTTTATTTAATGAAACCAATTTATGATGGCGGAGTTGGGATTAGGGGTATATTTATAGGTTGTCACGTTTTTATTACTCGTGTTAAGAAACTGTGGCCCGAAAGCGCACGGTGTCAAAAATTGCAGTAATTTATAGTAAGACCGGATCGTTCACTGGAGGATGTGCGATAGAAGCAGGGCCCACGTCGTTTTACTAGATTTTCCATTCGTATTGCTCCAATGGGTTTGAAGAGTGATTAACTACTGACATGAATTTAAACTAAACTATAAAAACGTTTAAATCTACTCTTCAAAGCAAATAAATTTATTCTAGAAAGCAGGCAAAGTTATTCTAAGAATGCGATAAACATTGTCTATGAAAGCTGCGAAAATTTACACTATGCTAGCTATGAAGCTATATCACAGTGTAGACAGAATGGACAGGAAGAAAAGAGTGAAAATTGGACAAGATTTAGATACAGCAGCATTAAACTTCCATTTTTATACACAGATCTTGGCTTGGGATAATTCTATCAGATAGTTAATTCTCATGCTCTCAATACTGCTTTCCCTTTAACAGACAGGTACTTACAGTGTGAGTTTACATGTTCTTAAGACAGCAAATTCTAAGATACCATAGATTTGTAACTGTCCTGGCCTGGGTATGTTACTTCATCTGTGGTGGAAAAGCAACACCCGACAAATCATTTATTGAAATGCCAAGTACTACTATCATTCCCCCATGTCACACCCAAAGATTCTAATCAAGCCCTAAACTATCCCTTAACTATCAATCCTAGTAGCAGTTACGCAACTCTCAATACAACCGAGTGACCTCTAATGAAAGCAGTTAAAAGTAAGCGGTAAAAGAAAGCGTTAAAGAAAGCATTTAAAACCTATCACTCGGAGGTTTTGAAGGTCTGACCCTGGTAGTAAAAGACAGCTCCCCATCAGGATGAAGGGGTATGGATCAAGAATTCCCGGCCATTGGTGAACCACTCGTGTGTTCACTTCCTTCCGGGTGATTATGAGATACAAACTAATGAAACCAACTAATAAATTAGTTTGCTCCGGATGCACTCACTCAGGACTCAAAAATAGACTTTGGCAGAAGAGGATAGTAGTTGAAAGAAAACTCGACCCTATCTTAGAAAATAACCAAGGCCTCGATGATGTTCCTCTAAAATTATTTATTACATTGTATTTGAGTCCAAGTGGACCCCATCTCGGTGTAATATTTAATCTTAGATTCCCTACAAACAGCAATTTTGGAAAATAAATGATTTGAAAATCATTCCCTAAACAGGTACTAGACTCTCAGTTAAAACACAGATCCTTTCAGTCTAGGTGAGACTTAATCGCTGACTCTGCTTCTAATTTCCCAAAATCAACCCTTGACAGAATATGAATTAGTCATAACTGTGGAATTTATCCCTTACTCAGATCCGGTTTTTAAAGAGATTTTTGTTGGAAATTTAATAAGCAATATCTGTTTAAGATCTAGACTTCTATTGTCCAAGGGAAGGATCCCAAAATAATTACAGACCACAATAGTACATAATATTATCATGCATAAGGATATAGGGAAGTATAAAATTAATTGACCCAAAATATAGATGCGGGTCTAGACAGAAGGTGAAACACAGATATGAAGTGGTCAGGAGACCAAAGCAATGGCAGAATAATCGGGTGGACTGTAAACATCTACTGTCCAATTTCCCAATCACTCAGATGGAGCGAATTTAGACAGCTTAGACCCTGTAATGGCAGTGTCAATGCCAGTTGGGCCTTCACTGTCTGTGAATTCGGATAAAAACCTACATGCTTCCTCTCTGCAGTACTTATCAGCTAATGTTGACAGACATTAGCAGAGTTTTATTACAGATTGGAATTTGGGTTTGGAAATCAAGATACATAAAATAAAACTGTATCTGGATGGGAGTCAGCCGAGCAGCTATTATAACCCCGGATGGGCGAACCGCCAAGGCTTCCACTGACAACCATCCAGACCATGCAAAATAACACTTAGTAACCAACACCCAGATTACGAGCTAGTTATCCGTGAGGGAATGCCCGCCAACATTAGTCTGATGTATTCTTTACTATTTGTTACACACAATACGCAAAAGACAAAATAAAATGAAATAAAGAGAAGAGCTTGCGTGAGAGACATTGGTTTCTCATGCAAGGTTATGGAATCACTCCATAATTGATGGCTTAAATAATCCCTCCTACCATAATTAATTACAGTCCGGATTATCTGTTTAAGGCATCATGATTTTGTTTATAGAAAATTGTTTTAATGACAATTGAACAAAGATCCTTTAATCACAGCAATTACTGATTTAATTATTGCTAATTAGAATCACCAATCATTAATGACTAGAGGGTTCAATTAATTAATGACGGAAATGGAGAATGGAAAATCTGCATGAAGATGCTGATTACGACGCTAGACAGATGTGACGGCGCTATCCTAGGATAGCGTCATGAGGGTAGTGTCGTCATGGGTTGGTGCAAGAGAGAGAATAAATTTTGGATTAAAGGGGTAATTACGGCGCTATACACTACTACGGCGCTATACTAGTATAGCGTCGTAGGTGTACTGTCGTAGGTGGTTTGAGAAATTTAGTAGTTTTTTGGAAAAAGAAGAGATAATACGGCGCTAAACGTTAAATGACGGCGCTATCCTAGGATAGCGCCGTGAGGATAGTGCCGTAGGTGGGTTCTGAGAGATAGAGGAATTTGGGGACCTACGGCGCTAAACAGAAATTACGACGCTATCTGAGGATAGCGCCGTTGGTTTAGTGCCGTAGGGCAATATTTTGTTTAAGTTCTGGGCAACTACGGCGCTATACCTCACCTACGACGCTATCCTAGGATAGCGCCGTAGGGCGGTTAGCGTCGTAGCTAGCCCAGAAGCATGTTGTTGTTCGGGTAATGCAATCTCTGCGATTGCAAGCCCTATTCTTGAGTTCATGGTTCACAAATGCATGAAAATGAAAGAATAGGCTAAGATAATGAAAGAAAAATGCAAGAAATGCAAAACAGTAAAGGAATGACATGCTATGCCACACATTCATGAACCACAACCCAAAATGAGGGTTTTCAACCACAAATCATGCATGAATCCCAAAAATATGAAAAGAAAACAGAAAACCCACATAAACAGTAAAATAGAATGACCAAATGGTCATGAAACCGAAAACAAGACATAAAATCCATGGACCCATGTCCATTTCATGTTTTTGGGGTACTTTCAAAGATTAACTTCCCATTTTTCATAAAATGGTTTGATAATACCCATCATTTGGGTATTTCAAACCTAAATAAAGGTTTAACAAAACTGAAAACAAAAGGAAACAGTGGCTATCCTACTGGAAGCCCTAAAATAACACTAATCTAAGCATTATTTAACTAATCTAGGTGCATAAATTAAATAATACATAAAAATAAAACTAACTGATCTAACTAACCTACACTACTCTCAAGAACTCCAGTTGCCTTCAAGTGAGAATGTGGTGAAGTGACAAGACCAGGGAATCAACACCTCTATTTATAGGTGGGAAACCCTAGGCCCATGGGCCCCCAGGCCTTGAAATTTGAATTCTGGCAAGGCTTACGGCGCTATCGGTGGCTTACGGCGCTATCCTTGCTACGGCGCTATAGGTGTAGCGTCGTAGTCTCCCATCCCAAAGACACTCTTGCTTCTGAATGGACAGCCTACAGCGCTATCCTTCTTCTACGGCGCTATGCTTGATTACGCGCTATCCATGTTTAGCGTCGTCCACCTTTCTTCAGACTGCTGCTTTGATCTCCTCCTACGGCGCTAGACCAAGCTACGGCGCTATACATGCTTAGCGCCGTAGTTGTGTCTAGCGTCGTAATATCCTGAAAAATTCAACTTTTTGTGGGTCTTTCATTTCTTTTCCCATCTTTTTGTTTCCTTTTCTTTTCTTTTCTTTTTCTCGTGTTTTTGGATTTTTCTAACATAAATGTGTAATAAAATTACATATTTATGTATTTTTCACACCAGCTCACTATTTTTACAATTATGCATAAATCAGTCCAATTCCACTGCTTTCTTATTTAATATAAGACCGGAATGCGATCAAATGCCCGTTTTAGACACGGAAATGGATTGAAAATAATGGTCATTTCTGGCCATTATCAACATCCTCACATTTAATACTGATCGTCCCCGAGCAGTCAGAGTCAATGTTCCTAAGATCACGGACTCTACATATTCAATTCATTTTCGTGGCTTCATAAATCACAGTCTTTTTAGATTGGGATAAGACAATCAAAAACTGCAGGTATTAAATTCCATTGATTGCAGTGTTTAATGAAATGATACTTGCTCACTACATCGGGCCTACAAATCAAACATTATTATCAACCCTTCATGAAGATCATGTTTGAAAGATGCAAAGATAAAAAATCAGAATTAAGGGATGACATGAACATTTTTAATGAAACAGAGCCTCACATATAAGAGAATCGGAAAATTCATTCACTCTCAATTGGGGTTTAATCAGTGAACACTCATAATCAATTTTAATTAAATTATCCCATAAGCTTACAATCAGACCAACTTGCCACCGACTCATTTCTTCAAATCGAGATCATGAGGTCTTATTCAAAGGTTATAACGGGGCATACGGTTGTAACATTAGGTAGGAAAGGGGATTATTGGGCTAAGAAGTGACAAGAATTAATTCTATCATAACTTGGCATATTTATTTAAAAATTTATGATCATCATTATTTCTTTCTTCTTTTGCTTTTCTTTTTCTATTGCATGACATTAGACTATGTCTAGTTTGCGTTGTCCTTTGCAATTTATTGCTGTTGAATGGATCTCAACAAAACCTTTTTTTTTTTTGAATCGGTTTACAGCATACCGATTTGATGAATTGACGATCACAAATTTAATGCCTTTTGATAAAATTTATTCTTGCACACTTGGGTTTGAATTTCTTGGTCTTTTTATAAGGCTGTGAATAGTATAGTGGGCTTCAAAGAAAAATTAGGCTTAAGGTTCAAATTGGTTAATCCTAAAGGGAAAAAAATTTTGGGTTTGAATTTCAAAAGAAGGCCAAAAATTTTGGGTTTTCTAGGTGCCTCGATCATATGCTCGATTTTGGGAACATGGCATGGTCTTGAATTGGTCCCAATTGCAAGTTCTAGTTTCCTTTAATTAAACTGATTCACACATCAAAGAAAATAAATGAGTAAAAATGACTCATAACTCAAATCTCACAAGGCTGGATTGATTCATGTCATACAATATTCTCGAATTTAATCAAAGCTTAATTCTAACAATTTATTCAATCGAGATCTCTAACATGCAGATTTATTACCCAATAAGCTGATCGCATCATTAAATTTTTATAGCTCAAAACCTTAGGAATTCATTTCATGCATGTTTTCAATTATTTTATCCCAATTTAAAAGTTTGAAAATTTAATCACAAGCCTAAATTCACCATGTGAATTTAGAGTAGGTTTATGCACATTTTTTGCTGGTCATTTAATTTAAGGCAGTAAAGAGGCACTGCTGACACACGGAGTGTGTCAACAGCATATTTTTGGTCTGACAGTCACTTATTCATCTCGGACTGTCAGACATCTTTTCAAAAGAAGCAAATGAAGATTGTTGCAGATCTCAATCATGAGTTCAATTTTGTGGAAAGCGGTAAAGTACAATAATTTTAAGGGATCCCTATGCAGTTAGTGCAAACCTGCATGCAAAAGAGGAAATCCCTTATATAATGCCAATACTAGGGCATAAAAAGGAACTAGGGCATACTAGGATTCGTCTTTCCTTCTTCCTTTCCTCAGAACATGTATCGGAGCCAGTGGGCGTAGCTGGTCAGCTCACAGCGCAGGCACCAGTCGCGGTTTCTCAGGGGTGCATGCATTCTTCTGCAGAAAACTCGGGGTGGTTGCCCTGCAAACAAGTAGGGGGCATCATTGTCTGCCATCCACGCGAGGGTGTTGGTGGATGTGTAGGTGAAAACCTGTCGGTTGGTCATCATCCTCTCGATCATTGCGATCCCCTGATTGACCTGGCTTTCATCCATCTTGCTCATGAGCATCAGTCCGCGGGTGAGGATTGACGCTTTATGATTGTCTTCGATGCCTAGCCGTAGCAGCTCGCATGCTTGCTCTTCGTCCCCTTCTACAAATGCCATGAGTGCTGGAACAATCTGAAGGTTGAAGTTTCCAGCCTCAGTGCATGTGTGCAAAAATCTTTCTTTCTGCCACCGTATCTCCTCCTGCCAGCGCCTTACCCTAGCCGCATCCAGCTCGCATCGCCTGTAAACGATGGCGAGGTTTCCTGCGTCCCTCAGCTTTGTGCAAGTTCTCCTAGCTCTGAACACTTCTTTCATGTCATCCTCCCCGATTCGGGAGAGAATTCCTCCTATAAGTTCTAGTGGAAGGTCCAGCAGCTGGGTTCCTCCGGGCACTGGGTCTGGGTTTGGAAGATTTCTCCTGAAAAGATAAGAAGTGATAAATCCAATTTTTACATAATTTTCAGAAATTATTCAAGTCCAGAAACCAACATCCTCACATTTAGAGCTTCGCTCTAGGTGTGAGGTTATTAAATTTCCAACTTGAATTTTTTAATTTAAAGCATAGGTAAAATAGATTTTTAAGGAATGATAGGGGTCATTGGGCCCCTATATATTTTTAATGGGCCTTTGGGCCCAAAAGTTTGATTTTCAATTTTATTAAACAAGTCCGAGGCACTTGTTGAAAATGGGATGGAATGGAATGATGGAGATGAAATGCTCGAATTTGGAATGTGCAGTGGAGGCGTGGCGCAATGGATCTGCTATTTTGGACTGCTTGGACTGTCTTGGACAGTTAAAACATCCAAAAATTTGCAAACACTATTTTTTAGTTTTTAAAGGGTTGACTTATTTTATTTAATGAAAGTGGGATGTGAGTGGTCCCATTTTGGATTTTTAAAAGAATAGCAGTTGGGTGACAAAATACTGCTATTTACTCACACTATAGTTCCATTGGGAACATAAGTCAAATATTGAATCTAATACTCTTTTTGTCTTTTTCATAAGGTCACTTTCTTGTGAAAAAGTGGCAAGTCCCTATTGGGTGCTTGTACCATGTTTCCAAAAATAAGGTGACACTTATTCCAAAAGATTTTTAGACAGTAAGGGCAGGTATCCCAAGGAGGGTCTTCCACCTTAATATTTCAAAACAACACTACAGGAATACAAAACAAGATCAAAAACAAGGTTTGAACAAAAACACCAAAAACTCAATTTTTCTTTATCAAGAACTCAAAGATAGAAAAACTAAAAATATCATGGTGCTTGAAATCACACCCAAACATTTATCAGTTTATCCCTTCAAGTTTTGAACTTTTAAGAAAATTTCTAACCTATAGCATTTTTTTTCAAAACCGTTTGAAAACATGTTTTAAGGGTTTCCAAAAAGGTTTCAAATGGATTCCTCAAAATCGAGAGCACTATCAGCCCTCAAAACTGAAGAACACATCAGTCAAAACAGGCCACATTGTGTTATTTTTAACCAAAAAAGTTCGAAAAAGAAGACAAGGGTTCAAATGGTGGCCGTGAACAGGGATGGGAAACTATGGGTTTTACCCTCCCCTTTGTGGTCTCGGTCTGGGCAAAGGTCCCAAGTTTGGAAGGATTCTGTGGAATCTGTCCATAGCGTCTCCCTGGAGTTGTGGAGAAGAATGTTGTGCGAGAACTCTGCGTTCTGCGTAAGGATTTGAAAGTGGTTTTCTGGAAATGGGAGTGCGAGAGTATGGGAATGAAGAAGAAGACTGGTGGGGGTATTTATAGGTGAGAAAAAGGGTTTCTATGGCACTATACTTAGCCTACGGCGCTATGCTAGCGCCGTAGCCATGTTCAGCGTCGTAGGTGGAAATGAGGGAGAAGGGGTGCTACGGCGCTGTCTTTAGTACGGCGCTATCCAAGGATAGCGTCGTTAAGGTACTGCGTCGTAGATGGACTAAGATGGGAAAGATCCCTACGGCTCTATCCCATCACTACGGCGCTTATCCAAGGATAGCGTCGTAGGTGGGGATAGCGTCGTAGTTGTACTTCGAATTTTGAAATTTTCAAAATTTATGCGAACTGGGCCCGGGTAGATGAAATTGGGCCTCAGTTGGTTTTATTTGTTTTGGACTTGGGAAATTTTAGTCCAAAGCATTTTTGTGTGTAAATGGGCTAACTTAATTAAATTAAACTTGCATGAATAGGTTGGATTAATTCCACTTGTTTGCGAAAATTATTTCGGATCTTAAATTGCTTTAATTTCCGAAATCATTTCTTAAATTCATGGACTCAATCCAACCGGGAACCTGGTTTTCTTCTTCATTTTCTGCTCCTTCTTTTTGGTGGTTCGAATTTCCTGCAAGTCAGATAGATACCCAATAGGTTAAGTTTTCTCCAAATATCAGCATCCTCACATTTAGAGTCTTAGTACTCTAAATGTTTAATTGATTTTTAGATATTTTCTGACAAAATATCGCATATATAAATAGGTAATATGAAATGAAATTTTTATGATTTAAATGTTGTTTCTTATTGAGTGTAAGCCGGGTCTGCCACTGTTTGGCTTTCTTTCTCCGGATCGAACCGTCCGAGGTACTCCTTCAATCGCTGTCCATTCACCACTATGTTGCCCTTGTCAGTTCGGATCCTGACGGCTCCATTTTGAAACACTTCCAGCACTTCATGTGGTCCTTCCCATCTGGATTTAAGCTTTCCAGGGAATAGCTTCAACCTAGAATTGAACAACAATACATTTTGACCAACATAGAAATGCTTAGGCTTAATCCTGCGATCGTGCAACTTTTGGGTCCGCTCCTTATAAATTCGAGAGCTTTCATAAGCTAGCGCTCGTATTTCCTCAATTTCATTGAGGTCCAACTTACGTTTGCTCTGAGCAACTTTCGGATCGAAATTAAGCGTTTTAACGGCCCAGTAAGCTTTATGCTCTAACTCTACAGGCAAGTGACAGGCTTTTCCGAAGACAAGTCTGTAAGGAGACATCCCAATGAGAGTCTTAAATGCTGTGCGGTATGCCCATAGAGCATCATTGAGCTTACGTGCCCAATCCTTACGGGTTATCCCGACTGTGGCTTCGAGTATATGTTTGATTTCGCGATTGGATACTTCGTCTTGACCACTAGTCTGGGGATGATAAGGTGTGCCTATCTTATGGAGGATTCCATTTTTACTCATTAAAGTTTCAAAACCTTTATTAATAAAGTGTGTTCCTCCATCAGATATCACCACCCTAGGTATGCAAATCGACTGAAAATGTTGTTCTTGAGGAACTTGATGACTTGGCTACCATCGTTGGTCGGTAATGCGACAGCCTCAACCCATTTGGACACGTAATCGACAGCTACCAAGATATAGTAGTTTCCACCAGATGGTGGAAACGGTCCCATGAAGTCAATGCCCCATACATCGAAAATCTCAAGTGTAAGAATTCCCTTTTGCGGCATCTCATCCCTCTTGGAGAGGTTTCCTAATCTTTGGCACTTGTCGCAACCTTTCACAAATGTCCTGCAATCCTCATAGATGTGAGGCCAATAAAATCCACATTCAAGGACCTTATGGGCCGTTCGAGCGGGACCATGGTGACCTCCATATTCCGATTCATGGCATTTTCTGACAATTTGATAGGCTTCATGCTCGGTCACACATCGCCTGATTATTGAATCGGTGCAGTGTTTGAAGAGATAAGGTTCTTCCCAGAAGTAACTTAATACATCTCGTTTGAACTTATTCTTCTGATGATAGTTCGAAAACTGTGGGGTTATTCCGCATGCTAAGAAGTTAGCAATGTCGGAAAACCATGGACAAGCTTGATTATGCAGGTGCAATGCGAACAACTGTTCGTCCGGAAACTCTTCATTAACGGCTTTTTCCTTTTTATCATTATCTAATCGAGATAAGTGGTCAGCAGCACCATTATCTCGACCTCGCCTATCTTTTATTATGATGTCGAATTCTTGCAACAGAAGTACCCACCTGATTAATCGAGGTTTTGCATCTTGTTTGCTAAACAAGTATCTCAATGCAGAGTGATCAGTGTACACTATAGTCTTCGTACCTATAAGGTACTGTCTGAATTTATCGAACGCGAAGATTACAGCATACATCTCTTTCTCCGTTGTGGTGTAGTTAACTTGGGCCTCATTCAGGGCATGACTTGCGTAATGAATTACGCAATGTCTCCCATCCTTATGTTGTCCAAGAACTGCGCCCACGGCGAGACCACTAGCATCGCACATTACCTCGAAAGGTATTGACCAATCGGGTGGTTGCACTATCGGTGCAGAAACCAACATCTTCTTGAGCGTGTCAAAGGCTTGGACACACGCTTCATTTATTAAGAAGGGATTTTCTTTACAAAGCAAGTTAGTGAGTGACTTGGCAATTTTAGAGAAATCCTTAATGAACCTCCGGTAAAAACCGGCATGCCCTAAGAAGCTCCTAACTGATTTGATAGAATTGGGGAGAGGGAGATTGGAAATGGCGGAAACTTTGGCTGGATCAACTTCAATGCCTGCACGAGAAATGCGATGACCCAACACTATGCCCTCAGTGACCATAAAATGGCACTTTTCCCAATTTAAAACAAGGTTAGTGTCCTCACACCTCTTTAAAATCTTAGCAAGATTAGTCAAACATCCATCAAACGTATCTCCATATACAGAGAAGTCATCCATGAAGACCTCAATGCATTTTTCGATAAATTCAGAGAATAAAGACATCATGCATCTTTGAAAAGTAGCTGGTGCATTGCAAAGACCAAAAGGCATGCGCCTATAGGCAAAAGTGCCATAAGGGCAAGTAAAAGTAGTTTTTTCGTGATCTTCACTGGCGATCACTATTTGATTGTATCCAGAATAGCCATCTAAAAAACAATAAAATGCCCTTCCCGCCAATCGTTCCAACATTTGATCGATAAAAGGTAAAGGGAAATGGTCCTTGCGAGTTGCCTCGTTCAACTTCCGGTAGTCTATGCAGACTCTCCATCCGGTGACTGGGCGCGTGGCAATTTCCTCCCCTTCTTCATTCTGCGTAATGCACATCCCACCCCGCTTCGGAACAACCTGCACAGGACTGACCCATTTGCTATCAGAAATCGGGTATATAATACCGGCATCTAACAGCTTGATCACTTCCTTTCTTACCACTTCTTGCATGGGTGGGTTCAATCTTCGTTGAGGCTGGCGAGAGGCCTTGAAATTCTCCTCCATTAAAATCCTGTGCATACAAACAGAAGGGCTTATTCCTTTGATATCAAAAATGGTCCAACCCATTGCACGCACATAATCTTTAAGAACAGCCACCAGAGCATTTTCTTGCTCTTGGGAGAGCTTAGTCGAAACAATCACAGGTAATTTTTTATGTTCTGCGAGAAACGCGTACTTGAGATGATCGGGTAATGTTTTAAGTTCGAGCTCTGGTGGACATTCAACGGAAGGGAGTAATTTGCGAGAATTAGATGGGAGAAGATCAATTTTACCTTCCGGACCCTGCATCAGAACAGGATCCGCCTCCTCTTGATTGGCGTCGTCATGGAAGTCTGTGCCGTCAAACTCCTCCAAATCCCCTGTTTCGGGATCAGCAAAGTGAACGGCTTTGCATCCTTTGTACTCCACGCCAGCAGGCTTCAGTACCTGCTTTGATAAGTCATCCAGCATCATTTTATGATCAATTCCAGAGTCAAGCTCTCTCTCCTCACACTCAATTTTCTCTCCACTATCTATTACAGAAAACATGGAACAAGCTCCCTCATTTGGAAACTTCTGCAGCTGTTCCATATCAAAGATGATTTCCTCGCCATCGACCCTCAATGTGACCTTTCCAGATTTAGCGTCAATTAGTGCACCACCAGTGGCCAGGAATGGGCGTCCAAGGATAAGTGGCATTTCAGAATCTTCTTCAATGTCGAGGATAATGAAGTCAACCGGGAAAAGAACCTGGCCGGTTTTGACCACAACATCCTTGAGGATTCCTACGGGCTGAGTGATTGATCTGTCTGCGAGCTGCAGTCTCATCTTGATTGGTTGAATCTCTCCAAGCTTAAGGCGGATTGCCATAGCTAGTGGCATCACATTGATGCTCGATCCTAGATCACAAAGCCCCATACTCACTTTGGCCTTTCCGAATTGTACTGGAAGTGTGCAACATCCGGGGTCCTCTTTCTTTTCGGGCAATCTCCTCTGAACTATGGCACTGCATGTGCTGTTGAGAATAATCACCTCCTCTTGGTCGACCTGCCTTTTTCCTGAAATCAATTCTTTCAAGAACTTAGCATAGATGGGCATTTCGGAAATCATTTCTGTGAGAGGAATGGTTATCTCTACAGACTTTAATCGTTCCAGAAATTTCTTGAATTTAAGATCATGTTCCTTATTTTTAAGACGTGCAGGATAAGGAATCCTAGGCATGTACTTGTTATTATCTACTTGTTTTTGTGGTAAAGGGAAGGAAGTTGTACCTCCACCTGTACCCTTATCTTTTTCAGCCGTTTCAGGTGCAGCGTCAGTCTGCAGATCGGCTGTCTCTTTCTCGGCTTCCTTTTCATTCTCCTCAATGTCACTTTCCAGTTCATTTTCTTGTGCCAACTTCTCCTTGCCCTTGGGTCCTTCCAGAACTTTACCAGACTTCAGTGTGATGGCCTTATGCTGAGGATTTTTCTCAGCAGCACTGGGTAGAGTTCCTTGGTCTCTTTTCTGCATTTCCTTGGCCATTTGTGTAACCTGCGTCTCCACATTCCGGATAGAGGACTGCAACTGAGTATTGATTTCCTTTTGACTGTTAATGAAGTCAGTCATGAGGGTCTCCAATCTGGAAGGGGGTTTCTGCTGGTTCTGGTTCCAATTCTGGTTCTGACCTTGGTTTTGACCAAACTGATTCTGATTTGGGACAAACTGATTCTGTGGCTGCTGAAAGTTTTGGAAATTTTGGTTTTGAGGTGGCCTAGCTAGAATCTGAGGCTGAAAGCCTGGGTTAAAGTGCTGGGGCCTTGGTTGGTTGAACTGCTGAGGCTGGGCCAACAGGTGGGAATTCAAGGCATTGTTGTTGGAATATGAGAGGTTCGGGTGCCGGTTTTGGAATCCACCTGCATAGTTACAACTTTCATTCGCCACTTGCTGACAGGACTCAGTGGGATGCGGGCCTTGGCAAGTCCCGCAAACAGCTTCAGCATTTTGAGCCTGTGTAGAGCTCCCAGCTTCCTGATTCAATGCCAAGACGGCCACTTGGTCTTTCAGTTTGTCCAGTTCAGATTTCCCTACTGTACCTACAGCACATAAACCACGAGGGGGAGGGGAATTAACATCATCAGAAAGTACAGTTCTGTTTACACTCATTGCCTCAATCTTGGCCCAAGCTTGGTCCATGGGGATGTATAGCAGGTGTTGACCGCCAGCGGCATCAAGCATGTTCTTCCCACTCATGGAAACCATGCTGGGGGCATTTCCTGAGCAAGTTGAAGAACCGTTCCTTTGCATCATACAGGGACTCGTCTGGTTTCATCTTGAATTCCGCAATCTTAGAGCGGCATTCATCCACCTTGGATTCCGGGAAGTACTTTGTCAGGAAATTTCTGATAACGTCCTCTGATAATGGCCAGAAATGACCATTATTTTCAATCCATTTCCGTGTCTTAAACGGGCATTTGATCGCATTCCGGTCTTACATTAAGTAAGAAAGCAGTCGAATTGGACTGATTTATACATAATTGTAAAAAATAATAAGCTGGTGTGAAAAAGGCATAAATATGTAATTTTATTACATATTTATGCTAGAAAAATCCGAAAACATGATAAAAAGAAAAGAAAAGAAAAAGGAATGAAAAGATGGGCAAAAGAATAAAGCAAGCCCACAAAATACAAAAAGATGGGAAAAGAGAGAAAAGCCCACAAAAAGAATATTTCCGGCCCATCTGGCCCAATCCAGCAGGCCCAGGAACACCTTTGTCGCGGAAGCCCCTTTGTCGCGATGCATGGTTCCGCGACAAAGGAGGGTTCCGCGACCAAGCAGCTCAGACGAAGAAGGAAGCCAGCCAAGCCCCTTTGTCGCGATGACCTGTGTCGCGATGGCATGCTCCGCGACAAAGGCATGACTCCGCGACCAAGATGCACAATTAGAGACACAAGACCCAGTCGAGAAGCTTTGCCACATGCAGTGTGTTCCGCGACCAAACTTGGTGCTCCGAGACAAAGCTGTGATGTGTGTGATGTCTTGAGATACAATGGGCTAGAATCAAGGCCCATGGGCTTAGGGTTACACTTCTATAAATATGAGGTGTCTCCCATGAGCTAGAGAGTGGGAATTTTGTTGATTAGAGCTCTCTTGAAGGCAAGCAGTAGGAGTTCTCTCTTAGGTAGTGTAGTTTAGATTTATTTTCATGTATTATTTAATTTTTGCTCTTAGTTTAGTTTAGTTTAGTGTTTTTACTGTTCACAGTGATCTAGATAGCCACTTTTATACCATGTTTTGGTTTCTAAACTCTTGCTTTAGGGTTTGTAATACCCAAATCATGGGTATTAACAACACCCCTTCAATAATATGGGAAAACATTCATCATTTGTGTCCCAAATCATGAAATGGGTCTCACACCCCATGGATTTAAATGCTTTCTTTTTCATTTTGGGGTCACTTGACCCCCATTATGCTATTTTTATGTTTACTGTTTGCATTTTATGGATGATTGAAACTTTTGACAAGTTTCATTAACACGAGCTTTTTCAGTAAAATATATCAGGTTTGAATTATTAAATGAAAAGCGTTATGATTCACGGGAAAGGGTTTAGGGATACATCAAGATTATTAGTCTTTTTATTACTCACGTGTGGTGCTTTGGTTTCAAATGGCGCTGTGGTCCTCTCTGTCATGAAATGTTGACAAATCTCATGGCATAGCCGGGATAGGTTGACCTTCAGCCTGTCACACTGAGGATCCCCGGCAAATATGCCATGATACTTCTCATCAATTCTTGCCATAAGATTTCCTGCCATGAAACTTTTGACTGGTTCCCACCACATGAGTATTTTCCAAAAAAATCATGATCCTGGTTTAGGTTTTATTTAATGAAACCAATTTATGATGGCGGTGTTTTGATTAGGGATATATTTATACGTAGTCATGTTTTTATTGCTCGTAGTTAAGAAACTGTGCCCCCGAAAGCGCACGGTGTCAAAAATTGCAGTAATTTATAGTAAGACCGGATCGTTCACTGGAGGATGTGCGATAGAAGCAGGTCCCACGTCGTTTTACTAGATTTTCCATTCGTATTGCTCAATAGGTTTGAAAGATGATTAATATCTACTGACGGGAATTTAAACTAGATCTCGAAAGCAGTTAAATTAATCTACAAAGCAAATAAATCTATTCTAGAAAGCGGATAAGAATTATTCTAGGAATGCAGTAAACATTATCTACGAAAGCAGGGAAAAGGTGCATTGTGCCAACCGTGAAGTTGAGTCACAATGTAGACAGAAGGGACAGGAAGAAAAGAATGAAAATTGGACAAGATTGGACAAGATTGAGATAAAGCAATTTTAAACTTCCATTTTCATACGCAGATCTTTGTTTGGGATAATTCTATCAGATAGCTAATTCTCATGCTCTCCATAAGGCTTTCCCTTTAACAGACAGGTACTTGCAATATGAGTTTACATGTTCTTAAGACCGCAAATTCTAAGATACCACAGATTCGTAACTGCCCTGGCCTGGGTGTGTTACTTCATCTGTGGTGGAAAAGCAACACCCGACACATCATTTATTGAAATGCCAAGTACCACTATCATTCTCCCATGTCACACCCAAAGATTTGAATTCAGCCCTAAACTATCCCTTAACTGTCAATCCTAGTAGCAGTTACACAATTCTCAATACAACCGAGTGACCTCTAATGAAAGCGGTTAAAAGAAAGCGGTAGAGAAAGCATTTAAACCTATCACTCGGAGGTTTTGAAAATCTGACCCTGGTAGTAAAAGACAGCTCCCCATCAGGATGAAGGAGTATGGATCAAGAATTCCCGGCTCTCAGTGAACCACTAGTGTGTTCACTTCCTTCCGGGTGATTATGAGACACAAACTAATGAAACGAACTAATAAATTAGTTCGTTCCGGATGCACTCACTCAGGACTCAAAAGTAGGCTTTGGCAGAAGAGGATAGCAGTTGAAAGAAAACTCAACCCTATCTTGGAAAATAACCAAGGCCTGGATGATGTTCCTCTAAGATTATTTACTACACTGTATTTGAATCCAAGTGGACCCCATCTCGGTGTAGGACTTAACCTTACATTTCCATCAACCAGCAATTTTGGAAAATAATGGATTTGAAAATCATTCCCTGTCAGGTACTAGACTCTCAGTTAAAACACAGACCCTTTCAGTCTAGGCGAGACCTAATCGCTGAATCTGCTTCTTAATTTCCCAAAATACAACCCTTGACAGAATATGAATTAGTCATAACTGAAGAATTTATCCCTTACTCAGATCCGGATTTTATAAAGAGGTTTTTGTTGGAAATTTATAAAGCAATATCTGTTTAAGATCTAGACTTCTATTGTCCAAGGGAAGGATCCCAAAATAAGCACAGACCACAATAGTATATAATATTATCATGCATAAAGATATATGGAAGTGTAAAATTAATTGACCCAAAATATAAATGCGGGTCTAAACAGAAGGTGTAACACAGAATGAAGTGGTCAAGGGACCAAAGTAATGGCAGAATAATCAGGTGGACTGTAAACATCTACTGTCCAATTTCCCAATCACTCGGATGGAGCGAATTTAGACAGCTTAGACCCTATAATGGTGGTGTCAACACCAGTTGGGCCTCCACTGTCTGTGAATTCGGATAAAAACCTACATGCTTCCCTTCTATAATGATCGTCAGTTGGCATTGACTGATGCCAACTGACTCCCAGTACGGATTGGGATTCAGGTTTGGAAATTAAGATAATAAAAATAAAACTGTATCTGGATGGGAGTCAGCCGAGCAGCTATTATAACCCCGGATGGGCGAACCGCCAAGGCTTCCACTGACAGTCGTCCAGACCATGCAAAATAACAATTAGTAACTAATACCCAGAATACGAGCTAGTTATCCATGAGGGAGTACCCGCCAACATTAGTCTGATGTATTCTTTACTAATGGTTCCACACAACACACAAAGACAAAATAAATAAGAAACAAAAGAAGATCCCTTGTATGAGAGACATTGGTTTCTCATGCAAGGTTGTGGATTGGGTCCACAATTGATGGTCTTAAATAATCCTTCCTACCATAATTAATTACAGTCCAGATTATCTGTTTAAGCCATCGAGATTTTGTTTATACAAGAATGTTTTAATGGCAATTGAACAAAGGTCCTTTAGTCATGATGATTATTGAAGTTTGATTATTGCTAATCTCAATCTTTAATCATTAATGAGTCAAGGGTTCAATCAGTTAAGTGATGCAAATGGAGAATCAAAATTTGGGCAGCATAACACCCTATATTGCAATCCCAGAATGTTACATCCTAACCCGTGGGGTCATGATGTGAGTGTTGCAATATAAAATAGGAAGAGAATGAAAGTTGTTTGGGATTAAATAGAGGGAGAGGAACCCTTGTCGCGTTATCATAAATTTTGTCGCGGACCGAGATCCGCGACATGGACATCCCGACAAGTTTTTAGAATTTTTGGCAGCATAACGCCTCTTTGTCGCTATGCAAGATTTTGTCGCGGAACGTGGTTCCGCGACAAGGATGACATCGCGCCAAAGTGTTTTCATAAAATTCTAAAGCATTTGAACCTTTGTCGCTATGCATGGAAATTTTGTCGCGATAACGTGGTTCCGCGACAAGGTGTTCCGCGACAAGGTGTTCAAAGATCAAGGAACATGGCATAATTTTTCTGTCTCAGAATGGGATTTTGTCGCGGAACGTGGCTCCGCGACAAGATGATTCCGCGACAAAAAGCCATGAAGACAAAATGCAAGAGTTTGGCTCCTTTGTCGCTATGCATGGACAGTTTTGTCGCGGAACGTGGCTCCGCGACAAGGTATTCCGCGACAAAGGGTTTTTAAATTATGGAGACAAGTGTCTTGAAACACCTTGGTCGCGTAACAGCCATTTTGTCGCGGAACGTGGTTCCGCGCCAGAAGGCGGGTGGCGCCCGAGGTGGTTCAGGACAAAAGTCAGAAAAAGCAGAAATGAACAGTGGCATGCAAACAGCGTGATCTCACCCTATTTCAGATCAAAAAGCTATTCTAAGCTAAAAATAAGCAAGAAACATTCAAAATAAAGAAGAACATGCTTAAACAAAAATAACAAGGATGGGCAGAATATTAAAATAAAGCAGGAGTCCTAATCTAGGGTTTGATCACACATCCACACAACATTATCCATAATATGCCAACAGTAAACATAAAAATAACAAAATGGGGGTCAAATGACCCCAAAATGAAAAAGAAAGCATAAATCCATGGGGTGTGAGACCCATTTCATGATTTGGGACACAAATGATGAATGTTTTCCCATATTATTGAAGAGGTATTGTTAATACCCATGATTTGGGTATTACAAACCCTAAAACAAGAGTTTAGAAACCAAAACATGGTATAAAAATGGCTATCTAAGCAACTATGAACAGTAAAAACACTAAACTAAGCTAAACTAAGAGCAAAAATTAAATAAAACATGAAAATAAACCTAAACTACTCTACCTAAGGAAAAACTCCTAAGCTTGCCTGCAAGAGCTCTACAACAATTTCAATCTCTACTGGCCAACCAACCCTTAGCTCATGGGAGACACCTCATATTTATAGAAGTGTAACCCTAAGCCCATGGGCCTTGATTCTAGCCCATTGTGTCTTAAGACATCACACACATCACAGCTTTGTCTCGGAGCATCAAGTTGGTCGCGGAACACACTGCATGTGGCAAGGCTTCTCGACTGGGTCTTGTGTCTCTATTTGTGCATCTTGGTCGCGGAACATGCCTTTGTCGCGGAGCATGCCATCGCGACAAAGGTCATCGCGACAAAGGGCTTGGCTGGTCTCCTCTTCATCTGGGCCACTTGGTCGCGGAACATGTCTTTGTCGCGGAACACTGCATCGCGCCAAGGGGCTTCCGCGACAAAGGTCTTCCTGGGCCTGCTGGATTGGGCCAGATGGGCCGAAAATATTCTTTTTGTGGGCTTTTCTATCTTTTTCCCATCTTTTTGTTTCCTTTTCTTTTTCTCATGTTTTTGGATTTTTCTAACATAAATATGTAATAAAATTACATATTTATGTCTTTTTCACACCAGCTTATTATTTTTACAATTATGCATAAATTAGTCTAATTCGACTGCTTTCTTACTTAATGTAAGACCGAAATGCGATCAAATGCCCGTTTAAGACACGGAAATGGATTGAAAATAATGGTCATTTTTGGCCATTATCAACATCCTCACATTTAATACTGATCGTCCCCGAGCAGTCAGAGTCAATGTTCGTAAGAACACGGACTCTACATATTCAATTCATTTTCGTGGCTTCATAAATCACACCCTTTTTGGATTGGGATAAGACAATCAAAAATTACAAGTATTGAATTCCCTTGATTGCAGTGTTTAATGAAATGATACTTGCTCACTACATCGGGCCTACAAACCAAACATTATTATCAACCTTTCATGAATATTATGTTTGAAAAATGCAAAGATTAGGGATGAGAATTAGAGGATGACATGAACATGTGTAATAAGACAAAGCCTCACATATAAGAGAATCGGAAAAATTCACTCACTCTCAATTGGGGTTTAATCATGAACGCTCAAAATCACATTTAATTAAATTATTCCATAAGCTTGCAATCAGACCAATTCGCCACCGGCTCATTTCTTCAAATCGAGATCACGAGGTCTTATTCGAGGGTTATAACGGGGCATACGGTTGTAACATTAGGTGGGAAAAGGGAATTATTGGGCTAAGAAGTGGCAAGAATTAATTCTATCATAACTTGGCATTTTTATTTAAAATTTATGATCATCAATGTTTCTCTTTCTTTTTGATTTTCTTTTTATTGCATGACATTAGACTATTGTCTAACTGCTTGTCATCTGCAATTTATTTGTGTTGAATGACATTCAACTCTTCTTCTTTTTTTTTTTTTTTTTGAATCGGTTTATAGAATACCGATTTATAGTTTTCATGATCATTAAATTTAATGCCTTTGATAGAATTTAGCCTTGCACACTTGGGTTTGAATTTCTTGGTCTTTTTGTAAGGCTAGGAATAATATGAAGGGCTTCAAAGAAAAATTAGGCTTATAGGCTCAAATTGGTTAATCCTAAAGGGAAATATTTTTGGGTTTGGATTTCAAACGAAGGCCAAAAATTTGGGTTTTCTAGGTGCCTCGATCATATGCTCGATTTCGGGAATATGGCATGGTCTTGGATCGGTCCCAATTGCAAGTTCTAGTTTCCTTTAATCAAAATGATTCACACATCAAAGAAAATGAATGAGTAAAAGTGACTCATGGCTCAGATCTCACAAGGTTGGGTTGATTCATGTCATACAATATTCTCAAATTTAATCAAAGCTTAATTCTAACAATTTATTCAATCGAGATCTCTAACATGCAGATTTATTGCCCAATAAGCTGATCGCATCATTAAATTTTTATAGCTCAAAACCTCAGGAATTCATTTCATGCATGTCTTCAATTATATTATCCCAATTTGAAAGTCTGAAAATTTAATCATAAGCCTAAATTCAACCTGTGAATTTAGAGCAAGTTTATGCATATTTTTGCTGGTTATTTAATTGAAAGCAGTAAAGAGGCACTGCTGACATACTGAGTATGTCAACAACATATTTTTGGTCTGACGGTCACTTATTCATCTCGGACTGTACAGACATCTTTTCAAAGGAAAGCAGTAAAGAATTGTTCAGTGGTCTCAAAAGATGAGTTCCAATTTAGGGAAAGCAAATAAATACAACCGAGGCAAGGGATTCTCGTGCAGTTAATACAAACCTGCACACACAAAAAGAGGATTCCCTTGCAGATTACTACTACTAAAATGGAAATGAAATAGAACCTAATAGACTGGGATTCATCTTCTTCCTTCAGAATAGAAATCTGGCCCAGTGGATGTAACTGGTCAACTCACACCGCAGACACCAGCCGTTATGGATCATCATGGGCTCACGCCTCCTTGGGCAGTAGATTCTGTCCCCTTGGTTTGCCCATAGGTACGGAGTGTCTGGGTTATCCGTCATCCATCCGAGGACGTTGGTAGACGTGTACTGAAGGATTGACCGATCTGTTACCATCCTTTCGATCATTCTGATTCCTTGTTCAACTTGCCTTTCATCCGTCTTACTCATAAGCATCAGTCCCTGGGTGAAGATTGACGCCTTGTGGTTGTCCTCAATTCCTGGGCGCAGCAGTTCACAAGCGTGCTCCTCATTCCCTTCTACAAACGCCATAAGTGCTGGAATGATCTGGAGATTGAAGTTTCCTGCAGCTATGCATGTTTGCAGGAATCTCTCCTTCTGCCAACGGAGTCTTTCTTGCCCTCTCTTCACAGTGGAGGAGTCAACCTCGCATCGCTTGTATACGATGGCAAGGTTCCCAGCATCCCTGAGCTTCTTGCATATACGTTGCGCAACAAACACCTCCCTGATTTCATCCTCTCCTATCCGGGAGAGAATCTCACCAAGGAGTTCGAGCGGTAGGTCCAGCAGCTTGGTTCCCTCTGGAGCAGGGTCTGGGATGGGAGGATTACCCCTGAAAAGATAAGAAGTGATGAATCCAATTTTTATGTAATTTTCAGAAATTATTCAAGTTCAGAAACCAACATCCTCACATTTAGAGCTTTGCTCTAGATGTGAGATTATTAAATTTCTGACTCGAATTTTAATTTAAAGCACATGTAAATAATATTTGGTTTTAAATGGGCTAAAGAGCCCAAAATAAAATAAAATTGGCCATTGGGCCTAAAATCTTTTTAATGGGCCATAGGGCCCAAAAGTTTTCAGTTTTATTAAACAAGTCCGAGACACTTGTTGGAAGTGGAATGAGATGGATAGATGGAAATGGAATGCTCGAATATTGGAATGTGCAATGAAGACGTGGCGGAACGGATCTGCTGTTTCTGGATAGCTTGGACTGTTTGGACAGTTAAAGCATCCAAAAATTTGCAAACACTGTTTTTAATTTTAAAAATGGTTGACTTGTTTTATTTAACAAAGGTGGGATGTGAGTGGTCCCATTTTGGATTTTTGAAAAGGATAGCAGTTGGGTGACAAAAGTACTGCTATCTTACTCACACTAGTGTTCCATTGGGAACAAAAGACTCAAGTCAAACATTAAACAAAAATGACTCTTTTTGTCTTTTTCTAAAAGGTTGCTTTTATTAAAAGTGGAAGCTTCCCATTGGGTGTTTGTACTATGTTTCCATAAACAAACAAACATTTATTCCCATGAGATTTCTAACATGGGGACAAATGTGCCCAAAGAGATCTTACCTCTTTTATTACACCAACTCAACACTGTGCACATCACATCAGGATTAATCAAACCAATAACATCAAGATATTCAAAACAATACCCTAATGTTCATCAGTTTGTTCTTTCCAGTTTTAAACCTTCAAAAATTTATCCATTACCAGTTTCAAAATGGGGTTTCAGGCGTTTCAAAATGATGCTCATAACCGAGAGCACTTTGAAAACTTCCAAAAATCTAAAGTTAAATGCACATATACACCACACCAAGAACACAATAAAAATAAAAAAAACAAAATAAAGGGTCCGAATGGGTGCTATGAACATGGCGAAAACAGGGTTTACCCTCTCCTCCTTGGCTCGGGTCTAGGCACGGGTCCAAGGTTTGGGAGGAGTCCATGAAATCGGTCCATAGTTTCCCCTTGGAAATGGAGTGCAAGAGTGCGAAGAACACGTGGTGTTCGTTCGGATGAGAGAAAACTGGGGGAAAAGAAGATGGAGAAGTTGGAGGAAGTTGAAATGACAAGAGAAAGTGAAAAGAAACTGGAGGGGGTGGGGGGGTATAAATACTTGAACTTTTGTCGCGGAATCCGAGACTTTGTCGCGGAACCAGGTTCCACGACAAGGCATAGCGACATCAGAGAGGTCGCGGAGTTGAGGGTTGGGCGCGGAGTCATGCTCCGCGACAAGGCTACCGCGACAAAGCTCAGTATGGAGACAAGGTCAACGCAGATCATGTCGCGGAGCAGGGCTTGGTCGCGGAGTCATGCTCCGCGACAAGATGCATCGCGACAATCAGTGGGAAGGGTTAAGAAGGAAAGAAGGGGGTTTGTCGCGGAACAGGGCCTGGTCGCGATGCATGACATCGCGACAAAGGACCTTCCGCGACAAAGAATTTTTGAATTTTCAAATTTTCTTGGACTGGGCCCGAGTGTGATGTTGGGCCTGAGTCCATTTTATTTGATTTGGGCTAAATAAATTCAGTGCAAGTAAATTCAAAATGCTGGGCTGAAAATTAAACAATCCACTTGCAAAAATTAGGTTGGGTTAGTTCCATTTATCTGTGAATTTTGTTTCGGGTATTGAATTTCTTCAATTCCCGAAAGCGTTTTCTTAGACTTATGGAACTAATCCAACCAAGAACCTGGTTTTCCATGTTACTCTTATCTGCTCCTCTTTTTGGGGGTTCCGAACTTCTGCAAGATAGATGAATGAAATGCATTAGATTTTCTCCAAATATCAACATCCTCACATTTAGAGTCTTAGCACTCTAAATGTTTAATTGATCTTTGGGTACTTGCTCGTCATGAAATAAGTACTGTAAATATATACTATATATATATATAAACTGAATTTTTTTTTTTTTTATTTAAAAAATGCTGTTTCTTATTGAGTGTAAGCCGGGTCTGCCACTGCTTGGCTTTCTTTCTCCGGATCGAACTGTCCAAGGTAATCTTTTAATCGTTGTCCATTCACCACTATATCACCCCTGCCAGTTCGAATCCTGACAGCTCCATTTTTGAACACCTCTAGTACTTCATGTGGTCCTTCCCATCTAGATTTGAGCTTTCCGGGGAACAGCTTCAACCTAGTATTGAACAATAACACATGTTGACCAACATAAAAATACTTAGGTTTTATCCGGCGATCGTGCAACTTCTGGGTCCGCTCCTTGTAAATTCGAGAGCTTTCATAAGCTTGCGCTCGTATTTCCTCAATTTCATTGAGGTCCAACTTACGTTTGCTCTGAGCAACTTTCGGATCGAAGTTAAGCGTTTTAACGGCCCAGTAAGCTTTATGCTCTAGCTCTACGGGCAAATGACAGGCTTTTCCGAAGACCAGCCTATATGGAGACATCCCGATGGGAGTCTTATATGCTGTGCGGTATGCCCATAGAGCATCATTGAGCTTACGTGCCCAATCCTTACGGGTTATCCCGACAGTGGCTTCGAGTATGTGTTTGATTTCGCGATTGGATACTTCGACTTGACCACTAGTCTGAGGATGGTAAGGCGTGCCTATCTTATGGAGGATCCCATTTTTACTCATTAAAGTTTCAAAACCTTTATTAACAAAGTGTGTTCCTCCATCAGATATCACCACCCTAGGTACGCCAAATCGACTGAAAATGTTGTTCTTGAGGAACTTGATGACTTGGCTACCATCATTGGTTGGTAATGCGACAGCCTCGACCCATTTGGATACGTAATCGACAGCTACCAAGATATAGTAGTTTCCACCAGATGGTGGAAACGGTCCCATGAAGTCAATGCCCCATACATCAAAGATCTCAAGTGTGAGAATCCCCTTTTGAGGCATCTCATCCCTCTTGGAGATGTTTCCTAATCTTTGGCATCTGTCACAGCCCTTAACAAATGTCCTGCAATCCTCATAGATGTGAGGCCAATAAAATCCACATTCGAGGACCTTGTGGGTCGTTCGAGCGGGACCATGGTGACCTCCATATTCTGATTCATGGCATTTTCTGACAATTTGATAAGCTTCATGCTCGGTCACACATCGCCTGATTATTAAATCAGGGCAGTGTTTGAAGAGATAAGGTTCTTCCCAGAAGTAACTTAATACATCTCGTTTGAACTTATTCCTCTGATGATAGTTCGAAAACTGTGGGGTTACTCCGCATGCCAAGAAGTTAGCGATGTCGGAAAACCATGGACAAGCTTGATTATGCAGATGCAACGCGAACAACTGTTCGTCCGGGAAATCTTCATTGACGGCTTTTTCCTTTTTATCATTATCTAATCGAGATAAGTGGTCAGCAGCACCATTATCTCGACCTCGCCTATCTTTTATTATGATGTCGAATTCTTGCAACAGAAGTACCCACCTGATTAATCGAGGTTTTGCATCTTGTTTGCTAAACAAGTATCTCAATGCTGTATGATCGGTGTATACTATGGTCTTTGTACCTATCAGGTACTGTCTGAACTTGTCAAACGCAAAGACTACAGCATACATCTCTTTCTCCGTTGTGGTGTAGTTAACTTGGGCTTCATTCAGGGCATGACTTGCGTAATGAATTACGCAGTGTCTCCCATCCTTATGTTGTCCAAGAACTGCGCCTACGGCGAGACCACTAGCATCGCACATTACCTCGAAAGGCAGTGACCAATCGGGTGGTTGCACTATCGGTGCAGAAACCAACATCTTCTTGAGCGTGTCAAAGGCTTGGACACACGCTTCGTTTATTAAGAAAGGATTTTCTTTACAAAGCAGATTAGTGAGCGGCTTGGCAATTTTAGAGAAATCCTTAATGAATCGCCGGTAAAAACCGGCATGCCCTAAGAAGCTCCTAACTGATTTGATCGAGTTAGGAAGAGGGAGATTGGAAATGATGGAAACTTTGGCTGGATCAACTTCAATGCCTGCACGAGAAATGCGATGACCTAACACTATGCCCTCAGTGACCATAAAATGGCACTTCTCCCAATTTAAAACCAAGTTAGTGTCCTCACACCTCTTTAAAATCTTAGCAAGATTGGTCAAACAATCTTCGAACGTATCTCCATACACAGAGAAGTCATCCATGAAGACCTCAATGCATTTTTCGATAAATTCAGAGAAAATAGACATCATGCATCTTTGAAAAGTAGCAGGTGCATTGCACAAACCAAAAGGCATCCGCCGATAGGCAAAAGTGCCGTACGGGCAAGTAAAAGTGGTTTTCTCATGGTCTTCACTGGAAATAACAATCTGATTATAACCAGAATAACCATCCAAAAAGCAATAAAACTCTCTCCCTGCCAACCTCTCAAGCATCTGATCAATGAATGGCAATGGAAAATGGTCCTTGCGTGTGGCCTCGTTCAGCTTCCGGTAATCGATACAAACTCTCCATCCGGTCACTGGTCTGGTTGCAACCTCTTCTCCTTGCTCATTCTTGGTTATGCACATCCCTCCTCGTTTGGGTACGACCTGCACCGGGCTAACCCATTTGCTATCAGAGATAGGATAGATTATACCAGCATCTAAGAGCTTGATAACTTCTTTCCTTACCACTTCCTGCATAAGGGGGTTCAATCGCCTCTGAGGTTGACGGGAGGGTTTAAACTCTTCTTCCATTAGAATCCTGTGCATGCAAATAGAAGGGCTTATTCCTTTTATATCAGAAATGGTCCAACCTATTGCATGTACATGTTTCTTAAGAACGACCACCAGAGCATTTTCTTGCTCTTGGGAGAGCTTAGCCGAAACAATCACGGGTAACTTTTTATGTTCTGCGAGAAACGCGTACTTGAGATGATCGGGTAGTGTTTTAAGTTCAAGCTCTGGTGGACATTCAACGGAAGGGAGTAGTTTGCGAGAATTGGGTAGTGGGAGAACAGATTTACCTTCGGGATCCTGCATCAGTACAGGATCCTCTTCCTCCTCTTGGTTGGCGTCATCATGGAAGTCGATGCCGTCAAATTCCTCCAAATCCCCTGTTTCGGGATCGGCGAAGTGAACGGCTTTGCATCCTTTGTGCTCCACGCCAGCAGGCTTCAGTACCTGCTTTGATAGTTCATCCAGCATCATTTCACAATCAAGTTCAGAGTCTGGCTCTTCCCTAACTATTACATTTTCAAATGAGAAACAAGAACTGTCATTCGGAAATTTCTGCAATTTCTCCATATCAAAGATGATCTCCTCGCCATCGACCCTTAAGGTGACTTTTCCGGATTTAGCGTCAATCAGTGCACCACCAGTGGCTAGAAATGGGGCGTCCAAGGATAAGCGGCATTTCAGAATCCTCTTCAATGTCGAGGATGATGAAGTCGATCGGGAAAAGAACCTGCCCGGTTTTGACCACAACATCCTTGAGGATTCCTACGGGCTGAGTGATCGATCTGTCTGCAAGTTGCAGTCTCATCTTGACCGGTTGAATTTCTCCAAGCTTAAGGCGAACAGCCATAGCTAGTGGCATCACATTGATGCTTGATCCTAAATCACAAAGCCCCATACTCACTTTGGCCTTTCCGAATTGTACTGGAAGTGTGCAACATCCGGGGTCCTCTTTCTTTTCAGGCATTCTCCTCTGAACGATGGCACTGCATGTGCTGTTGAGAATAATTACCTCTTCCTGCTCAACCTGCCTTTTTCCTGAAATCAATTCTTTCAAGAACTTAGCATAGATGGGCATTTCGGAAATCATTTCTGTGAGAGGAATGGTTATCTCTACAGACTTTAATCGTTGCAGAAATTTCTTGAATTTAAGATCATGTTCTTTATTTTTAAGCCGCGCAGGATAAGGAATCCTGGGCATGTACTTGTTATTAGCAATTTTTGGTGGTGAAGGGAAGGAAGTTGTACCTTCACCTGTACCCTTATCTGTTTCAGCCATTTCAGGCGCAGCTTCAGTCTGCAATTCGGCTGTCTCTTTTTCAGCTTCGTTCTCATTATCAGCTTCCTTACCAACATTGTCAACAACATCATCCTCTTCACATTCTGCTCCAGTATCTGCTCCCTTCGGTCCAGCTAGTACTCTCCCTGATTTCAAGGTTATTGCCTTGCATTGCGGGTTCTTTTCCGCAGCGCTTGGCAGTGTACCTTTGTCCCTTTTCTGCATCTCATTAGCCATCTGTGTAACTTGGGTCTCCACATTTCTGATGGAGGCCTGCAGTTGATTGTTGATCTCTTTCTGACTAGTGATGAAATCAGTCATCAGATTCTCAAGCCTTGAAGGAGGCTTTTGATTCTGATTCTGATTTTGATGCTGATTCTGATTCCACTGGCCTTGGTTTGGGACAAACTGAGGCTGGAAACTCTGATTGGGCTGAAAATTCTGGAAATTCTGAGGCGGCCTCTGCTGGATCTGAGGTTGGAAACCTGGATTCTGAAAATGTTGGCCCCTGTTCTGATTGAATCCTTGGTTCTGCTGAGGGTTGAACTGTTGTTGCTGTGGCTTGTTCAAGAGATGTGAGTTTAAGGCGTTGTTGTTTGAATAAGACAAATTCAGGTGTCTATTTGGAAAGGCTCCTGCATAGTTACAGCTCTCAGCTGTGACTTGCTCGCATGTGTCAGTTGCATGAGCACCTTGACACAGTCCACAGATCACATCAGTTTGCTGTCCCTGCGCAGAACTTCCAACTCCTTGATTTACAGACAACGCTGCCACTTGCTCTTGAAGCTTTTCAATGTCTGACTTCTCTACTGTACCTACAGCACATAAACTACGAGGGGGAGTGAGATTACCATCATCAGTTAGAACAGAACGGTTTACACTCATGGCTTCAATCTTTGCCCAGGCTTGGTCCATCGGTATGTAGAGCAAATGTTGACCACCGGCAGCATCAAGCATGGATTTCCATGCTGGGGTCAGACCACTGTAGAACTTTCTCAGTCTCTCCCAGTCATGGAAGCCATGTTGAGGACACTTCCTGAGCAGGTTGAAGAATCTTTCCTTTGCATCATACAAGGACTCGTCTGGTTTCATCTTGAATTCCGCAATTTTGGAGCGGCATTCATCCACCTTGGACTCCGGGAAGTATTTTGCTAGGAAGTTTCTGATCACATCTTCCCATGTAGACTTCTGATTTACGGGCAGTGACTTGTACCATGTTCGTGCTCCGCTTGTCAGAGAGAAGGGGAATAGCCTTAGTCGAATAGTGTTTGCGGGTACATCACGATTCTTGATCGTGTCACACAATTCTAGGAAGGTTTGCAGGTGATCATGGGGATCTTCATGACTTGCTCCGGCAAACTGGTTGCTCTGGACTAGATTGATTAGGGCCGGTTTCAGTTCGAAATTCCTGGCCAGGAATGGAGCTTGTCCAGGAATGTTCAGATATGGCTCTAAAATCGGCTGCATGTAATCAGCAGCAGCTGCTGCTTGATGATTGTTCTCAGGCCCGCCTTGGTACTGCTGTGGGTAGTAGTTCTGAGGCATGAAATAGTTCCTCGGATCATTGAAATCATTCGGATTCGGGGGATTCTGATGGGGGTTATGGTATTGCTGATTCTGTTGGTTTGGGAAATTTTGCTGATTTGGTTGGTTTTGGTTGTTTGGTGGGTTTTGGTTCGGGTTGGGAGGGGGTGCCTCGAAGTGCTGCTGCTCCATGTTTGGTGGATTCCCACCTCCTTGTATGATCTGGGGAGGGGGATCATCCAAATCATCATGATCAGCATCTTCGGGGTCTTCCTCTATGTTGTGAAGTGGGGGATTGGGTTGAATGATTGGTGGGATGTCAGGGTTTGCCATTTCGGAAATATCGCTGCTGGTGCTTGGCGAAAGTAATGCCTGTCGTTCCCGTTCCCTTCTTCGTTTAGTCTCCGCCCTAAGACGTCGAGCTGTCTTTTCTATCTCTGAATTAAACGGGATCTCGGCTGGCGTTTGCTTCCTCCTTTGCATAGAACAACGGCTTCAATAATGACAGTACCTGTACAATCCCCAGGTTAGAAGTGGTTCTGAAGGTGAATATTTATAATTATATGTATAGGCTACTCTAGGAGCAATGAGGAATGTAATTCTCTAAATAAAACGGCGCTGCATCCTCCCCGGCAACGGCGCCATGAAACTTTTGACAAGTTTCATTAACACGAGCTTTTTCAGTAAAATATATCAGGTTTGAATTATTAAATGAAAAGCGTTATGATTCACGGGAAAGGGTTTAGGGATACATCAAGATTATTAGTCTTTTTATTACTCACGTGTGGTGCTTTGGTTTCAAATGGCGCTGTGGTCCTCTCTGTCATGAAATGTTGACAAATCTCATGGCATAGCCGGGATAGGTTGACCTTCAGCCTGTCACACTGAGGATCCCCGGCAAATATGCCATGATACTTCTCATCAATTCTTGCCATAAGATTTCCTGCCATGAAACTTTTGACTGGTTCCCACCACATGAGTATTTTCCAAAAAAATCATGATCCTGGTTTAGGTTTTATTTAATGAAACCAATTTATGATGGCGGTGTTTTGATTAGGGATATATTTATACGTAGTCATGTTTTTATTGCTCGTAGTTAAGAAACTGTGCCCCCGAAAGCGCACGGTGTCAAAAATTGCAGTAATTTATAGTAAGACCGGATCGTTCACTGGAGGATGTGCGATAGAAGCAGGTCCCACGTCGTTTTACTAGATTTTCCATTCGTATTGCTCAATAGGTTTGAAAGATGATTAATATCTACTGACGGGAATTTAAACTAGATCTCGAAAGCAGTTAAATTAATCTACAAAGCAAATAAATCTATTCTAGAAAGCGGATAAGAATTATTCTAGGAATGCAGTAAACATTATCTACGAAAGCAGGGAAAAGGTGCATTGTGCCAACCGTGAAGTTGAGTCACAATGTAGACAGAAGGGACAGGAAGAAAAGAATGAAAATTGGACAAGATTGGACAAGATTGAGATAAAGCAATTTTAAACTTCCATTTTCATACGCAGATCTTTGTTTGGGATAATTCTATCAGATAGCTAATTCTCATGCTCTCCATAAGGCTTTCCCTTTAACAGACAGGTACTTGCAATATGAGTTTACATGTTCTTAAGACCGCAAATTCTAAGATACCACAGATTCGTAACTGCCCTGGCCTGGGTGTGTTACTTCATCTGTGGTGGAAAAGCAACACCCGACACATCATTTATTGAAATGCCAAGTACCACTATCATTCTCCCATGTCACACCCAAAGATTTGAATTCAGCCCTAAACTATCCCTTAACTGTCAATCCTAGTAGCAGTTACACAATTCTCAATACAACCGAGTGACCTCTAATGAAAGCGGTTAAAAGAAAGCGGTAGAGAAAGCATTTAAACCTATCACTCGGAGGTTTTGAAAATCTGACCCTGGTAGTAAAAGACAGCTCCCCATCAGGATGAAGGAGTATGGATCAAGAATTCCCGGCTCTCAGTGAACCACTAGTGTGTTCACTTCCTTCCGGGTGATTATGAGACACAAACTAATGAAACGAACTAATAAATTAGTTCGTTCCGGATGCACTCACTCAGGACTCAAAAGTAGGCTTTGGCAGAAGAGGATAGCAGTTGAAAGAAAACTCAACCCTATCTTGGAAAATAACCAAGGCCTGGATGATGTTCCTCTAAGATTATTTACTACACTGTATTTGAATCCAAGTGGACCCCATCTCGGTGTAGGACTTAACCTTACATTTCCATCAACCAGCAATTTTGGAAAATAATGGATTTGAAAATCATTCCCTGTCAGGTACTAGACCCTCAGTTAAAACACAGACCCTTTCAGTCTAGGCGAGACCTAATCGCTGAATCTGCTTCTTAATTTCCCAAAATACAACCCTTGACAGAATATGAATTAGTCATAACTGAAGAATTTATCCCTTACTCAGATCCGGATTTTATAAAGAGGTTTTTGTTGGAAATTTATAAAGCAATATCTGTTTAAGATCTAGACTTCTATTGTCCAAGGGAAGGATCCCAAAATAAGCACAGACCACAATAGTATATAATATTATCATGCATAAAGATATATGGAAGTGTAAAATTAATTGACCCAAAATATAAATGCGGGTCTAAACAGAAGGTGTAACACAGAATGAAGTGGTCAAGGGACCAAAGTAATGGCAGAATAATCAGGTGGACTGTAAACATCTACTGTCCAATTTCCCAATCACTCGGATGGAGCGAATTTAGACAGCTTAGACCCTATAATGGTGGTGTCAACACCAGTTGGGCCTCCACTGTCTGTGAATTCGGATAAAAACCTACATGCTTCCCTTCTATAATGATCGTCAGTTGGCATTAACTGATGCCAACTGACTCCCAGTACGGATTGGGATTCAGGTTTGGAAATTAAGATAATAAAAATAAAACTGTATCTGGATGGGAGTCAGCCGAGCAGCTATTATAACCCCGGATGGGCGAACCGCCAAGGCTTCCACTGACAGCCATCCAGACCATGCAAAATAACAATTAGTAACTAATACCCAGAATACGAGCTAGTTATCCATGAGGGAGTACCCGCCAACATTAGTCTGATGTATTCTTTACTAATGGTTCCACACAACACACAAAGACAAAATAAATAAGAAACAAAAGAAGATCCCTTGTATGAGAGACATTGGTTTCTCATGCAAGGTTGTGGATTGGGTCCACAATTGATGGTCTTAAATAATCCTTCCTACCATAATTAATTACAGTCCAGATTATCTGTTTAAGCCATCGAGATTTTGTTTATACAAGAATGTTTTAATGGCAATTGAACAAAGGTCCTTTAGTCATGATGATTATTGAAGTTTGATTATTGCTAATCTCAATCTTTAATCATTAATGAGTCAAGGGTTCAATCAGTTAAGTGATGCAAATGGAGAATCAAAATTTGGGCAGCATAACACCCTATATTGCAATCCCAGAATGTTACATCCTAACCCGTGGGGTCATGATGTGAGTGTTGCAATATAAAATAGGAAGAGAATGAAAGTTGTTTGGGATTAAATAGAGGGAGAGGAACCCTTGTCGCGTTATCATAAATTTTGTCGCGGACCGAGATCCGCGACATGGACATCCCGACAAGTTTTTAGAATTTTTGGCAGCATAACGCCTCTTTGTCGCTATGCAAGATTTTGTCGCGGAACGTGGTTCCGCGACAAGGATGACATCGCGCCAAAGTGTTTTCATAAAATTCTAAAGCATTTGAACCTTTGTCGCTATGCATGGAAATTTTGTCGCGAAACGTGGTTCCGCGACAAGGTGTTCAAAGATCAAGGAACATGACATAATTTTTCTGTCTCAGAATGGGATTTTGTCGCGGAACGTGGCTCCGCGACAAGATGATTCCGCGACAAAAAGCCATGAAGACAAAATGCAAGAGTTTGGCTCCTTTGTCACTATGCATGGACAGTTTTGTCGCGGAACGTGGCTCCGCGACAAGGTATTCCGCGACAAAGGGTTTTTAAATTATGGAGACAAGTGTCTTGAAACACCTTGGTCGCGTAACAGCCATTTTGTCGCGGAACGTGGTTCCGCGCCAGAAGGCGGGTGGCGCCCGAGGTGGTTCAGGACAAAAGTCAGAAAAAGCAGAAATGAACAGTGGCATGCAAACAACATGATCTCACCCTATTTCAGATCAAAAAGCTATTCTAAGCTAAAAATAAGAAAGAAACATTCAAAATAAAGAAGAACATGCTTAAACAAAAATAACAAGGATGGGCAGAATATTAAAATAAAGCAGGAGTCCTAATCTAGGGTTTGATCACACATCCACACAACATTATCCATAATATGCCAACAGTAAACATAAAAATAACAAAATGGGGGTCAAATGACCCCAAAATGAAAAAGAAAGCATAAATCCATGGGGTGTGAGACCCATTTCATGATTTGGGACACAAATGATGAATGTTTTCCCATATTATTGAAAGAGGTATTGTTAATACCCATGATTTGGGTATTACAAACCCTAAAACAAGAGTTTAGAAACCAAAACATGGTATAAAAATGGCTATCTAAGCAACTGTGAACAGTAAAAACACTAAACTAAGCTAAACTAAGAGCAAAAATTAAATAAAACATGAAAATAAACCTAAACTACTCTACCTAAGGAAAAACTCCTAAGCTTGCCTGCAAGAGCTCTACAACAATTTCAATCTCTACTGGCCAACCAACCCTTAGCTCATGGGAGACACCTCATATTTATAGAAGTGTAACCCTAAGCCCATGGGCCTTGATTCTAGCCCATTGTGTCTTAAGACATCACACACATCACAGCTTTGTCTCGGAGCATCAAGTTGGTCGCGGAACACACTGCATGTGGCAAGGCTTCTCGACTGGGTCTTGTGTCTCTATTTGTGCATCTTGGTCGCGGAAAATGCCTTTGTCGCGGAGCATGCCATCGCGACAAAGGTCATCGCGACAAAGGGCTTGGCTGGTCTCCTCTTCATCTGGGCCACTTGGTCACGGAACATGTCTTTGTCGCGGAACACTGCATCGCGCCAAGGGGCTTCCGCGACAAAGGTCTTCCTGGGCCTGCTGGATTGGGCCAGATGGGCCGAAAATATTCTTTTTGTGGGCTTTTCTATCTTTTTCCCATCTTTTTGTTTCCTTTTCTTTTTCTCATGTTTTTGGATTTTTCTAACATAAATATGTAATAAAATTACATATTTATGTCTTTTTCACACCAGCTTATTATTTTTACAATTATGCATAAATTAGTCTAATTCGACTGCTTTCTTACTTAATGTAAGACCGAAATGCGATCAAATGCCCATTTAAGACACGGAAATGGATTGAAAATAATGGTCATTTTTGGCCATTATCAATGATGCTGTGTATTTGAGTGTGGTCAAACCCTAGATTAGGATCCCTGCTTTATTTTTAAATTCTGTCCAGTTTTGTTTAAGCATGTTCTTCCTTATTTTGAATGCTTCTTGTTTGTTTTTAGCTTAGAATAGCTTTTTGATCTGAAATAGGGTGAGATCACGCTGTTTGCATGCCACTGTTCATTTCTGCTTTTTCTGACTTTTGTCCTGAACCACCTTGGTCGCCAACCGCCTTTTGTCGCGGAACGTGGTTGTTCCGCGACAAAGGTGTCTAAAGACACTTGTCTTCATATTTTAAAACCCTTTGTCGCGGAACACCTTGTCGCGGAACCATGTTCCGCGACAAAATTTTCCATGCATAGCGACAAAGGAGCCAAACTCTTGCATTTTGTCTGCATGGCTTTTTGTCGCGGAATAATCTTGTCGCGGAACCACGTTTCGCGACAAAATCTCATTCTGAGACAGAAAAATTATGCCATGTTCCTTATTCTTTGAACACTTTGTCGCGGAACCACTTTGTCGTGGAACCACGTTCCGCGACAAAATTTTCCATGCATAGCGACAAAGGTTCAAATGCTTTAAGAATTTTCTGAAAACTCTTTGTCGGGGAACACTCTTGTCGCGGAACCACGTTCCGCGACAAAATCTTGCTTAGCGACAAAGAAGCGTTATGCTGCCAAAAATTCTAAAACTTGTCGGGATACCCATGTCGCGGACCTCGGTCCGCGACAAAATTTATGATATCGCGACAAAGATTCTCTTCTCTCTATTTAACCTCAAACAATCTTCATTCTCTTCCTATATTATATTGCAACACTCACATCATAACCCCACGGGTTAAGGTGTAACATTCTGGAATTGCAATATAGGGCGTTATGCTGCCCAAATTTTGATTCTCCATTTTCATCGCTTAACTGATTGAACCATTGACTCATTAATGATTAAAGATTGAGATTAGCAATAATCAAACATCAATAATCATCATGATTAAAGGACCTTTGTTCAATTGCCAGTAAAATACTCCTCTATAAACAAAATCTTGATGACTTAAACAGATAATCCGGACTGTAATTAATTATGGTAGGAAGGATTATTTAGGATCATCAATTGTGGACCCAATCCACAACTTTGCATGAGAAACCAATGTCTCTCATACAAGGAATCTTCTTTTATTTCTTATTGATTTGTCTTTGCATGTTGTGTGGAACAATTAGTAAAGAATACATCAGACTAATGTTGGCGGGTATTCCCTCATGGATAACTAGCTCGTATTCTGGGTATTAATTACTAAGTGTTATTTTGCATGGTCTGGATGACTGTCAGTGGAAGCCTTGGCGGTTCGCCCATCCGGGGTTATAATAGCTGCTCTGCTGACTCCCATCCAGATACAGTTTTATTTTTCTTATCTTAATTTCCAAACCCAAATTCCAATCCGTAATAGGAATCAGTTGACATCTGTCAATGCTAACTGATGATCATTATAGAAGGGGAGCATGTAGGTTTTTTATCCGAATTCACAGACAGTGGAGGCCCAACTGGTATTGACACTACCATTATAGGGTCTAAGCTGTCTAAATTCGCTCCATCCGAGTAATTGGGAAATTGGACTGTAGATGTTTATAGTCCACCCAATTATTCTGCCATTACTTTGGTCTCCTGACCACTTCGTATCTGTGTTTCACCTTCTGTCTAGACCCGCATCTATATTTTGGGTCAATTAATTTCACACTTCCTTATATCTTTATGCATGATAATATTATGTACTATTGTGGTCTGTAATTATTTTGGGATCCTTCCCTTGGACAATAGAAGTCTAGATCTTAAAAGATATTGTGTAATAAATTTCCAACAAAAATTTCTTTATAAAATCCGGATCAGAGTAAGGGATAAATTCCTCAGTTATGACTAATTCATATTCTGTCAAGGGTTGTATTTTGGGAAATTAGAAGCAGATTCAGCGATTAGGTCTCACCTAGACTGAAAGGGTCTGTGTTTTAACTGAGAGTCTAGTACCTGTTTAGGGAATGATTTTCAAACCATTACTTTCCAAAATTGCTGTTTGTTGGAAATCTAAGATTAAATATTACACCGAGATGGGGTCCACTTGGACTCAAATACAGTGTAGTAAATAATCTCAGAGGAACATCATCCAGGCCTTGGTTATTTTCTAAGATAGGGTTGAGTTTTCTTTCAACTGCTATCCTCTTCTGCCAAAGCCTATTTTTGAGTCCTGAGTGAGTGCATCCGGAACGGACCAATTTATTAGTTCGTTTCATTAGTTTGTATCTCATAATCACCCGGAAGGAGGTGAACACACTAGTGGTTCACCAAGAGCCGGGAATTCTTGATCCATACCCGGTCATCTTGACTGGGTGCTGTCTTTTACTACCAGGGTCAGATTTTCAAAACCTCCGAGTGATAGGTTTTAAATGCTTTCTCTACTGCTTTCTTTTAACCGCTTTCATTAGAGGTCACTCGGTTGTATTGAGAGTTGTGTAACTGCTACTAGGATTGACAGCTAAGGGATAGTTCAGAGCTTAATTAGAATCTTTGGGTGTGACATGGGAGAATGATAGTAGTACTTGGCATTTCAATAAATGATATGTTGGGTGTTGCTTTTCCACCACAGACGAAGTAACACACCCAGGCCAGGGCAGTTACGAATCTGTGGTATCTTAGAATTTGTGGTCTTAAGAACATGTAAACTCATATTGTAAGTACCTGTCCGTTAAAGGGAAAGCATTATTGAGAGCATGAGAATCAGCTATCTGATAGAATTATCCCAAACAAAGATCTGTGTATAAAAACGGAAGTTTAATACTGCTTTATCTAAACCTTGTCCAATTTTCCTTCTTTTCTTCCTGTCCCTTCTGACTACATTGTGATTCAGATTTACAGCTGGCATAGTGTAAATTTTCCCTGCTTTCATAGATAATGTTTATCGCATTCTTAGAATAACCTTACCCGCTTTCTAGAATAGATTTATTTGCTTTGTAGAGTAAATTTAAATGCTTTTGTAATTTAGTTTACATTCAAGTCAGTAGTTATTAATCACTTTTCAAACCATTTGAGCAATACGAATGGAAAATCTAGTAAAACGACGTGGGCCCTGCTTCTATCGCACATCCTCCAGTGAACGATCCGGTCTTACTATAAATTACTGCAATTTTTGACACCGTGCGCTTTCGGGGGCACGGTTTCTTAACACGAGCAATAAAAACGTGACAACTTATAAATATATCCCTAATCACAACTCCGCCATCATAAATTGGTTTCATTAAATAAAACTTAAACCAGGATTATGATTTTTCGAAAATACTCATGTAGTGGAAATCTGTCAAAAGTTTCATGGCAGGAAATCTTATGGCAAGAATTGATGAGAAGTATCTTGGCACATATGCCGGGGACCCTCAGTGTGACAGGCTGAAGGTCAACATATCCCGGCTGTGCCATGAGATTTGTCAACAGTTTCATGACAGAGAGGACCACAGCGCCATTTGAAATCAAAGCACCACACTTGAGTAATAAAAAAGGGCTAACAATCTTGATATATCCCTAAACCCCTTCCCATGAATCATAACTCTTTCCTTTTAATAAATTAATCCTGGTATATTTCATTTTAGAAAATATGCTCGTGTTAGTGAAACTTGTCAAAAGTTTCATGGCGCCGTTGCCGGGGAGGATGCAGCGCCGTTTTACTAAGAGAAATACATTCCTCATTGCTCCTAGAATAGCCTATACATATAATTATAAATATTCACCTTCAGAACCAATTCTAACCTGGGGATTGTACAGGTACTGTCATCATTGAAGCCGTTGTTCTATGCAAAGGAGGAAGCAGACGCCAGCCGAGATCCCGTTTAATTCAGAGATAGAAAAGACAGCTCGACGTCTTAGGGCGGAGACTAAACGAAGAAGGGAACGGGAACGACAGGCATTACTTTCACCAAGCACCAGCAGCGACATTTCCGAGATGGCAAACCCAGACATCCCACCAATCATTCAACCCAATCCTCCACTTCACAACATTGAGGAAGACCCCGAAGATGCTGATAACGATGATTTGGATGATCCCCCTCCCCAGATCATACAAGGAGGTGGGAACCCACCAAACATGGAGCAGCAGCACTTCGAGGCACCCCCTCCCAATCCGAACCATCAAAACCCACCAAACAACCAGAACCACCCAAACCAGCAAAATTTCCAAAACCAGCAGAATCAGCAATACCATAACCCCCATAACCCCCATCAGAATCCCCCGAATCCGAATAAGTTCAATGATCCGAGGAACTATTTCATGCCTCAGAACTACTACCCACAGCAGTACCAAGGTGGGCCTGAGAACAATCATCAAGCAGCAGCTGCTGCTGATTACATGCAGCCGATTTTAGAGCCATATCTGAATATTCCTGGACAAGCTCCATTCCTGGCTAGGAACTTTGAACTGAAACCGGCCCTAATCAATCTAGTCCAGAGCAATCAGTTCGCCGGAGCAAGCCATGAAGACCCCCATGATCACCTGCACCTTCCTAGAATTGTGTGACACGATCAAAAATCGTGATGTATCTGCAAACACTATTCGACTGAGGCTATTTCCCTTCTCTCTGACAAGCGGAGCACGAACATGGTACAAGTCACTGCCCGTAAATCAGAAGTCTACATGGGAAGATGTGATCAGAAACTTCTTAGCAAAATACTTCCCGGAGTCCAAGGTGGATGAATGCCGCTCCAAAATTGCGGAATTCAAAATGAAACCAGACGATTCCTTGTATGATGCAATGGAAAGATTCTTCAACCTGCTCAGAAAGTGTCCTCAACATGGTTTCCATGACTGGGAGAGATTGAGAAAGTTCTACAGTGGTCTGACCCCAGCATGGAAATCCATGCTCGATGCTGCTGGTGGTCAACATTTGCTCTACATACCGATGGACCAAGCCTGGGCAAAGATTGAAGCCATGAGTGTCAACCGTTCTGTTCTGACTAATGATGGTAATCTCACTCCCCTCGTGGTTTATGTGCTGTAGGTACAGTAGAGAAGTCAGACATTGAAAAACTTCAAGAGCAAGTGGCAGCATTGTCTGTAAATCAAGGAGTTGGAAGTTCTGCTCAGGGACAGCAAACTAATGTGATCTGTGGTCTGTGTCAAGGTGCTCATGCAACTGACACATGCGAGCAAATCGCAGCAGAAAGCTGTAACTATGCAGGAGCCTTCCCAAATAGACACCCGAATTTGTCTTACTCAAACAACAATGCCTTGAATTCACATCTCTTGAACAAGCCACAGCAACAACAATTCAACCCTCAGCAGAACCAAGGATTCAATCAGAACAGGGGACAGAATTTTCAGAACCCAGGTTTCCAACCCCAAATCCAGCAGAGGCCGCCTCAGAATTTCCAGCAACCCCATCAGAACTTCCAGAATTTTCAGCCCAATCAGAGCTTCCAGCCTCAGTTTGTCCCAAACCAAGGCCAATGGAATCAAAATCAGAATCAGAATCAAAAGCCCCCTTCAAGGCTTGAGAATTTGATGACTGATTTCATCACTAGTCAGAAGGAGATCAACAATCAACTGCAGGCCTCCATCAGAAATGTGGAGACCCAAGTTACACAGATGGCTAATGAGATGCAGAAGAGGGACAAAGGTACATTGCCAAGCACTGCGGAAAAGAACCCGCAATGCAAGGCAATAACCTTGAAATCTGGAAGAGTACTAGCTGGACCCAAGGGAGCAGATACTGGAGCAGAATGTGAAGAAGATGATATTGTTGACAATGCTGGTAAGGAAGCTGATAATGAGAACGAAGCGGAGAAAGAGACAGCCGAATTGCAGACTGAAGCTGCGCCTGAAACGGCTGAAACAGATAAGGGTACAGGTGAAGGTACAACTTCCTTCCCTACACCACAAAAATTGCTAATAACAAGTACATGCCCAGGATTCCTTATCCTGCACGTCTTAAAAATAAGGAACATGATCTTAAATTCAAGAAATTTCTGCAACGATTAAAGTCTGTAGAGATAACCATTCCTCTCACAGAAATGATTTCCGAAATGCCCATCTATGCTAAGTTCTTGAAAGAATTGATTTCAGGAAAAAGGCAGGTTGAGCAGGAGGAGGTGATTATTCTCAACAGCACATGCAGTGCCATCGTTCAGAGGAGAATGCCTGAAAAGAAGGAGGACCCCGGATGCTGCACACTTCCAGTACAATTCGGAAAGGCCAAAGTGAGTATGGGGCTTTGTGATCTAGGATCAAGCATCAATGTGATGCCACTAGCTATGGCTATTCGCCTTAAGCTGGGGGAAATTCAACCGATCAAGATGAGACTGCAACTTGCAGACAGATCAATCACTCAGCCCGTAGGAATTCTTAAGGATGTTGTGGTCAAAACCGGCCAAGTTCTCTTCCCGGTCGACTTCATCATCCTCGACATTGAAGAAGATTCTGAAATGCCGCTTATCCTTGGACGCCCATTTCTAGCCACTGGTGGTGCACTAATTGACGCTAAATCCGGAAAAGTCACCTTAAGGGTCGATGGCGAGGAGATCATCTTTGATATGGAAAAATTGCAGAAATTCCCGAATGACAGTTCATGTTTTTCATTTGAAAATGTAATAGTTAGGGAAGAGCCAGACTCTGAACTTGATTGTGAAATGATGCTGGATGAACTATAAAAGCAGGTACTGAAGCCTGCTGGCGTGGAGCACAAAGGATGCAAAGCCGTTCACTTTGCCGATCCCGAAACAGGGGATCTGGAGGAGTTTGACGGCATCGAATTCCATGATGACGCCAACCAAGAGGAAGAAGAGGATCCTGTACTGATGCAGGATCCCGAATGTAAATCTGTTCTCCCACTACCCATTTCTCGCAAACTACTCCCTTCCGTTGAATGTCCACCAGAGCTTGAACTTAAAACATTACCCGATCATCTCAAGTACGCATTTCTCGCAGAACATAAAAAATTACCTGTGATTGTTTCGGCTAAGCTCTCCCAAGAGCAAGAAAATGCTCTGGTGGTCATTCTTAAGAAACATGTACATGCAATAGGTTGGACCATTTCTGATATAAAAGGAATAAGCCCTTCTATTTGCATGCACAGGATTCTAATGGAAGAAGAGTTTAAACCCTCCCGTCAACCTCAGAGGCGGTTGAATCCCCTTATGCAAGAAGTGGTAAGGAAAGAAGTTATCAAGCTCTTAGATGCTGGCATAATCTATCCTATCTCTGACAGCAAATGGGTTAGCCCAGTGCAGGTCGTACCCAAACGAGGAGGGATGTGTATAACCAAGAATGAGCAAGGAGAAGAGGTTGCAACCAGGCCAGTGACCGGATGGAGAGTTTGCATCGACTACCGGAAGCTGAACGAGGCCACACGCAAGGACCATTTTCCATTGCCATTCATTGATCAGATGCTTGAGAGGTTGGCAGGAAGAGAGTTTTATTGCTTTTTGGATGGTTATTCTGGTTATAATCAGATTGTTATTTCTAGTGAAGACCATGATAAAACCACTTTTACTTGCCCGTACGGCACTTTTGCCTATCGACGGATGCCTTTTGGTTTGTGCAATGCACCTGCTACTTTTCAAAGATGCATGATGTCTATCTTCTCCAAATTTATCGAAAAATGCATTGAAGTTTTCATGGATGACTTCTCTGTGTATGGAGATACGTTTGAAGATTGTTTGACCAATCTTGCAAAGATTTTAAAGAGGTGTGAGGACACTAACTTGGTTTTAAATTGGGAAAAGTGCCATTTTATGGTCACTGAGGGCATAGTGTTAGGTCATCGCATTTCTCGTGCAGGCATTGAAGTCGATCCAGCCAAAGTTTCCATCATTTCCAATCTCCCTCTCCCTAACTCGATCAAATCAGTTAGGAGCTTCTTAGGGCATGCCGGTTTTTACCGGCGATTCATTAAGGATTTCTCTAAAATTGCCAAGCTGCTCACTAATCTGCTTTGTAAAGAAAACCCTTTTTTAATAAATGAAGCGTGTGTCCAAGCCTTTGACACGCTCAAGAAGATGTTGGTTTCTGCACCAATAGTGCAACCACCCGATTGGTCACTGCCTTTCGAGGTAATGTGCGATGCTAGTGGTCTCACCGTAGGCGCAGTTCTTGGACAACATAAGGATGGGAGACATTGCGTAATTCATTACGCAAGTCATGCCCTGAATGAAGCCCAAATTAACTACACCACAACGGAGAAAGAGATGTATGCTGTAGTCTTCGCGTTTGACAAGTTCAGACAGTATCTGATAGGTACGAAGACCATAGTATACACCGATCATACAGCATTGAGATACTTGTTTAGCAAGCAAGATGCAAAACCTCGATTAATCAGGTGGGTACTTCTGTTGCAAGAATTCGACATCATAATAAAAGACAGGCGAGGTCGAGATAATGGTGCTGCTGACCACTTATCTCGATTAGATAATGATAAAAATGAAAAAGCCGTCAATGAAGAGTTTCCGGATGAACAATTGTTCGCATTGCATCTGCATAATCAAGCTTGTCCTTGGTTTTCCGACATCGCTAACTTCTTGGCATGCGGAATAACCCCACAGTTTTCGAATTATCATCAGAAGAGTAAGTTCAAACAAGATGTATTAAGTTACTTCTGGGAAGAACCCTTTCTCTTCAAACACTGCGCCGATTCAATAATCAGGCGATGTGTGACCGAGCATGAAGCCTATCAAATTGTCAGAAAATGCCATGAATCAGAATATGGAGGTCACCATGGTCCCGCTCGAACGGCCCACAAGGTCCTCGAATGTGGATTTTATTGGCCTCACATCTATGAGGATCGCAGGACATTTGTAAAGGGCTGTGACAGATGCCAAAGATTAGGAAACATCTCCAAGAGGGATGAGATGCCTCAAAAGGGGATTCTCACACTTGAGATCTTTGATGTATGGGGCATTGACTTCATGGGACCGTTTCCACCATCAGGTGGAAACTACTATATCTTGGTAGCTGTCGATTACGTGTCCAAATGGGTTGAGGCTGTCGCATTACCGACCAATGATGGTAGCCAAGTCATCAAGTTCCTCAAGAACAACATTTTCAGTCGATTTGGCGTACCTAGGGTGGTGATATCTGATGGAGGAACACACTTTATTAATAAGGGTTTTGAAACTTTAATGAGTAAAAATGGGATCCTCCATAAGATAGGCACGCCTTACCATCCTCAGACTAGTGGTCAAGTCGAAGTATCCAACCGCGAAATCAAACATATACTCGAAGCCACTGTCGGAATAACCCGTAAGGATTGGGCACGTAAGCTCAATGATTGGGCACGTAAGCTCAATGATGCTCTATGGGCATACCGCACAGCATATAAGACTCCCATCGGGATGTCTCCATACAGGCTGGTCTTCGGAAAAGCCTGTCATTTGCCTGTAGAGCTAGAGCATAAAGCTTACTGGGCCGTTAAAACACTCAACTTCGATCCGAAAGTTGCTAAGAGCAAACGTAAGTTGGACCTCAATGAAATTGAGGAAATACGAGCGCAAGCTTATGAAAGCTCTCGAATTTACAAGGAGCGGACCCAGAAGTTACACGATCGCCGGATTAAACCTAAGTATTTCTATGTTGGTCAACAGGTATTATTGTTCAATACTAGGTTAAAGCTGTTCCCCGGAAAGCTCAAATCTAGATGGGAAGGACCACATGAAGTACTAGAGGTGTTCAAAAATGGAGCCGTCAGAATCCGAACGGATAGGGGTGATATAGTGGTGAATGGACAACGGTTGAAGGAGTATATCGGACAGTTCGATCCGGAGAAAGAAAGCCAAGCAGTGGCAGACCCGGCTTACACTCAATAAGAAACAGCATTAAAAACATAAAAATTTCATTTTATATATACATAGTATATTGCTTTATAATGAGAAAGTACCCAAAAATCAATTAAACATTTAGAGTACTAAGACTCTAAATGTGAGGATGTTGATATTTGGAGAAAATCTAATGCGCTTTATTTATCCACCTTGCAGAAGTTCGGAACCACCAAAAAGAGGAGCAGAAAAGAGTAACATGGAAAAACCAGGTTCTCGGTTGGATCAATTCCATGAGTCTAAGAAAACATTCCCGGAATTTGAAGAAATTCAAAATCCAGAATAAATTTCACAGATAAATGGAACTGACCCAACCTAATTTTATGCAAGTGGATTATTTAATTATCAGCCCAGTATTTTGAATTCACTTGGACTGAATCTATTCAGCCCAATTCAAATAAAATGGACGCATGCCCAATACCACACTCGGGCCCAATCCAAGAAAATTTGAAAATCCAAAAATTCTTTGTCGCGGAAGGTCCTTTGTCGCGATGTCACGCATCGCGACCAGGCCTTGTTCCGCGACAAACCCTCTTTTGTTCTTTACCTCCATCTGTTGATTGTCGCGGTGCATTTTGTCGCGGAGCATGACTCCGCGACCAAGCCCTGCTCCGCGACACAGCCCCCGTTGACTTTGTCTCCATGCTGAACTTTGTCGCGATAGCCTTGTCGCGGAGCATCGCTCCGCGACCAGACCTCAACTCCGCGACCTCTCTAATGTCGCTATGCCTTGTCGCGGAACCTTGTTCCGCGACAAAATTTCGGATTCCGCGACAAAAGTTCTAGTATTTATACCCCCCCCCCACCCCCCTCCAGTTTCTCTTCACTTTCACTTGTCATTTCAACTTCCTTCAGTTTCTTCATCTTCTTTCCCCCATTTCCCTCTCATCCGAACGAACACCACGTGTTCTTCGCAACCATATCACTCCTTTTCTAAAGGGAAACTATGGACAGTTTGCTTGGAGCCTTCCCAAACCTTGGACCCATGCCTAGGCCCGAGCCAAGGAGGGGAGGGTAAACCCATTTTTCTGTTCATGGCACCCATTCGAACTTTCTTGTTTTATTTTCATTTTTGTTGTGTAATGCAGCCTGTTTGCATCTATGTTTTCATATTTTTGGAGGTTTTTGAGTGCTCTCGGTTATGAGCACCATTTTGAAGTTTTTGAGAACCTGTTTGAAACTGTTAATGGATTAAGATTTTTTTGAAGTTAAAACTGGAAAGAACAAACTGATGAACATTTGGGTATTGTTTTGAATATCTTGATGTTATTGGTTTGATTGATTTTGATGTGACTTCTACAGTGTTGTGTTGGTGTAATAAAAGAGGTAAGATCTTTTTGGGCACCTTTGTTCTCATGTTAGAAATCTCATGGGAATAAATGTTTGTTTGTTTATGGAAACATAGTACAAACACCCAATAAGAAGCTTCCACTTTTAATAAAAGCAACCCTTTAGAAAAAGACAAAAAGAGTTATTTTGTTTAATGATTGACTTGAAGTCTTTTGTTCCCAATGGAACACTAGCGTGAGTAAGATAGCAGTATTTTTGTCACCTAACTGCTACCATTTTCAAAAAATCAAAAATGGGACCACTCACATCCCACTTTTATTAAATAAAATAAGTCAACCATTTTAAAATTAAAAACAGTGTTTGCAAATTTTTGGATGCTTTAACTGTCCAAACAGTCCAAGCTATCCAGAAATAGCAGATCCGCTCCGCCACGTCTTCATTGCACATTCCAATATTCGAGCATTCCATTTTCATCTGTCCATCCCATTCCACTTCCAACAAGTGTCTCGGACTTGTTTAATAAAATTGAAAAACTTTTGGGCCTAATGGCCCATTAAAAAGATTTTAGGCCCACTGGCCAATTTTATTTTGGGCTCCTTAGCCCATTTAAAACCAAATATTGTTTACCTATGCTTTAAATCAAACTTCAAGTCAGAAATTTAATAATCTCACATCTAGAGCAAAGCTCTAAATGTGAGGATGTTGGTTTCTGAACTCGAATAATTTCTGAAAATTTTATAAAAATTGGATTCATCACTTCTTATCTTTTCAGGGGTAATCCTCCTGTCCCAGATCCTGCACCCAAAGGAACCCAGTTGCTGGACTTGCCACTCGAACTCCTTGGTGAAATTCTCTCCCGAATAGGAGAGGATGAAATCAGGGAGGTGTTTGCCGCACAACGGGTATGCAAGAAGCTCAGGGATGCTGGGAACCTTGCCATCGTGTACAAGCGATGCGAGGTTGACTCCTCCACTGTGAAGAGATGGCAAGAAAGGATACGTCGGCAGAAGGAGAGATTCCTGCGAACATGCACAGCGGCAGGAAACTTCAATCTCCAGATCATTCAAGCACTTATGGCATTTGCAGAAGGGAATGAGGAGCACGCTTGTGAACTGCTGCGCCCAGGACTTGAGGACAACCATAAGGCGTCAATCTTCACCCGAGGATTGATGCTTATGAGTAAGACAGATGAAGGCCAAGTTGAGCAAGGGATCAGAATGATCGACAGGATGGTGACAGACCGATCAGTCCTTCAGTATACGTCCACCAACGTCCTCGCATGGATGACAGACAACCCAGACACCCCACACATGTGGGCTGGTCAAGGAGTCAGAGTTTACTGCCCAAGGTGGCATGCACCTCTGAGAAACCGCGATTGGTGCCTGCGTTGTGAGCTTTCCAGCTGCATCCTCTGGCTCCGATACATGTTCTGAAAAAAGAAAGAAGGAAGAATCCTAGTTTACTGTGCCTTGCTTTATTTCATTTCCGTTTTAGTAGTAGTAATCTGCAAGGGATTCCTCCTTTTGTGTGTGCAGGTTTGTACTAACTGCACGAGAATCTCTTGCCTCGGATGTATTTATTTGCTTTCCCCCAAAAATGGAACTCAGCTTTTGAGACCATTGAACAATTCTTTATTGCTTTCCTTTTGAAAAAAAGATGTCTGCACAGTCCGAGATGAATAAGTGACTGTCAGACCAAAAATATGCTGTTGACATACTTCGTATGTTAACAGTGCCCCTTTACTGCTTTAAATTAAATAACCAGCAAAAATATGCATAAACTTGCTCTAAATTCACATGTTGAATTTAGGCTTGTGATTAAATTTTCAAACTTTTAAATTGGGATAATATAATTGAAGACATGCATGAAATGAATTCCTGAGGTTTTGAGCTATAAAAATTTAATGATGCGATCAGCTTATTGGGTAATAAATCTGCATGTTAGAGATTTTGATTGAATAAATTGTTAGAATTAGGCTTTGATTGAATTTGAGAATATTGTATGACATGAATCAATCCAACCTTGTGAGATTTGAGCCATGAGTCACTTTTACTCATTTATTTTCTTTGATGTGTGAATCATTTTGATTAAAGGAAACTAGAACTTGCAATTGGGACCGATTCAAGACCATGCCATATTCCCGAAATCGAGCATATGATCGAGGCACCTAGAAAAACCCAAATTTTTGGCCTTCTTTTGAAATCCAAACCCAAAAATATTTTCCCTTTAGGATTAACCACTTTGAGCCTTAAGCCTAATTTTTCTTTGAAGCTCTCTATATTATTCCTAGCCTTATAAAAAGACCAAAATATTCAAACCCAAGTGTGCAAGAATAAATTCTATCAAGGGCATTAAACTTACGATCATCAATCCATGTTAATCGGTATGTTATAAACCGATTCAAAAAAAAAAAAAAAAAGAGTTGAATTCCATTCAACACAAATAAATTGCAAATGACAAAGCAAATTAGACATAGTCTAATGTCATGCAATGGTAGAGAAAAGCAAAAGAAAGAAGGAAAAACATTGATGATCATAAATTTTAAATAAAAATGCCAAGTTATGATAGATTAATTCTTGCCACTTCTTAGCCCAATAATTTCCCTTTCTTACCTAATGTTACAATCGTATGCCCCGTTATAACCCTTAAATAAGACCTCGTGATCTCGATTTGAAGAAATGAGCCGGTGGCGAGTTGGTCTGATTGCAAGCTTATTGGATAATTTAATTAAATTTGATTTTGAGCGGTCATGATTAAAACCCAATTGAGAGTGAGTGAAATTTCCGATTCTCTTATAACTGAGGTTCTGTTTCATTGAAAATGTTCATGTCATCCTTTAATTCTCGTCCTTAATCTTTGCATCTTTCAAGCATGATATTCATGAAGGGTTGATAATGATGTTTGATTTGTAGGCCCGATACAGTGAGCAAGTATCATTTCATTAAACACTGCAATCAAGGGAATTTAATACTTGTAGTTTTTGATTGTCTTATCCCAATCCAAAAAGAATGTGATTTATGAAGCCACGAAAATGAATTGAATATGTAGAGTCCGTGTTCTTACGAACATTGACTCTGACTGCTCGGGGACGATCAGTATTAAATGTGAGGATGTTGATAATGGCCAGAAATGACCATTATTTTCAATCCATTTCCGTGTCTTAAACGGGCATTTGATCGCATTCCGGTCTTACATTAAGTAAGAAAGCAGTCGAATTGGACTGATTTATACATAATTGTAAAAAATAATAAGCTGGTGTGAAAAAGGCATAAATATGTAATTTTATTACATATTTATGCTAGAAAAATCCGAAAACATGAGAAAAAGAAAAGAAAAGAAAAAGGAATGAAAAGATGGGCAAAAGAATAAAGCAAGCCCACAAAATACAAAAAGATGGGAAAAGAGAGAAAAGCCCACAAAAAGAATATTTCCGGCCCATCTGGCCCAATCCAGCAGGCCCAGGAACACCTTTGTCGCGGAAGCCCCTTTGTCGCGATGCATGGTTCCGCGACAAAGGAGGGTTCCGCGACCAAGCAGCTCAGACGAAGAAGAAAGCCAGCCAAGCCCCTTTGTCGCGATGACCTGTGTCGCGATGGCATGCTCCGCGACAAAGGCATGACTCCGCGACCAAGATGCACAATTAGAGACACAAGACCCAGTCGAGAAGCTTTGCCACATGCAGTGTGTTCCGCGACCAAACTTGGTGCTCCGAGACAAAGTTGTGATGTGTGTGATGTCTTGAGACACAATGGGCTAGAATCAAGGCCCATGGGCTTAGGGTTACACTTCTATAAATATGAGGTGTCTCCCATGAGCTAGAGAGTGGGAATTTTGTTGATTAGAGCTCTCTTGAAGGCAAGCAGTAGGAGTTCTCTCTTAGGTAGTGTAGTTTAGATTTGTTTTCATGTATTATTTAATTTTTGCTCTTAGTTTAGTTTAGTTTAGTGTTTTTACTGTTCACAGTGATCTAGATAGCCACTTTTATACCATGTTTTGGTTTCTAAACTCTTGCTTTAGGGTTTGTAATACCCAAATCATGGGTATTAACAACACCCCTTCAATAATATGGGAAAACATTCATCATTTGTGTCCCAAATCATGAAATGGGTCTCACACCCCATGGATTTAAATGCTTTCTTTTTCATTTTGGGGTCACTTGACCCCCATTATGCTATTTTTATGTTTACTGTTTGCATTTTATGGATGATGCTGTGTATTTGAGTGTGGTCAAACCCCAGATTAGGATCCCTGCTTTATTTTTAAATTCTGTCCAGTTTTGTTTAAGCATGTTCTTCCTTATTTTGAATGCTTCTTGTTTGTTTTTAGCTTAGAATAGCTTTTTGATCTGAAATAGGGTGAGATCACGTTGTTTGCATGCCACTGTTCATTTCTGCTTTTTCTGACTTTTGTCCTGAACCACCTAGGTCGCCAACCACCTTTTGTCGCGGAACCACGTTCCGCGACAAAGTGGTTGTTCCGCGACAAAGGTGTCTAAAGACACTTGTCTTCATATTTTAAAACCCTTTGTCGCGGAACACCTTGTCGCGGAACCACGTTCCGCGACAAAATTTTCCATGCATAGCGACAAAGGAGCCAAACTCTTGCATTTTGTCTGCATGGCTTTTTGTCGCGGAATAATCTTGTCGCGGAACCACGTTTCGCGACAAAATCTCATTCTGAGACAGAAAAATTATGCCATGTTCCTTATTCTTTGAACACTTTGTCGCGGAACCACTTTGTCGCGGAACCACGTTCCGCGACAAAATTTTCCATGCATAGCGACAAAGGTTCAAATGCTTTAAGAATTTTCTGAAAACTCTTTGTCGGGGAACACTCTTGTCGCGGAACCACGTTCCACGATAAAATCTTGCTTAGCGACAAAGAAGCGTTATGCTGCCAAAAATTCTAAAACTTGTCGGGATACCCATGTCGCGGACCTCGGTCCGCGACAAAATTTATGATATCGCGACAAAGATTCTCTTCTCTCTATTTAACCTCAAACAATCTTCATTCTCTTCCTATATTATATTGCAACACTCACATCATAACCCCACGGGTTAAGGTGTAACATTCTGGAATTGCAATATAGGGCGTTATGCTGCCCAAATTTTGATTCTCCATTTTCATCGCTTAACTGATTGAACCCTTGACTCATTAATGATTAAAGATTGAGATTAGCAATAATCAAACATCAATAATCATCATGATTAAAGGACCCTTGTTCAATTGCCAGTAAAATACTCCTCTATAAACAAAATCTTGATGACTTAAACAGATAATCCGGACTGTAATTAATTATGGTAGGAAGGATTATTTAGGATCATCAATTGTGGACCCAATCCACAACTTTGCATGAGAAACCAATGTCTCTCATACAAGGAATCTTCTTTTATTTCTTATTGATTTGTCTTTGCGTGTTGTGTGGAACAATTAGTAAAGAATACATCAGACTAATGTTGGCGGGTATTCCCTCATGGATAACTAGCTCGTATTCTGGGTATTAATTACTAAGTGTTATTTTGCATGGTCTGGATGACTGTCAGTGGAAGCCTTGGCGGTTCGCCCATCCGAGGTTATAATAGCTGCTCTGCTGACTCCCATCCAGATACAGTTTTATTTTTCTCATCTTAATTTCCAAACCCAAATTCCAATCCGTAATAGGAATCAGTTGACATCTTTCAATGCTAACTGATGATCATTATAGAAGGGGAGCATGTAGGTTTTTTATCCGAATTCACAGACAATGGAGGCCCAACTGGTATTGACACTACCATTATAGGGTCTAAGCTGTCTAAATTCGCTCCATCCGAGTAATTGGGAAATTGGACTGTAGATGTTTATAGTCCACCCAATTATTCTGCCATTACTTTGGTCTCCTGACCACTTCGTATCTGTGTTTCACCTTCTGTCTAGACCCGCATCTATATTTTGGGTCAATTAATTTCACACTTCCTTATATCTTTATGCATGATAATATTATGTACTATTGTGGTCTGTAATTATTTTGGGATCCTTCCCTTGGACAATAGAAGTCTAGATCTTAAAAGATATTGTGTAATAAATTTCCAACAAAAATTTCTTTATAAAATCCGGATCAGAGTAAGGGATAAATTCCTCAGTTATGACTAATTCATATTCTGTCAAGGGTTGTATTTTGGGAAATTAGAAGCAGATTCAGCGATTAGGTCTCACCTAGACTGAAAGGGTCTGTGTTTTAACTGAGAGTCTAGTACCTGTTTAGGGAATGATTTTCAAATCCATTACTTTCCAAAATTGCTGTTTGTTGGAAATCTAAGATTAAATATTACACCGAGATGGGGTCCACTTGGACTCAAATACAGTGTAGTAAATAATCTCAGAGGAACATCATCCAGGCCTTGGTTATTTTCTAAGATAGGGTTGAGTTTTCTTTCAACTGCTATCCTCTTCTGCCAAAGCCTATTTTTGAGTCCTGAGTGAGTGCATCTGGAACGGACCAATTTATTAGTTCGTTTCATTAGTTTGTATCTCATAATCACCCGGAAGGAGGTGAACACACTAGTGGTTCACCAAGAGCCGGGAATTCTTGATCCATACCCGGTCATCTTGACTGGATGCTGTCTTTTACTACCAGGGTCAGATTTTCAAAACCTCCGAGTGATAGGTTTTAAATGCTTTCTCTACTGCTTTCTTTTAACCGCTTTCATTAGAGGCCACTCGGTTGTATTGAGAGTTGTGTAACTGCTACTAGGATTGACAGCTAAGGGATAGTTCAGAGCTTAATTAGAATCTTTGGGTGTGACATGGGAGAATGATAGTAGTACTTGGCATTTCAATAAATGATATGTTGGGTGTTGCTTTTCCACCACAGACGAAGTAACACACCCAGGCCAGGGCAGTTACGAATCTGTGGTATCTTAGAATTTGTGGTCTTAAGAACATGTAAACTCATATTGTAAGTACCTGTCTGTTAAAGGGAAAGCATTATTGAGAGCATGAGAATCAGCTATCTGATAGAATTATCCCAAACAAAGATCTGTGTATAAAAACGGAAGTTTAATACTGCTTTATCTAAACCTTGTCCAATTTTCCTTCTTTTCTTCCTGTCCCTTCTGTCTACATTGTGATTCAGCTTTACGGCTGGCATAGTGTAAATTTTCCCTGCTTTCATAGATAATGTTTATCGCATTCTTAGAATAACCTTACCCGCTTTCTAGAATAGATTTATTTGCTTTGTAGAGTAAATTTAAATGCTTTTGTAATTTAGTTTACATTCAAGTCAGTAGTTATTAATCACTTTTCAAACCATTTGAGCAATACGAATGGAAAATCTAGTAAAACGACGTGGGCCCTGCTTCTATCGCACATCCTCCAGTGAACGATCCGGTCTTACTATAAATTACTGCAATTTTTGACACCGTGCGCTTTTGGGGGCACAGTTTCTTAACACGAGCAATAAAAACGTGACAACTTATAAATATATCCCTAATCACAACTCCGCCATCATAAATTGGTTTCATTAAATAAAACTTAAACCAGGATTATGATTTTTCGAAAATACTCATGTAGTGGAAATCTGTCAAAAGTTTCATGGCAGGAAATCTTATGGCAAGAATTGATGAGAAGTATCATGGCACATATGCCGGGGACCCTCAGTGTGACAGGCTGAAGGTCAACATATCCCGGCTGTGCCATGAGATTTGTCAACAGTTTCATGACAGAGAGGACCACAGCGCCATTTGAAATCAAAGCACCACACTTGAGTAATAAAAAAGGGCTAACAATCTTGATATATCCCTAAACCCCTTCCCATGAATCATAACTCTTTCCTTTTAATAAATTAATCCTGGTATATTTCATTTTAGAAAATATGCTCGTGTTAGTGAAACTTGTCAAAAGTTTCATCCTCCCATGCAGACTTCTGATTTACGGGCAGTGATTTATACCATGTTCTTGCCCCGCTGGTCAGAGAGAAAGGAAACAGCCTCAATCGAATGGTGTTAGCAGACACATTCTGGTTTTTGATCGTATCACACAGTTCCAGGAAAGTCTGCAGGTGATCGTGGGGATCTTCATGATTTGCTCCTGCGAACTGGTTGCTCTGAACAAGATTGATGAGAGCCGGCTTTAATTCGAAATTCCTGGCCAAGAATGGGGCTTGTCCAGGAATGTTCAAATACGGTTCCAGAATGGGCTGCATATAGTCAGCTGCAGCTGCCTGTTGATTGTTCCCTGGCCCTCCTTGGTATTGTTGTGGGTAAAAGTTCTGATTCGGATAGTAATTTCTGGGGTCATTGAAATCATTCGGATTGGGGTGATTCTGGTTTTGGTTAAACTGGGGGTCTGGAAATTGAGGGTTCTGAAAATTTTGGTTATTAGGATTATTCTGGTTAAGTGGGTTGTTTTGGGGGTTTTGGTGGTTTGGGTTGGGTGGAGGCATCTCGAAGGGTTGCTGCTCGAGATTTGGGGGATTCTCACCTCCCTGAATGACCTGAGGTGGGAGATCCTCCAAGTTCTCAACATCAACGTCTTCTGGATCCTCTTGGATATTTTGGAGTGGTGGGTTAAGTGGAATGTTTGGGGGATTGCCATGGTTATCCGCCATGTCTGAGATGTCACTGCTTGTGCTTGGAGAGATGAGAGCTTATCTTTCTCGTTCCTTTCTTTGTCTAGCTTCCGCCCTCAGACGACGAGCTGTTTTCTCGATCTCTGCGTTGAACGGGATCTCGGCTGGAGTCTCCTTTCTCTTTTGCATAGAACAGAGGTCTTAGCTATGACGGTACCTGCACATTCCCAAGGTTAGAATCGGTTTCGGGGTGAATATTTATATTTATATGTATAATCTAACTAGGAGCAATGAGGAATGTAATTCTCTAATAAAACGGCGCTGCATCCTCCCCGGCAACGGCGCCATGAAACTTTTGACAATTTCCGCACACGAGTATTTCTAAAATATCCCAGGTTAAATTTATTAAATGAAAAGTGTTATGATTTATGGGAAAGGGGTTTAAGGATATATTTCACTTTTTATTACTCATGTGGGAAACTTTGATTTCAAATGGCGCTGTGGACCTTCCTGGCATGAAACTTTTGACAACTTTCACGGTGCAGCCGGGATAGATAGTGTAATTTTGGCCTTCAGTCTGTCACACTGAAGGTCCCCGGCCATAAGCATCATGAAATTTATCATAATTTCGTGTCATGAAGATCCTTTGCCATGAAACTTTTAACACATTTCCCATTATATGAGTATTTTCTGAAAAACAATAACCCTGGTTTTCAATTTTATTTAATGAAACCAATTTATGATGGCGGAGTTGGGATTAGGGGTATATTTATAGGTTGTCACGTTTTTATTACTCGTGTTAAGAAACTGTGGCCCGAAAGCGCACGGTGTCAAAAATTGCAGTAATTTATAGTAAGACCGGATCGTTCACTGGAGGATGTGCGATAGAAGCAGGGCCCACGTCGTTTTACTAGATTTTCCATTCGTATTGCTCCAATGGGTTTGAAGAGTGATTAACTACTGACATGAATTTAAACTAAACTATAAAAGCGTTTAAATCTACTCTTCAAAGTAAATAAATTTATTCTAGAAAGCAGGCAAAGTTATTCTAAGAATGCGATAAACATTGTCTATGAAAGCTGCGAAAATTTACACTATGCTAGCTATGAAGCTATATCACAGTGTAGACAGAATGGACAGGAAGAAAAGAGTGAAAATTGGACAAGATTTAGATACAGCAGCATTAAATTTCCATTTTTATACACAGATCTTGGCTTGGGATAATTCTATCAGATAGTTAATTCTCATGCTCTCAATACTGCTTTCCCTTTAACAGACAGGTACTTACAGTGTGAGTTTACATGTTCTTAAGACAGCAAATTCTAAGATACCATAGATTTGTAACTGCCCTGGCCTGGGTATGTTACTTCATCTGTGGTGGAAAAGCAACACCCGACAAATCATTTATTGAAATGCCAAGTACTACTATCATTCCCCCATGTCACACCCAAAGATTCTAATCAAGCCCTAAACTATCCCTTAACTATCAATCCTAGTAGCAGTTACGCAACTCTCAATACAACCGAGTGACCTCTAATGAAAGCAGTTAAAAGTAAGCGGTAAAAGAAAGCGTTAAAGAAAGCATTTAAAACCTATCACTCGGGGGTTTTGAAGGTCTGACCCTGGTAGTAAAAGACAGCTCCCCATCAGGATGAAGGGGTATGGATCAAGAATTCCCGGCCCTTGGTGAACCACTCGTGTGTTCACTTCCTTCCGGGTGATTATGAGATACAAACTAATGAAACCAACTAATAAATTAGTTTGCTCCGGATGCACTCACTCAGGACTCAAAAATAGACTTTGGCAGAAGAGGATAGTAGTTGAAAGAAAACTCGACCCTATCTTAGAAAATAACCAAGGCCTCGATGATGTTCCTCTAAAATTATTTATTACATTGTATTTGAGTCCAAGTGGACCCCATCTCGGTGTAATATTTAATCTTAGATTCCCTACAAACAGCAATTTTGGAAAATAAATGATTTGAAAATCATTCCCTAAACAGGTACTAGACTCTCAGTTAAAACACAGATCCTTTCAGTCTAGGTGAGACTTAATCGCTGACTCTGCTTCTAATTTCCCAAAATCAACCCTTGACAGAATATGAATTAGTCATAACTGTGGAATTTATCCCTTACTCAGATCCGGTTTTTAAAGAGATTTTTGTTGGAAATTTAATAAGCAATATCTGTTTAAGATCTAGACTTCTATTGTCCAAGGGAAGGATCCCAAAATAATTACAGACCACAATAGTACATAATATTATCATGCATAAGGATATAGGGAAGTATAAAATTAATTGACCCAAAATATAGATGCGGGTCTAGACAGAAGGTGAAACACAGATATGAAGTGGTCAGGAGACCAAAGCAATGGCAGAATAATCGGGTGGACTGTAAACATCTACTGTCCAATTTCCCAATCACTCAGATGGAGCGAATTTAGACAGCTTAGACCCTGTAATGGCAGTGTCAATGCCAGTTGGGCCTTCACTGTCTGTGAATTCGGATAAAAACCTACATGCTTCCTCTCTGCAGTACTTATCAGCTAATGTTGACAGACATTAGCAGAGTTTTATTACAGATTGGAATTTGGGTTTGGAAATCAAGATACATAAAATAAAACTGTATCTGGATGGGAGTCAGCCGAGCAGCTATTATAACCCCGGATGGGCGAACCGCCAAGGCTTCCACTGACAACCATCCAGACCATGCAAAATAACACTTAGTAACCAACACCCAGATTACGAGCTAGTTATCCGTGAGGGAATGCCCGCCAACATTAGTCTGATGTATTCTTTACTATTTGTTACACACAATACGCAAAAGACAAAATAAAATGAAATAAAGAGAAGAGCTTGCGTGAGAGACATTGGTTTCTCATGCAAGGTTATGGAATCACTCCATAATTGATGGCTTAAATAATCCCTCCTACCATAATTAATTACAGTCCGGATTATCTGTTTAAGGCATCATGATTTTGTTTATAGAAAATTGTTTTAATGACAATTGAACAAAGATCCTTTAATCACAGCAATTACTGATTTAATTATTGCTAATTAGAATCACCAATCATTAATGACTAGAGGGTTCAATTAATTAATGACAGAAATGGAGAATGGAAAATCTGCATGAAGATGCTGATTACGACGCTAGACAGATGTGACGGCGCTATCCTAGGATAGCGTCATGAGGGTAGCGTCGTCATGGGTTGGTGCAAGAGAGAGAATAAATTTTGGATTAAAGGGGTAATTACGGCGCTATACACTACTACGGCGCTATACTAGTATAGCGTCGTAGGTGTAGTGTCGTAGGTGGTTTGAGAAATTTAGTAGTTTTTTGGAAAAAGAAGAGATAATACGGCGCTAAACGTTAAATGACGGCGCTATCCTAGGATAGCGCCGTGAGGATAGTGCCGTAGGTGGGTTCTGAGAGAGAGAGGAATTTGGGGACCTACGGCGCTAAACAGAAATTACGACGCTATCTGAGGATAGCGCCGTTGGTTTAGTGCCGTAGGGCAATATTTTGTTTAAGTTCTGGGCAACTACGGCGCTATACCTCACCTACGACGCTATCCTAGGATAGCGCCGTAGGGCGGTTAGCGTCGTAGCTAGCCCAGAAGCATGTTGTTGTTCGGGTAATGCAATCTCTGCGATTGCAAGCCCTATTCTTGAGTTCATGGTTCACAAATGCATGAAAATGAAAGAACAGGCTAAGATAATGAAAGAAAAATGCAAGAAATGCAAAACAGTAAAGGAATGACATGCTATGCCACACATTCATGAACCACAACCCAAAATGAGGGTTTTCAACCACAAATCATGCATGAATCCCAAAAATATGAAAAGAAAACAGAAAACCCACATAAACAGTAAAATAGAATGACCAAATGGTCATGAAACCGAAAACAAGACATAAAATCCATGGACCCATGTCCATTTCATGTTTTTGGGGTACTTTCAAAGATTAACTTCCCATTTTTCATAAAATGGTTTGATAATACCCATCATTTGGGTATTTCAAACCTAAATAAAGGTTTAACAAAACTGAAAACAAAAGGAAACAGTGGCTATCCTACTGGAAGCCCTAAAATAACACTAATCTAAGCATTATTTAACTAATCTAGGTGCAGAAATTAAATAATACATAAAAATAAAACTAACTGATCTAACTAACCTACACTACTCTCAAGAACTCCAGTTGCCTTCAAGTGAGAATGTGGTGAAGTGACAAGACCAGGGAGTCAACACCTCTATTTATAGGTGGGAAACCCTAGGCCCATGGGCCCCCAGGCCTTGAAATTTGAATTCTGGCAAGGCTTACGGCGCTATCGGTGGCTTACGGCGCTATCCTTGCTACGACGCTATAGGTGTAGCGTCGTAGTCTCCCATCCCAAAGACACTCTTGCTTCTGAATGGACAGCCTACGGCGCTATCCTTCTTCTACGGCGCTATGCTTGATTACGGCGCTATCCATGTTTAGCGTCGTCCACCTTTCTTCAGACTGTTGCTTTGATCTCCTCCTACGGCGCTAGACCAAGCTACGGCGCTATACATGCTTAGCGCCGTAGTTGTGTCTAGCGTCGTAATATCCTGAAAAATTCAACTTTTTGTGGGTCTTTCATTTCTTTTCCCATCTTTTTGTTTCCTTTTCTTTTCTTTTCTTTTTCTCATGTTTTTGGATTTTTCTAACATAAATGTGTAATAAAATTACATATTTATGTATTTTTCACACCAGCTCACTATTTTTACAATTATGCATAAATCAGTCCAATTCCACTGCTTTCTTATTTAATATAAGACCGGAATGCGATCAAATGTCCGTTTTAGACACGGAAATGGATTGAAAATAATGGTCATTTCTGGCCATTATCACATTCGCCATGAATCGTCTCAAGAAACCGATCTGTCCAAGGAATTTTTGCAGACTCTTCTTATCGTGTGGAGGCCTAGCTTCCTGGATGGCCTTGGTTTTGTTTGCATCCACTTCAATGCCTTTGTTGTGTACCAAGAACCCAAGAAAATTCCCTGCTTGCACTCCAAAAGCACACTTGGCTGGATTCATTTTAACTCCGTGTAATCTCATTCTTGCAAACACTCTTCGTAAATCGTCCAAATGGCTTTCCACAACTTTGGATCGGACCATGACATCGTCAATGTAGACCTCTACACAGTCTCCTATTAGATTATGAAAAACATAATTCATGGCCCTCTGATATGTGGCTCCTGCATTCTTCAACCCGAATGGCATCACTACCCACACATAAATCCCAATAGCTCCGGGGCACCTGAATGCAGTTTTATGCACATCTTCTTCGGCCATAAAGATTTGGTGGTATCCTGAATACCCGTCCATAAAGGATAACATCTCCTGTTCTGCGGCCGAATCAATTAACAAATCGACAATAGGCATCATGTACTCATCTTTAGGAGTGGCTATATTAAGATTTATGAAATCGATACAAACTCTCAATTTCCCGTTCTTCTTTATTACAGGAACGATATTTGACAACCACTCTACATACTTAGCTGGCCTAACAAATCCGGCCGCTAACAACTTTTCTATTTCTTCTTTTATTTTCGGGACTATTTCGGGTGCTTCCCTCCTGGCCGGCTGTTTATACGGCCTAAACCCTTCTTTAATTGGTAATCTATGCTCCACAATTGATCGTTCTAATCCTGGCATCTCTGTGTAGTCCCATGCGAAACAGTCTTTGAACTCAATTAACACCTCCCTGAATCGGTTTGTCGTCTGCTGATCTAGATTTGCACTCAGCGGGATCTCCCTTGGGTGCTCATCTGTGCCAACATTGACTATTTCAAGGGATCTTGAGCTTTGAAATCTGGCGTTCATTTTGGAATAGCATCCATGAGTTCTCTCCAACCTGCTTTCTCTCCTGAAGATCCGAGTTCGGTCGATTCGAACTCGACCATTTCCTTAGTTTCTTCATCCATTATTTACTTTCTTCATCGGCTGGCCGTACGTCGGCCTGATACCTGACCTCGAATCCCAAGTCTGTCCAGTCGCATTCAACGACCTGCGGGTATCGTTCCCCTACCACCGCTAGGAATGGTTGTATGGGTTCTTCGTATAGCACCGCATCAATTCGGCCGGCTGTGCTGACTGGAAACGGAGGTTGATCACAATCCACTTCTTTGACTGTGCCATCCTTTTTCCAGAACCATATTTTCTGGTGAAGTGTTGATAATGGCCAAAATTGACCATTATTTTCAATCTATTTCCGTGTCTAAACATGGGCATTTGATCGCATTCCGGACTTATTAAATAAGAAAGCAGTTGAATTTGACAGATATTCGCAATTTTGTATAAATAATAAACTGGTATTGAAAAACACAAAAATATTGTTATTTTCATTAAAATTGTGTTGAAAAATTCAAAAACATGATAAAAATATTAAAAATCCCACATTTGATAATTATGGTTTGGTAGTATCTGTTCGGTGGAACACGGGTCCATTAAATGGAACACAAACAAAATAATCAAGTGGAGTAAATATCCTTATTTATATTATTTTATATTTTGATGTATATATTTATCTTTATATTTTTATGTTTTATTTCTATCTCCTTATATAATTAAAAATAATTGGTCCACTAATCAATTTTAATTAATTGCAGGTGGCCCAAGGAATTTAACAGTCCAATCCAATTTCCAATCCAATTTGATTGAATCCGGCCCAACAACAATTAACTCAAGCCCAAACCACCCCAAGCCCAATCCATTCACCCTTGGCCCAATCCTAAAACTAAACCCTAACCCTAAACCTCCTGCCGCCGCCGTCCCTTCTTTTCCGGCGCCACCCTCCGCCGCCGGCGGAAATTCCGGCAAGATCCCGACCACCACCACTGCTTTCATCCTCCTCTTCCTATTCCTCCACCAGCGCCACTCACCACCAATCCACCTTCCTCACCATCAACACCGGAGCACCACCACCCAGCCGCGGCTCCGCGCCCACCACGCCGTCGCACAGATCTCACCACCACCTCAGCCCGACCCGCGGGCGCTCTCCACCTCCACTTCGCCGCCGCCTTCCCATCTACTCCGGCGCCTCCGTCTCGCCGCCGGTCACCATCTCCTCCACTCTTCTCCGACACCTCCATTCGGGCCGAGCCTCTAGTCGCCACCAGATCTGACCGCTGCAACTCCGGCAGCCCTCATCATCTCCGGCGTCTTCAACACCAACCACCGCAACTCCCATCTCCGTCAGACTCAGCCGCCGGCCACCCGAGCCACCATATTTCTCCCTCCGTCCGTTCCCGATCGAGCTCACCACCACCGCCCGCAGCTCCGGTCTCCAACCCATCTCCGCCAGAGAACACCGAGCTCGCCATAGCCACGGCCTCCGCCGCTTCCTTCCATCACCAAGCGCACGCCACCACGCCCTCGCCGCCCCTTCACCGCTGCTCTCCGGCAGCCCTTTTCCAGTCGCCCCACTAGATCCGCCACCGATCCACCTCATCTCTATCCCCAATTTCAGAAGACCAACCAAATGAAGAAAATAAGAAAAGAAAGAATGGAAGAAGCCTGTAAAAATTTGGGAACGAGGAAAGAGAAGAGAAAGAAGAGAGAGGAAAGAGAAGGGAGAGAGAGAGAAGAGAAAGAAAGAAGGGAGGAAAGAGAAAAGAGAGCAGAGAGTGGAATAATATCCGGACCTTTCGGGACTCCTGTCGCTAAGGGATAAAGCCAGTCGCTAAACACTGCTTCGCGACTGGAAAAAAATGGCTAGCGACTGTGAGAGGGGTATCGCGCCACATATTATCGCGACTGGGAGCAGTATCACGCCACGGAGCTCTTTCACGCCACGGAGAGAATTGAAGTAGCAGTCATGAGCAAGTCACGTGACACACCCACTTCCAAATTCCCCATGTGCTTAATCAACCAGGAGCTCCCAGGACTTGAGGTCCCGCTGGGTAGAAAATATTTGTCTTATCTTGCTGGACTCAAGCTCCCGTCCCCTCCTGCGCGTCATCCAAAGGCTAAAAAATGTATCTTGAACCAAAAATTGTTCCACGACAGCAAAAATTATTTCACGACACAACAATTTTGTCTAGCGACAAGGGCCTTAAATGGGCCTAGGGCTTAATTCTACTCATCTATAAATATATCCTCCCACCCCTTGAACAGTAACCTAGCTACACTTTAGTTTTTTTTTTTTTTTTTGTTCTTGGAGGCACCACTGTGCTCTCCAACAATAGAGTAGAATAGATAGTTTAGTTTATTTTATGCATGTAGAAGTAGATTTTAGCTTAGTTTTAATTTATGCCTTGTAATAAATTAGTGTAGATAGTGTTCATATTTTTTTCCAATTTATATTTTTATATTTTGGGTTTGAAACACTTAATCAATGGGTGTGTTTAAACCATATTTTTTGTTTTTGGTTGTTATGTGAGAAAATGCCCCAAAAGAATTATGGATCACTTCCATAGCTTCACTGTTTTGTTCTTTTTTTTTTAAGTCTCTTGACTATTTTATTTATTTTTTATGTTTTAGTTAGTTTTGATGCTTTCTTAGACTTAATAAATATTTAGATATTAAATGTTCATCTCTTGCTAGATCAATTAGTGTAGATTTTATTTAAATTTTAGTCTCTTAGTATAGTTTAATTTTATTCTTGTTTGGTGGATGTTTTACTGCTTCTTAGTGTTTTGTTTTATTTTATTTTATTTTATTTTATTTTTAGTTTAATAGATCTAGAAAGTGGATGGCATTTTAATATTTATGCATATATAAAAATTCCATTTTCCTACATTGTATTGCATCACGTTGTAACCCAACGGGTTGCAACGTAATATTCCCGTTGTGATCCCACGGATCACAACGCACTTTTATGCAATGTAATATAAGGCGTTATGCTGCCGAAATTTTATAAAATTTTATAAAACCCAGTCGCTAGACATTCTTGTCGCGAGACCACGTCTCCGACACACTTTTCAGTCTAGCGACATGGGACCAAATACTTAGAATATTTTTTAGACAATGCCAGTCGCTAGACTCCTGTCGCGGGACCATGTCTCGCGCCACAATTCAAGTCTAGCGACTGGGCCTCCATGACTTAGCAAAAATTCTAAAAATCCCAGTCGCGAGCCTAGGTTCGCGACACAATTTATGGTCCCACGACTGGGTCCTCATCTCTTTTAATTACCAAAAAATTCTGACTTCCAACCCCCATGTCGCCAGACCCGTGTCGCGAGACCACGTCTCGCGACACAATTTTTGTCTAGCGACACGGAAACCCTAAATTTCTAAAAAAATTCAATTTCTCTTATTCCCCACCCCTCATGTCGTGATCCTTCACGACGCAATTTCCGTCTCACGACATGCATTGGCACCCTCTTGCCAAATTTTTATTCTCCATCTCATCCCATTAATCAATTGAACCTTTATATTAATATTTTGAGGTTGAAATCCAATGATCTCAACCCATGATTAATTTGATATAAAGAACTTTGTTCAATTTCCATTAAAATATTTTTCTACAAAATTAAACTCTAATGATCTAAGTATATAATCCGGACTGTAATTAATTAATTAATTATGGAATGAGAGATTATATAGACTATAAAGAGTAATTATGGCTCAATTTCCATACCCTTGCATGAGAAACCAATGTCTCTCATACAAGGTGACCCAAAAATATTTTCTTTTATTTGTTTTGTCTTTTCCCGTGTTGTATGAAACGACTAGTAAGAAATATATCAGACTGATGTTGGCGGCAGGGTTGTTAAAATCGCGATCTTGATCGTAAGATCGCACGGTCCTACGATCCTAGCCATAAAAAACGATCCGGATCGCATTAGGATCGAAAATATGTTAGGATCGGTCTAGGATCGTTAGGATCGGTCTAGGATCGTAGGATCGCTATGCGATCCGATCCTAACCTCTATGGTTTTTTTTTTTTTCAGGAGCAAAATTACTTATTTTTTCTCTATCTTTGTGGTTTCGGTTATGTTATTTTTTTGGTCAATTTTGTTTAATATATCTTTACAATGTTGAACCCAGAATGGATGAGTTATGTGTCAGTGTTTAACTTCCATTGTGTATCATGAATAAGCATGCTGTTAACTATCATATTCTTGTTCAAAATGGATCTAAAATAGATATTTATAATTCTAACTATCACCGGTTTGGTGAGATAATTAACAAATATTAATTTTTAAAAATATAAATAATAATTTCATAGGATCTTAAGATCCCGATTCGATCCTACGATCCCGATCTTGCAAAGACAAAAACGATCCTATATAGAATCCCGATCTTAACAACCTTGGTTGGCGGGTATTCCACACGGATAAACTAGCTCGTAGTCCGAATATTAATTGCTGGTTGTTATTTTGCATGGTCCGGGTAGTGGTCGGTGGAAGCCTTGGCGTTTCGTCCATTCGGGATTATAATAGTTGCTCAGCTGACTCCTACCTGGATACAGTTTTATTTTTCTTATTTTAATTTCAAACATGAATCTGGAGCTGTAGTAATGTTAGATGATATATGACAATGTTATCTAATAATTATTGCAATGATAGAACATGTGGGTTTTTATCCAGTTCACAGATAGTGGAGTCTAAGATGACGGCGGCAACTGTCATTTAAGGCATTCCACCCAAATGAGAGGGAAATTGGACAGCAGATGTTTGCAGTCCACCCAATCGTTTTGCCATCTTTTTAGCCAAAAATAAATTCTTCTCATCTCCGGCTACTTCATATCTGTGTCCCACATTCTGTCTAAACCCACCTTTATATCTTGGGTTAATTAATTTTACACTTCCATATATCATTATGCATGATATTATTATGTAACTATTGTGGTCTGTAATATTTTGTGATCCTTCCCTTGAACATTAGAAGTCTAGATTTAAACAGATACTGCATATTAAATTTCCAATAAAAATTCATTTATAAAATCCGGATCTAAGTAAGGGATAAATTCCTCAGTTATGTCTAATTCATATTCTACGGGGGTTAATTTTGGGAAATTAGAAGCAGAGTCGGCGATTAGGTCTCATCTAGACTGAAAGGGTTTGTGTTCTTATTGAAAGTCTAGTACTTGTTTAGGGAATGATTTTCAAATCGATTATTTTCTGAAATTGCTGTGTATTGGGAATTTAGTTTTAACTATCACACCGAGATGGGATCCACTTGGATTCAAATACAGTGTGTTAGATAAGTCTAGAGGAACAATACATAGGCCTTGGTTACTTTCTAAGATAGGGTTGAGTTTCTTTGAACTGCTATCCTCTTCTGTCAAAGCCTATTCTTGAGTCCTGAGTGAGTGCATCCGGAACGAACTAAGCTATTAGTTCGTTTCATTAGTTTGTATCTCATAACTACCCGAAAGGAAGTGAACACTGCGAGCGGTTCACCGAGATCCGGGAATTCTTGATCCACATCCGGTCATCCTGACTGGGGGCTCTTCTTATACTACCAGGGTAACTCTTTTGAAACCTCCGAGTGATAGGATTTTAAATGATTTCTTTACCGCTTTCTTTTAAATGCTTTCTTTATAGGTCACTCGGATGTATTGAAAGTTGCGGAACTGCTTCTAGGTTTGAGAGTTATGGGATAGTTCAGGCTTGATTAGAATCTTTGGGTGTGACATGGGGGAATGATAGCAGTACTTGACACTTCCACTAATAATTTGTCAGGTGTTGCTTGTCCACCACAGATAAATGACACGTTCTGACGGGAGCAGTTGTAAGTCTGTGGTATCTTAGAATTTGTTTTCTTAAGAGCATGTAAATTCTTACTGTAAGTACCTGTCTGTTAAAGGGAACACAGTATAGAAAACATGAGAGTTAGCTAACTAATGGATTATCCCAAACAAAGATCTGTGTAACAAAATGGAAGTTTAACTGTGTTCCATCTGAATTTTAAATCTGCTTTCTTAGAATAATGGATTTTCTTCCTGTCCCTTCTGTCTCATTTTAAATCTGCTTTCTTAGAATAATTTTAATCGCTTTCTTAGAATAATTTTATTGTTTTCCTAGATTAAATTTAATTCGCTTTCTAGAATAATTTTGTCTGCTTTATTTTATTGTTTTCATAGCTTAGAATTAAATTATGTCAAGTAGATGATAATTAAAACACAAACTTGAATCGAGTAACCGAGTGGAAAATCTTATAAAACGACGTGGGCCCTGCTTCTATCGCACATCCTCCAGTGAACGATCCGGTACTTACTATAAATACTGCAATTTTTGACTCCGTGCGCTTTCGGGAGCACAGTTTCTTAACACGAGTAAATAAAAACGTGACAACCTATAATATATCCCTAATCCCAACTCCATAATCATAAACTGATTTTCATAAAACAAAATCAAGACCGGGATTCTTTTTATTTTAGAAAATACTCGTGTGGGAAATCTGTCAAAAGTTTCAAGTGACGATGGTAAACATCTAGCTGTATGGATCCAACATCGGCCTAACAGGGCCGCATACGGGACCTCTGCATCCACTACAAAGAACATAGTCGGAATCGAGATCGTTTCCGACCATTACATCCACTAAAATACATCATTCGGCCGCCGCTTGTGCTCCCACAAAACTTACTACCTTCATCCTCGTGGGCAATAAATCGTCCTTCGAGCGGCCTATCTTCGTCGGTGTGGATAATGGCATAATGTTGATGGTTGCTCCACCGTCGATAAACATTCTCCTGAGTGGTCTCCCGTTGACCCAGCCTTTGACGTACAAAGGCCTCACATGCTGAGACATCTTTGCAGTCGGAGGTAGAATCGTGCTTGGCTGAGCTTCGGGGACAAATGCTTCATACCCTTCTTCCACCGGTTTCTCAGCTTCGGCTTCAGGCCGAAGTGCTTCGAGCTTGGCGAAACAGAAGTCCACTATAGGTTCTTCTTCGCTAAAATACTCTCCTTCCTTCTGACAAAAGACCACAGTTGGTTCTGAATCAGACCAATACTCTTCACAGCTTGTCGTGGTCGTCGCTATCATGTTTGCACTAGACCCGAAATCGAACTTGAACTGCCCGATTGAAAGTGTCTCGGTATTCGGGATAATGGTTGTCTTCGGCTTCCATTCCCTAGTTCGGACTGGTCTAGGCTTCCATTTTTCTTTTAATTTCGGCTGTTCACTGTCGGCTTTCGGCTGAATTATTTTCGGCCGAAATTCTGCTTTATTCTTCAGCCGATCTTGACCTGCTTTCGGTTCATTCTTTTCTTTCTTCCTTTCGGCTGAGTTCAGATGAGCTGAAAATACTTTACTGAGGATCCTTCCTTCAGATGAAGAGCAATCGTCTGGGAAGTCTTCCTCCATGTGCATCATCTCGTACTCTTCTACCTCATCTGCTCTGGCTGCTTTCAGCCGCTGCATTCTCCGCTTGAAGGTACGATATGATCCTTTCCCTCTTGGGGTCTTTTTATCCCCTGCCCTCCAGGCTGAATTCTCAAATCGGCTTTGGCCGAAATGCCTTTTTTCTGGGAAATTCTGAACCCATCGGCCTACCTGAGTATTCGCTGGTGGCCTTCTGAGTCTCTTCATTTCCGGGGACACGGCATCTTCGGGAACTGTGATCTGAATCACAGTCTTCCCGTCCCTTTTATCAGCTGTCAGTTTCATTTCTGAGTCCCAACCAATGGTTATGATCTTTAACGTTGGCCTTTCACTCTCATCTTTGAATTCCATCTTCTGAGATTTGTTCGATTGCTTAATCCATTCTTTAACTTCATAGTTTCCCAATCGGTCAAAAACGTCCGAGGTCTTCTCTTTCCCCTTCTGCGGCGACCCTAACCATTTTCACACTCATGTCTTCTTCTGGACCGATGGCTGACTTCCTAGCCGATCATGCATAGAGCTTTTACTGGTCGATGGCTGGTCCCCCAAACGATCATGTACAGATTTGTTCTGATCGGGGTGCACCATTACCATATTAGCGACAGGAAACGGATTCTTATCAATTGCCATAAGTCTATCCGGGAATTTCAATTTCCCATCATCTACATGCTTCTGGATCAAATTTCTAAAATGTCCACAAACCGCTATAGAATTAGTAGCCGATCCGTGGAATCTACACCACCCGGCTTCCAGTTGTTCTTTGGTTGGCAGCGGGTGATTTCCTTTGAACTCCAATAATCCATTCTTCTGGCAATAGTCAAATATTTCATCAATCTGAGATAGATCGAAATAATAAAATCTCTGAGATTCGTCCCTGACTTCTCCTTCTTTCTCCTTGCCTCTAACTGGCCGAAGGGCAGGACAGGTCATGGGCTTCTTTATCACCAATTCGGCCCTTGCTACTTCGGCTAAGGCAGGAATATCATCCATATTATATTCTTCTTCCACTTCACATCTATCCAGGGATTCTGCAAATGATGCGGCCGACTGGATAGGCTGTGATCTGCCACTTTGACTTCGGCTTGATTTAAAAGCCGCTTGTACCGCCAAATAAATTTCCATTCTTATAGCTTCGGCTGTTAATTCGGCCACAGTTCTGGGTCTTGCGACCATCAATCTGTCCTTGATGGCGAACTTCAGATTCTGCTTCAGGATTTGGATATATTCGTGCTCCGGCAGCATTTTTTTCATTTGAGCTTTAACGGCATAAAATCTCTCTATAAACTCAGTGACTGATTCTGCCGCCTTCTGTTTGGTTGATGTTAGATCAACCACTGATACTTCAGGACTGGTGTTTTAGAATCGGTCATGAAATAACCGCTCCATTTCGGCCCAAGTGTTAACCGATCCTGCTGGCAAATTAATATACCACTCGAATGCTGGACCAGTGAGCGATAAGCTGAACAATATCAACTTATGAAAATCATTTTGTGCTATTCTGGTGCATTGAGCTGTGAATCGGCCAATATGTTCTATCGTGGATCGGCCGACCTCTCCTGAGAATGTATTAAAATCAGGAACCTTCACTCCTCTAGGCAGTGGATACTGCTCTTCGATGTAGTCGGGATAAGGCTTCCTATACATCGGCCTATTCTCTTGGCCGATGATATTTCTAAATTGTGTACGAATGATCTCAGCAATAAGTTCTCTATCAACCAGTTGTGGCGGATTCGGCTGCTGTGGTAGATATTGTTGTTGTACCACTGGAGCAGGCGGTTGCACTACTGGCTGAGGCGGTTAATTATGCTGCTGATCGTACCTTTTTTGTGGAGGGACGAAGGGGCGTGGTCCCTGCCTTCCTAGTGGCCGATAGGCCTGCTGTTGAAAGTTGTGAGGATTTTGCATCGCAGGCATTGGATTTTGCACCATCTGTGCATTATGCGTTCCCATCGGATACATATTCCTCGATAATTCGGCTCTAAACATTGTTGGCATCGCTACCAAAATATTACCTTCTATCTGCCGAACCGAATTAGTAACCGCTGCTTCTACCATAAACTGGACATGATCACGGAACCGCGGGGGTTAAATCGTCGTGCGGAAACTCCTGATTGTGGAAGTTTGATGGTCCAGGGAATCCTGGGGGGAATTCGCCCGGTTCTGCTGTATGCTCTTCTTGAATCGGCGGCAAACCAGTCCTTGCCGCCGTGTTAACTGCTGGAATTGCCTGTGTCTCGAATGCCATTTTTAGTCCCACTGGGCGTGCCACTGTTTGGCTAGCGTCGAGCCAAGGACCTTTTTCTCCTCAAAGGAGGCTATCGGAAAAGGATCAAACCGATTACGGGTCCGAATTAATGATAATGCGCCGAAACTTGACTAATTACACCCAAACTTGACTGAATATTATCTGAAATTATAATGGCAAACTAGATACAATGGGGAATCTACCGGTTGTTAAGGAACAACGGCGAATTCACTGGAAAAACTGGAATCAAACTACCGGTTGCTAAGGAACAACGGCGGATTTGGAAAGTAACCGCTACAAGCTAAGCTAGAGTCTAGGAAAAACTGTAAAGGAAAGCTGTAAAGAAAGCAGTAAAGATACAAAGAATAAAATTTGATAAAGGAATTTGGGGGTTGGATTGGTCTCTTGGATTATGTGCATGGCATCCCCTATTTATAGCCGGAGCTTTGGTAACCGCTCTCCGGCCAATTCCTTCGAGCCGACCTTTACCCTCTTCATATCGGCTGCTTTGATCTCATTTCGGCCGAAATCTCTCGCCCTTGAGATTCTCCTTTCGTCAGGATTCCTGCTTCGTCCCATTCGCCCATTTGTTATTTTTCGGCCCAATCCATCTTGCGTCTATTTTCTTTACAAACTCTTTTTCTGGCCCATTTTGTATGGCCCAATTGTCTTCTCTCGGCCCACTACTCTTGTGGCCCCAACAGGTTTTAAAAAAAAAAAAAAGTTCCAACCCCATCCGTTGAACATTTCTGGGTATGCCAATGTGTATACATATAATAATTGAATGATATAACGCGTGTAGTATGATAGTAGTAGAATATAGTGGAAAAACCTAAAAGCTAAAATAGTTAAAAACGAGATTGAAATTTGAAACAACTCAGAAATACCGCGATAAAATGATAAGAAAACAAATTAGCAATAAACTCCACTCTTATATATATATATATATATATATATATGTGTGAATAGCCAATCTTTTGCCACTTCAAATGACTTTTTTGCCCTTCATGTTTGTTGTTTTTGGCTCCAAATACCACCTACTCATCCCACTCGAGCCCTATGTGGCAGGCACGGCACCTCAAATGACCTTTTTGCCTTTCTTTGTGGTTTTTGTCTCTTTTCTCTGCTCTGTACTCCTTATTCTGCTATTTCCCCCACCAAGAGCCCTTCCCCGTGAATCTGCCTTACAAAATTGCAGACTTTTTTCTCTTCCTCCGCAACCCTGTCCATTTTTGGTCGCCGTGTTCCATAGGGTTTTCAGTTTTTGAATCTTTCTTGCCATTCCTCATTTCCCTTCCGATCGATATGTTTATTTTCGGTGGAGTTCCCGGAAAGGCTGCGGAGCAAGGTGGGCAGAGCGGGGTTCTTCGAGGAGGCTGCATCGGTTGAGCAGTTTTTGAATGATCCGTCGCTGATTAAAGTCGATTCAGGATAAGGTTCTAAAGGCTAAGCCAGGTGAAGAGGGCGGCGCTGCAGAAACAACCTCAGCCAGCGTTGATGGTGGCTGTGGGTTACGCGACGCGAGGAGGTTTGAATCGGGTGATTTCAAAGTAAGGTTTTCTTCTTGGGGTTTTTGATCAAGTTGAGATTAATCTATCAATATTTGATAATGGCTGAACCTAATTGGTAATCTATCATTTGATTGCTCACATTGACTTTGTTCTCTGGGTGTTTGAAAATGGCTGCTTGAAATTGTAGCCATATGGGCGTTTGAAAATGGCTCACTGTCTTATGGGTGTTTGAAAATGGCTGCTTGTTCCTGGTGTGATTTATCCTAAGCTTTTATTAATTAAATTGTTTAAATTAGCATTATAGCCTTTGTGCTTCGATTTTACTGTTCTTATCCTTTGAGGTGCGCTTAATAAAATCCTAGCTTTTGTATGCCATAGAATTTACAATGGTTGTTCAATGGTTGTTCGCATTCAAAATCTGTGAGGGTATGAGTTGCAAGTTTAATGGTCACATCAGCTTCAACGAGTTTAATAGTCATATACAAGGTTCTGCCTTCTCGCCTTGCAAGACACCATTAGGGATTCCTTTAGGGAGGGGTTTTCGCGGCTTGGAGGAGGAGGAGGCAGCCATGATTAGAGCGAGTAGGTTCGACACCTACAAGTGAAGTGAGGATTGTTAGGTATTTATGTTCCATTACGGCGGTGCTGCTTCCATTCTTTTGTGTGATTGTGTTTTGTTTTCTTTGTTTGATTATTCGTCTTTTTGTTTGTGGGATTGTATTTCGATGGAGGATCAGGGTTTGATTGGTTATGCTTTGCTTCGATGGATCTAGGGTTTTCTTAAATTTACTTTACTGGGTTTTTTTTTTGGATGCGTGCTTATGTGATGGGCAGGGTTTAATTAGATCATGTACCGAGCTTCTGGATTGTATAGTGAGTTAAAATTGCTAAAATTGTATCGCAAAAAAAAAAAAAAAAAAAAAAATTGCTAAAATTGATAGTCAGTTGCAACTGGGGACCAGTTTAAATTTGTTATTTTTTGTATTTTTTAACTCGCTGTTGTTCGATCTGTGTAATGTTAATGTGGTGTTTATGTTGGAGTATTTGCCTTCAATTTGAGATGCTTGATTTGAATGAATTTCAGGAGATGAGATGACAAAACTCATCTGGAAATTCATCAAGGACAAGGTATTAAGTGATAAATAAGTTTCTTTTCTGCATAATCTTCCTTCTTTGCTTCAGGAACTCTTGTTACAAATAGATCAAACTGTCTGTGACTGCAAAATGACACTTATGTATTCATTGCAGTTGATTCTGCCTTTTGTGGAGCTGGACATCAAGCACTTCGATATTGGCCTTCAGCATAGTGATGCCACGGATGAGAAAGTAATGAGGGTTGGAATGTTGTGCTTTCTTTGTATATTGACTAATTTTCTTGATATTATTGAAGGTATAAAGTGGCAATTAAGTGTGCAACGATCATTCCAGGTAAAGAGAAGATTTAGAAGTTCATGTTATTCAGTGACTTTATTATATGTGGAAAATTGTTATCACAAGATTCTATATGAACCTATGAAGTTATTTTTGGATTGGAATCCTAATCATATGCATCATTCAAACAAAACAATTCAAATTGCATGATATCTCATAACATCATCGTTTTTAGCATTCACTTCAGACGAGGGGCATCGCCCGTCCAAAACGAAGACTTGTATATATATATATATATATATTTTGGATAAGGTGAAATATTTTTTTTTGGGGTAAGGTGTAATATATTTTTCTTTTTTTGGATAAGACGAAGCCAGAGAAGAAAAATAAAATAAGGTGAAATATTGAGGAGTGGAGATATAGAAGTGGACTGTAAGAAGTATTATTTAATACATAAAAATAATACATACGTGTGTTTGGCATGTTTTAGAGATATGTATAGTACTCCCTCCGTCCCGTTTAAAGTGTCTCAAAACTTTTGGGCACGGTATTCTATGTGGGGATAATTAGTATTTAAGTAATGATAGATTAGTGTTAAAGTGAGGGGTAAATTAGGAATTTATGTGATGTGATTGTAATTGGTTTGAATTTTTAATTGATTTATATAGGTGTGATGTGATAGTTGTGTGTTTGAAATATTAATAAATTTATTTATTGATGTGATATGATGAAAGTGAGTTTGTAGTTAATTATTTCCTAAAAGGGAAATGAGACAATTGAAATGGGACGTACCAAAAAAGAAAGTGAGACAGAAATAATGGGACGGAGGGAGTATTATTTTAATGAGAGAGGGTGTATAATTTAATACATAGGTCAAGGGTGGGTTTAGGCCGTATTAAACCTTTCTCCTCTCTCTCGTCCCTTCCCCTCCAAATCCGATTCTCTCATTTTCTCCAAATCCCGTTGAGCCAGGCGGGCGGCAGCGGCAGGTGGCAGCATAGGCGGGCGGCGGCGGCGGGCGACATAGGCAGGCGGCGGGCGGGCGGCGACATAAGGTTTCTTCTTTCTTCTCTCTTGTCTTTCTTCCCCTGTTTTCTTGTTTTCCATTTCTAGTGTCTTGCCATGAATCCTCTATAATAAAAACAAGGCTTCTTTTAATTTCTTGGTTACTCCAGGGGATTTGATTTTGGTGAGGAAAAAATTATGAAATGGGTCTCGTTACTATTGCAGATTTGAAGCCAAGCATTTCAAGGAAGAAACCCTTTCGTCACATTTCAAGTACAAGGCATCTCAAGTATTATTTAAAAATATTATTAAATTTTTAATATAGAATTTTAACTATTTCATTTATAAGGAAATTGATTTTTATTTAGCAATTCAATGCGCCAAACACTGTATAATAACTGTATAGGATGCCACCAAACACTGTATAACATTAATTTAATACAATACACCATAATACAATACACCCGCATTAAATAATACTACAATACACCATAATACAATACAGTGTTCCAAACATGTCCTAAAAGTACATATATGTGTAGCAAGGTTATCAAGATTGGGATCTTAGTTGTGATCGTTTTTTATCTTACCGAATTGCAACAATAGATAAAAATAAGTATACATATTAACAAATGAAAGCATAACATAAAATATCATTAGGTAAATCAATCAGTAAAACACTATAAACAGTCAAAAATTAAATTTAATGCCGACTTTATGAAAAACATGAGATTGTGGGAGCATTTTTTAAATTTTTTGGTAGGATCAGATCGTATAGAATTGTAAGAATCTACCATGCATTAAGATCGAGATTTTGTAATCAATCTCGTGATCAAGTCGAGATCCTACTAAATTTAAGATCTTACAAAAATCTGGATCGTTTTTAAAAAAATGAAATCGTAAAATCCTAAGATTTAAGATTATGATCGAGATTTTAATAATGACATGTAGCACAACGACAAGGAAGGGGTAGTAAAAAGACAAAGTGTGCAGAGTGCAGAGAAGAAGACATGGAACAATTTCAGGCGAGGCCTCAGGGGAATGGAAATGATAGTAGTACATAACACACACACAGTAGTCATAAATGTCAAATGTCAACCTGCAAAGAAGAAGAAGAAATGGAGGAGTATCGGTCGGCAGTCGCGACTCATCATGAACCCTATCCAAATCCAATTCAATACTACCACCAGATTCGTTTTCTGAATCAGGGGCTCTCCTGTCGCCCCAACACCTCTTGTAGCCTGTAGCCTGTAATAAAATTAAATTAAAATATATGCACTCAAATAGAGGTGAGCAATATATTCGAACCGATTCGTTGAACCGCTGAATCGAATCGAAATCAAATCGAATTTCCGGTTAACCGAAGACCCCGGAGCAAATACAAATATCATATTCCAGTACTCGTCCGGTTCAAATACAAATACAAATACTTTAATTTTTTCTCCCGATTAACCCAACCGAACCGAAAATATTTATTTTATTTTAAAAGTTATATATATTGTAAATATTATAGACATTTGATGGTATAAAATTATATATAGATAATAGTATATTATTATTCATTTAATTATTAAGTATATAATAAAATAAATACTCCCTCCGTCCCACAATAATGTTCCCATTTCATTTCTGCACACAATCCAATGCACTTTTTAAATTGTTAATATCTCAAAATATATACAAGTAGAAATTATGTAAAATATATATTGTAAAACTATACGATTAGACGAATCTAACAAGACCGAACTCGACTATTTTTTTCAAATATATAATTACAATAATATCGAGTCAAAATTGAACAATGAACAATGTCAAAAAGTGAAATGGGAATTATTATTGTGGGACGGAGGGAGTATAAAAAACTAAAGAGCTAATTATAAAAATATATCACCATAATTAGGGATGACAATTTCACCCGCATCCGCCCGTAACCCGATCCACCCGATCTGATAAAATGGATGAAAATCCGAAAAAATATGGATTCTTATAGGGTGATGGGTGGATTGGGTGACGGATCGGGTCGGAGATGGATTTAGGCTCATCCAACCCACCATCCAATCCACCCATCACCCGCTTCTTTTATTAAATATATAAATATATATTTTATAAATATAAATATTTCACATTTAAAAAACTATTATATTTATATAAATAAAATATATAGTATTGAAAACTAATAATAAAAAGTTAAAACCTAGATTGCATTAGAAATTTAGAATCCCTCAATCACACTCTAAAAATTGAGAATTGAAATCGTTCCCCTCTCCCAAATATTTTTTTTGTTTTAATTTACATGATTTAATGCTATTAATTTATAATTTTAGATACAATAATTTATATATTTCTAACATAATACTTGTTAGATTCTTGTTTTGATAATGCACAAGCTTGTGCAACTATCTTGGAAGATGTTGATTTAGGAGTTGAATGAAATTCTGTACTGAAGTTGATGGTATTAATTCATAATCAATTAATCTATTTTGCCTTTATAGCTCTATTTTTCTTTTAATTTTTTTCTCAGCTAATATAACTGTTTGTGTATATATATTTATTCTTCATTGCGGAATGGGGAAAGGTTTGATGTTTGACTTGCAAATTGGCATAAAATGAATAATATTGAGAAAAAATCAATATCTTTTTGGCTCTTTACATTTTCTTTTACAGGGTAATTGCTTTGTTTGTTGAAATTTAAGTGGGAGATTTGTAATAGTTTAATAGAATTTATAATGTTCAAACATGAATTTATTTTGAATATAAATAATTGCATCGTTTATTATGTTTTAAATCCACTAACCACCCGATCCATCCGTTTCACACGTGGTTGATGGGTGAATTGGATTTGAATTGAGTTTTAGATGGATGATGGATGGGTTGGATGATTAATATAACATTGATGGGTGGAGGTGGATTTAGGCTTCTCCGATCCATCTCCGACCCATTGCCATCCCTAACCATAATATGCCTATATTGATTTTTTTTCTTTTAGAATACTATATTATTGAAATATACCTCTACACTAAGAATTGTTACATATATTAACATATTTTGATAACATTGAAAAGAATCACTCAATTCCATAGTTATATATATATATAATTTTTATGTTGTGTAATAACCTCGTCCGACCTTCTTAAAATGTATAATCAAGTTTTCATTTATTAAATCTTTGAGTTTCGTAGATTTTAAATATTCGAACCGAATCGTTTAACCACTGAATCGAATCGAAACCGAACCCCCCGGTTAACCGAGGACTCCGGTTACAAATACAAATACCAAAATGAAGTATTTGTCCAGTTCAAATACAAATACAAATACCTGAAAAATTCAGGTTAACCGAACCGTGCTCACCCCTACACTCAAATGTTGTTAAAATGGACCTGTCTGCCTACATGGCTCTGTATCTCAGTATTTGGATAGAGTATGCTAGACTCACGGTTAAATGTTGATCGCCATTTAATTCAAATTCCAGGGAATATATACACAATTTTTTATACATATGTATACATATACACATATACTACCTCCGTCTCTTATTGTTATTGACTTTTGGTAATTTGCAATTATTCACATACAAATTTTTATTTAAAGTTTTATCATAGTCATACAAGTTAAAATATAGCCAAGTAAAATTTTATTAGATTCGTCTCATTGTGTAGTTTTTAAATATCGAACTTTTTAAATTTTTACTTATACTGAACTTTTTTTTTTGGATAAATCGGACGCCGAAGCGCGGGCTAAAGAGAAAGCTAAAAAAGAACTACAGCAAGGGGGAAGGGGAGGGGAGAGGAAAGCGAAAAATAACTAGGAAAATACAGCAGACGTCAATCCCTCTGGAACCAAGCGCCTGCCAAATCAGCTTCATAACAATGACGAACGTCATCTGGCGGGAAAGCCCATGTCGTGAAGAATTCCACAGAGCGCGCTCCACGTTTCGCAAGAAGATCTGCCACAGCATTTCCTTCGCGAAAAATGTGATGCCAACGAATACCCGGATACTGTGCTAGAGTGTCACGTATGTTAGAAACAAGGGGAAACAACCAATGGTTAGACGAAACCCCAGTCCCTAACATACGCAAGGCCTCCTTAGAATCCGTAAAGCAACAAGCAGTGACAATCCCATGGAAAACCAGACGCTTGATGCCATTCCAAATCCCGTGGAGTTCCGCCACAAGGTTCTTGGCGATCCCGATTGAGCCAGAAACTCCTTCACGCCAAATACCACTCCCATCCCGAATAACACAGCCGAATCCAGCCGGCCCCGGATTCCCAAGCGAGCTACCATCAGAGTGAAGAATGACCCCTTGATAATTCCCAGGATTCCAATTAATCAAGCGAGGAGAATTCTCACTGTGAACCTTAGAGTAGCATCGGTCCATGGCCAGACTCATGCCATAAGCGCGACGAAGGGAGGCCGCAGCATTCGGGGGTGTTCCACACAGGCTGGCAGCGTTCCTACCTATCCAGATGCACCAAAGAGTCGCCCAGTGCAATCCTTTCCAGCCACGACAGATACGAGACAAAGCAGCCGCCAATTCCTCCCTCGTGTTGGGTTGATTATGGGGCAATTGTAACCCCAACCTACCCCAAATATTCAGCGTCCAGGGGCATCGAAAGAGGACGTGCCAAACATCTTCCGTAGCCAAGCCACATACACTACAAAGGGCCGAGCTAGCCATCCCCCTTTTGTATCTTAATTCATTAGTTGGTAGGGAGTTGAGCACAGCCAGCCACATGACCATTTTAATCTTTTCAGGCGCATCAATTCTCCAGACCCTCCCGCCTGTCAAGCAGCCACATGTAGCCAGACTTCACCGTGTAGGAGCCCGAAGCGGATCCCTCCCAACTCCACTGATCAGTCGCCGCGTCATGCAGAATGACCGGCCCATGCTTCCTCATCTCTTCTCTAATATGATCAGGTAAAGTGGTGTAAAACAGATTCCAACACCAATTGCCATTCTCCAAAACATCTTTGATCCGCAAGTCAGTGTCTGCAATATGCACGTAAGGAATCCGAGGGGCTATCGAACCTTCTTTTAACCAAGGGGTGTACCAGAAGCTACAATTTCCAACACCAATCCTCAGACGAAAGCCAGCGGATATGAGCGATGCACACTGGACCATAGCTCGATACACCGGCGAGGCTGCAGGTCTAGGTGTAGGCAACAACTGGAATTGGCCATATTTGGCAGTGAGAATCCGGACCCAAAGCTTGGGAGCTTGACATAATAGATCTTGGTAGAGCTTTCCAAGCAATGCAGCGTTCATTTCCATACTCTTACGAACACCCAGACCACCCCAGTTCCTTGGAAGAGAAACCAGGTCCCATCGTACAAGATGTAAGCCACGTCCCGCATTGTCTTTCCAAATAAAATTGTTAACCAGTCGATCCATATTCTTACAGGTAGATGAAGGTAGCCAGGTGGTTTGCATGACATATGAGGGTATGGAAGACAAAACCGAACGAGCTAATGTTACACGTCCAGCCTTATTCAACAAACCCCTCTTCCAATTCCCCATCTTAGCTTTCATGCGGTCCAGAAGATATTGATAGTGACAATCCCGAACCCTGCCATGCATTAGAGGAAAACCAAGATAGCAATTCAGATCCATGGTGAAGTCAATATTAAGGATAGAAGAGATTTCCCTCATAGTGTTGGAGGAAACCGCGGCAGATGCAAAGGCTTGAGATTTCCTCGCATTAAACCGGAGCCCAGCCTGTCCAGCGAAGTTATCAAGGACTTGTGTCATGCAGCGAACACTATCCAAATCCGACGTAGAAAATAATAGCAAATCATCCGCAAACATGAGATGCGACAATGGGGTGGCATTACGGGCAATTTTAATCGGCTTCCACTGCCCCTCGCCAACCTTAGAAAGAATCGTGCGAGATAACTTCTCCATGATAATAATAAACAAATAGGGTGATAGGGGGTCCCCTTGACGTATACCCTTGGATGGCGTAATGGGAGGAAGAGCAGAGCCATTCCAGAGAATAGAGTAGACTGGGGATCGGACACAGAACATAATGATGCGGATAAGTGTAGGCGGGATGCCCATTTCCTCTAAGCACAACTCCAAAAAATCCCAATCAACATTGTCATAGGCTTTCTCAAGGTCCACCTTAAGCAGAAATTCAGTAGCACGCCTTCTTTGGTTCTGAAAGGCCGTGACCACCTCTTGCAGAATAATAGCATTGCCCGCCGTACCTCGCCCAGGGAGGAATGCCGATTGAAAAGGGCCAATAAATTGCTGGAAGACTGGCCTAAGCCGATTAACCAAAACTTTGGTTAAAATCTTGTAGCAGACGTTGCAGAGGCTAATAGGTCTATATTGCCGGATTTCCCTAGGCACCTCCACTTTGGGGATGAGACATATGAAGGTAGCAGCGATATTGGGGTCAAAACAACCACTGGTAATAGCATCCCGAACAAAGGAGAAGACAGAATTTCCCACCGAATCCCAATAAAGTTTGTAGAACATAGCCGGGAACCCGTCCGGACCCGGAGCAGAAAGGCCTTTCATAGACATCACAGCATCCTTGACTTCGTTGATAGTGGCCTCCACACTTAAATTCTCAACAGAGGCCAATCGATCAAGGGGAGTGAGTGGCGGCAGAGAAGAGGCTTCCCTGTTCGAGTGTCCAAATAGCCATCCAAAGTGAGCTCTCACATGGTCTTGGAGATCATTGTCATTGGTGGACCAATGACCATTGATTTCGAGCCCCATAATTTTGCTGCGTTGACGATGAATAAGGGTTTGGGTGTGAAAGTATTTGGTGTTACGATCACCCCACTTTACCCATTTATCTCTTGATTTTTGGTGCCAATGAATTTCCTCTTGGCAAAGAACCTCATCAAGCTCATGCATAAGTTCCTGTTCCAAGAGACAAGCCCGGGCCGAATCAACACGAAGAAGATAGCGCCTGACCCCCTCAAGCCGTCTGATCAACCTCTTTTTTCTAGCAAAAATATTCCCGAATGTTCGTTTGTTAAAATGCATAGATGATTCACGGACTTGATCAAGTTTCAAGTGAAGCGGATCATTACTCCAGTCCCATGCAGATTCAACAATGTGCTTATACATGGAGTGGGTTGCCCACGCATGCTCCCAGCGAAATGGTCGTTGGGCGCGATTCTCCACAACATGGCAGCACCGTAAGAGAATACCATTATGGTCCGAAGAACGTCGGGGCAGTACTTCCACAACGCCATGGGGAAATCTGGAGATCCAGCTTGCATTGGCTACCGCCCGATCCAGGCGTTTTCGAGCCAGAGGGCCACCCGTAGTGTTCCTTTGCCAAGTGAATGGGTCTCCAATCGTAGTCACAGTCTCCAACCGACAATCATCGAGCATTTGGCTGAAAGACTGATACTGCCCACTACGGATGTTCATACCAATTGATTCGGAAGAGGAGATGATATCATTCCAATCGCCCAAGGCAATCCAAGGACCATGCAGGGACGAGTGGACATTACGCATGTTATCCCATTCAACCAGCCGACGCCTGGGACATGGGTTGGCATATATAGCAGACAGGTTCCATGAAATATTGCCATTAGAAATGCTCAGAGTAACAAGTCGGCCATGATTCAATACAACAGTGGTCTGGAAAGGCAGGCCACATTGGCGGAGAAGCCAAAGACCCCCGGACCGGCCAATACACTCAGTGATGTGGATAGACTCATAACCAATACGATAAAAGAAAACCCTTAATTGCTCAAAAGCTCCTTGTGGTTCCAATATAACACAAATCGACGGTTTATAAAACCATAAAACATCTCGCATGTGACGTTGAGTGTTCCTATTCATGGCGCCACGCACATTCCATGATAGGACCGAAAAATTATTGAACTCAATCATTAAGAACGGGATTGGTAGAAGGCTGTCCCCGCTCGATATAGGCCTCAGCATCCATGTGCCGTTCATCCTCATCTAAGTCAAAAAGAGAGTTATCCAATAACTTAAATTCACCATTGTGAGTATGGTGTTGATCTTGAGACGCCTGACTCAAGGGAGAATCAGCTTCCATGTTGTTATCCAGATGCTCCAACGCCAGGAAGGAGTTGGTCGTTGGTGTAGCGCCCTCATCCTGCTTAGAGAGACGTTGTCGCTTTCCCTTCACTTTTCGAGTTGAATTATCCGGAGCAGATTCCAGGGGTGTTGGCGGAACCTTATCCTTGATAACCAACTGATTCAGAGCTACATTTTCCTTCCCAAGTTTGGAAGTCCGACCAACCACTAACTTCTTGGTCACTGGTGGTGTCAGGGTGACTAGGTTAGAAACCCTAGTTTTAGATTGATCAGCCCGGGGCTTCCGCGGCGGCCGTTGGACAGTAATCCAGTCCCCGTGGGTAGGCACTTGACCAACGGATGAAGACTCACCAATTAAGGAAGGATCCGAGTTCCCTTCTTCATGATGCTTTGCCTTAAGTGGGAGATTATTGTTTCCATTGTCATGCAGTGTTACCTTACTATGCGGTTTAGTAACTTCCTTATTGGCATTATTTCCTGCGCCACTGATTGAGGTGCCAGGATTTGATTCCCTAACATTCGCTTCTTTCCCTTTATGGTTATCAGAAGTATTCCCCGGAGTTCCATGGCCGACGGACTGAGAGCCATCATCCGATTGATTCACCGGCGCTTCCACCTTGCAACAGGCCGGCGAACCATGTTGGAACTTTCCACACTTGTTGCAAATATTGTGGAGACCTTCATAGCAAACAAGTTGCCAACGTCCATTGATCCTCAGTTTGCCGATCACCGGGCGGGTTAAATCCACCTCAACACAAACCCTTGCAAATTGCCCTCTATGCAAGTCTTTTGTGTTAAGATCCACCTTGATGAATTTACCTATGCGTGCCGCAATGATCTCTAATGCCTCTTCATTGTAATACCCTGCTCTAAGACCCGGGAAACGAACCCACACCGACGTCTTAAGCACCGCCATATCCTCATCCATGTACTCTCGTTTCCAAGGCACCACTGCCAACAGATGATCAAATAGTGTCCAAGGACCCCCAAACAAAGCTTTGTTCCGATCCTCTTCTTCACTGAACTTAGCCAAGAAGTAGCCATTCTCAACATCAAGCACTTCAAACTGTCCTTTGGGACTCCAAAGGCGTGTCAGTCTATCTCTCAAGGCAGCGAGACCAATCCTTTTTCCGAGCAACTTGACAACCAAGGCTTCTTGGAATGGTAGGCAGAGTCGATCCAGGGCTTCAGGCCCGAACACAATATCCGGCAGGAGTTCATTCCCATCAACATATCCATTGGTAACCAGGTCCTTCAGTGGTTTGCTGTGTGATGATAGAGACGGAGAAGGTGGAGCCTTCCCAATCGTGATGTCGCGGAAAGTCGGTTTGGGAGGGGGGGAATCGGCTTCCGGATCAGGAGGATCCGGCGGAACGACCGGCGGCGGAGAGGAGGAGAGAGGGGAGGCTTGGGAGAATTCGGGATCCATCCGACTCAGTTGCCCTCTGAGTACTTATACTGAACTTGAGTTATTAATATATTGAAATATGCATTAAATTGCTTGAAATAAAAGTGTAAAATAACGAGACGGAGTATCCATTAATTATTACTACCATTACACATTTAGGCTTTAGCCACTAGCGTGGGGCGCCGCCCTAAAAGCAGCTGCATCCGTACTACTATATCCTCGCTTCAGTTCAGTCATCAGCTTGGATTAGCAGCCTGCTGTGCTGCCCCTCTTTAGCCCTGCATATGCATACAATTTGGTGGCTTTGGTGGACACTACAAAACAAATTTTGCGTATACAAAATGTTGTCCGGGTTATAATTATACTCATTCTGTTCCATTTAAAATGTCTTTTTTTTTTCTTAAATGGAAACACAATTTAAGGCATTTTCTAAACATTAATATCTCAAAATATGTATAAGTAAAATTATATAAAATATATATTATAAAACTATGTTATTAAACGAATCTAACATAGAGGGTGTTTGGATAAGCTGCAAGAAAATAGATTATCTGCTTATTGCGTTTTCAAAACGAAATAATCAGTTTAACCGCTAAACAAATGTGCTGTAAACCTGATTATTTGCGTTTTGAAAATGCAATAATCAAATAATCTATTTTATATCGCTAATCCAAACACCCTCATAATCCAACTTGAATATTTTTTTTATCAAGTTAAATAATAAACGGTGTAAAAAAAAGTCCAACAGGACGATTGTAATGGGACAAAGGGAGTATAATGCGAGTGTAAGATTATTTAATGCATTGAAAAAAATATTATGAAATCGTGCACAATAATTACTGTAATAAATACTACGAAATATATCGCGTGCATCTAATATTTACCTTATCATCAAAAAAGAGGAGATAATGTCCAAAGAGGTCCCGTAACTATCACTAAAAACCAATTTAGTCCAAAAAGTTTTCTAATTACCAAAATGGTCTTGTAACTTTCATTTTCCCAACCAATTTGGTTCTGAGGAACTTTCTGCAAATTTTATTTGGGCCCTCAAATTCTATTTGTGCCCTTTGACTTTTAAAACTATTATCTTTACCCAGAAAACTTTAGTTTTATTCAGTTTAGTCCTTATTACTTCTATTTAAATTAAAAATATATATTTGCTTGAAAATTGATTTGCTTAAAAATATATATTTAAATTACTTATATTATTTATAATATTTTATATCTTAATGATGAATATTTAATTATTTTATGGATTCAAAATAGTTTGATACTTACCAGTTATTTTCATAAAATAATTATTTTGTAAGTTTTATTTATTTATTTTTATTTATGTATCCATAAAATTATTTGTAAGTTTCTTTTTTTATATATGCATAAAATAATTTTAAGGTTTTTATTTATTTTTTATTTATGTATCAATAAAATAATTATTTGTAGGTTTTTTTTTATTTATGTATCGATAAAATAATTGTAGGGTTTTTTATTTATGTATTCAAAAAATATTTTTTTGAAAATAACTCGTAGGTTTCAAATTATTTGAATTCATAAAATAATTAAATCTTCACCATAGAAAAAATATTATAAATAATATAATTAAGATATTGTTCAATAAAACCTATAATCTGATACCAATTTTCAAGGAAATCTACATTTTTAATTTAGATGTACGTAATAAGGACCAAATTACATAAAAATAAATTTTTTGGGTACATGTAATAGTTTAAACAAGTCAAAGGGCCCAAATAGAATGTGGGAGCCCAATTGGAATTTGCAAAAAGATCCTTAGGACCAAATTGGTTGGGAAAATGAAAGTTACAGGACTATTTGGGTAATTGAAATACTTTCTGGACCAAATAGAAATTAGGGGATAGTTATAGGACTAAATTGGTTATTATCCCTCAAAAAAGAGAGACGCCGAATACATTTGTATATGCAGAATCTGTACGACTGTACCTTAACTGGTTCCTAGTATTTGTATTGGATTCACTATATAGTTAATGCTTTTTTTGTTTTTTTGGAAGAGCTATATAGTTAATGGTTGATTTTAATTGAAGGGACAAAATAATATTTTAAATTAAATATAGACAGAAATCATAGCATTGTGCTTATACCAGAACACCAATTATTTGCACCCTAACTTAATTGGGAAATTTGGGCTTCAAAATACTACTGTGTGTCTGTGTATCGAAATATTTATTTTTGGGCTGTTGATGAAAAATATATTTATTATTGGGCTGCATATAATCGTTATTAAATTAAGAAGCGCATTTTGGGCTCAACAAATATTATCCAATTAAAAAATGACTTCACTTGACTTGTCTGTTACGATTTCAACGACACTCTTTTTAAAGAAACTAGCACACCCGCTCGCGCAATGTGCAAAAGTAAAATTTATTTTTTTTAAAAAAAGAAATAACATAATATTTAAAATAATTAAATATTTTATTACATAAAATTTGGTTCATGCAAATTTTCTTATTGAGAAAAATGTGACAAAGTGGTTTAGCAACTTTGGCAATTAAACTATTTTTATAATCTTGTTGTCTGATTAATTTAGCCCATAATCAATTTGAGGTTACATTACTTAATTTATAAATTTACTGTAAAATTTGCTAAATTCTAATACAAAATTTGTAATATATTTTATTTTACATTTTTAATTTATAATTTTGGTAGATATATTTGCAATCATTACTTAATTTATAAATGGCATTCTTTAGTATTTTTGTTTTTTTAATTTTTAACTCTATCTTATACTAATTTATTATTATTATATTCTAATAATGCTATGGACTCTTTGACCAGTCTTTCCACCCCTGGCTATTCTCTTGCATCAGATTAAAGACCGGAGAGACATCTTTGGGCGTTGTTCAGTTCATCATGTACTTCGCGAAGTAACATGGTTGGGAATTGTCTAGCGAAACGTAATGCATCTCTTGAAGAATTCTATACTATTTTGGCCTTCCCCCAACTTCATGCACGGGTCATTAGTGGCAGATTCTTCCGGCGCGTGGGTTAGAGCTTTTAGCTCATTTTCTCCTTTATGCTTTTTGGTGGACACCTATTTTTGCTACTTTCTTTTCCTTTATTTTATTTCTATTTGTTATCTGTTTCTGGCTTCCCAAAAAAATAATGTTAAATAATCTTCTAACATTATTCATATAGATATGAATTGACTAATACAAATCTAATCATGAATTTATATTTCTTATATTATATTATATTATACAGCTATACAGTATATATTTATTCAATTAAACGAAGTTAAAAATATAGAATATCAGATTAAATCTTTTTAATTTATGGAGGGTTATTATACCTTTAATATTAATTAATGGTTTTTTTAAAAATAGTTTCTTTAAAAATATAGAATTTATGTAGAGTTATATCATTCTCGTGTTTAAATTAATAAAAGGATTTATGAATAAATTATTTCCTAATTTTAAACTAATTGATTGTGGATTCCAAAATTCAGCTATCAGACAGATTTAAATGATAATGGTAGAAGACATATATTATTAATTTTAAAAAAAAAATTACTCATCATAAAATCAAATATAAAAACAAATTTACATTACATGATTAATTAAACGTAATTTAAATTAATTTGTGGTAAATATTTAATTTAATGGATTATCATACCAATTTTTTTCAATTTAATTAAATAATTATTGTTTTTGTACTTTATAGTGAACTTAAATCAATTAAAAAACTATATAAAAAATATATCCAAAAGGCAAAATATCATAAAAGGAATAATCTATAAAAAAAATACATAAATAAAAAAATATAGTGGAAATATCCCCAAATTTACGTTGTTCGGTTTTTTTCTCTGTTTTTGAATTTCGAATAAAGACAACAAACAAACAATAACAAAATCAACATACAATAGATTTCATGATATACAAACACTTTTGAGTAGTATACAAAGAGAACGACAAAAATAATTTGTAGAGTATGACTTCATTGCAATACTGCATTACAACAACATGTAATTCTGCAAAGACAATGGAAATGTATTAGAAATATATATTTAACATTACATAAAAAAAACCCATTCATATTATTCACGCGCGGATTAAGAAGAAATAAGATTCTTACATGAATAGCAAGATGAAGAATATTTTACAATAAAAGTGAGAAAAATTAACCCGCAACAAAAAAAATATTAGCAAAACATTGGCGTGTGAAGAAGAAATAAAAGACATTGTTTAAATGTAAAATCAAAGTTGAGAAGACATAAAGAAATAAGGAAGAATAAGAATAAAGAAATAAAATGTGAGAGGATGATAATTTCAACACAACCATGAGATTTGATAAATGGGTAGAGTATTTATAGAGAAATATGAGGGGTTTGATGGAGGGATGCAAATATTAGAAGAATGGAATCAGATTTGACGTAATCTTTTAAAAATATATAATCGTACAAATTAATTAAAGATATAATATTTTAAAGATTTTGATGAAACACAAATTTTATATTTTAAAGATTTTGATGAAGTAGATAGTTTTGTACCAACAAAATGATTTTATGATGAAAGAATTTGAAATGTCACATTTATTTTGGGCACGGTATTTTAGGTAGAATGAATTATTGTATTAAAGTAGAGTAAATAGTTGATGTGATTTTTGTTTGAAAGGGTAAAAATTTTCTAAATAAATAAATATAACAATTAAGGTGGGACAGACCAAAATAGAAAATGAGACATTTGAAATGGGACGGATGAGTAATAATTGTAATTTTTAATGACAAACACGTTTTTCTTAAATAAAAAATAAATAAATAAAATTTAATAGTATTATGTTTAAAATAATGTCTCGATTCCACCGAAAAAATAATAATAATAATGTCTCGATCTTAAAAATACCTCAGATTCCAGATCAACATGTCTCGATCTCAAAAACTACTCGTACTTTTGACCCTGCATATTAGGGGTGGGCAAAATATTCGAACCGATTCGTTGAACCGTTGAATCGAACTGAAATCGAACCGAATTTCCGGTTAACCGAGGACCCCGGAGCAAATACAAATATCATATTTCAGTATTCGTCCGGTTCAAATACAAATACAAATACTTTAATTTTTTCCCCCGGTTAACCGAACCGAACCGAATATATTTATTTTATTTTAAAAAGTTATATACTCCCTCCGTCCCATATTTATCTTCTTCGACACTGTAGATACGGAGTTTAAGAAAGTTGTATTTTATTATTTTCATGTGTACTTTTTTAGGGGTAAATTTGTCTCTTTTTGTCTTGTAGTGCAATTGTTATAAAATTAAGAATTGGTTTTTCTGTAAATATATGGACATGTAGGGACATTTTAGTTAAAAAAAATTCCCTTTTTGGGGTAGGAAGATAAATGTGAGACGTCCAAAAACGGAAAGTAAGAAGATAAATATGGGACGGAGGGAGTATATTGTAAATATTAGACATTTGATGGCATAAAATTATATAGATAATACTTCCTCCATTTCTTTTTAATTGACACGGACCCACATTTTCATGCAATCCAATACACATTTTCAATCTTCAATAACTCAAATTGCGTACAAGTAAAAATTATGAAACTTTGATATTCTAAATCTATGCGATTAGACGAATCTAACAAGATCTCACTTGACTATTTTTTTGTTTTATATAACTGTATTAAAAAGTCGAATCAAAGTTACTCAATGAACAGTAACAAAACTCCTACCGTGTCAAATAAAAAGGAACGGAGGAAGTACATATCATTATTTATTTAATTATTTAAGTATATAATAAAACAAATTTTTAAATTAAGTTTACCAAAAAATATAAAAAACTAAAGAGCTAATTATCAAAATATATCACAATAATTAATAAGCCTATATTGATTTTTATCTTTCAGAATACGCTATTATTAAAATATACTTCTACACTAAGATTTTGTTACATATACTAACATATTTTGATTACATTGAAAAGAATCATTTGATTCCATAGTTATATTTTTTTTTCTGAGTGTAATAACCTCGTTCGACCCTCTTAAAATGTATAATCAAGTTTTCATTTCTTAAATCTTCGAGTTTCGTAGATTTTTAAATATTCGAACCGAATCGTTTAACCGCTAAATCTAATCGAAACCGAACCCCCGGTTAACCGAGGACTCTAGTTACAAATACAAATACTGAAATGAAGTATTTGCCCGGTTCAAATACAAATACAAGTACCTGAAAAATTCAGGTTAACCGAACCGTGCCCACTCCTACTGCATATTGTAAGTTGTAACTACCAAAATATGCTTCCTCCACATTTGAAAAGTTGATACATTTAGTTCCCACCATTTTTAAATAAGTAATTAAACTATAAATATTACTCCCTCCGTCCCGTTTAACTTGTTCTGTTTCATTTTTGCACACAATTCAATGCACATTTCTATCTGTTAATATCTCAAAATATATACAATGAAAAATTATACAAAATATATATTATAAAACTACGTGATCATACGATTCTAACAAGACTCATCTCGACTATTTTTTGCTAAATATATACTTGCAATTAAATTGAGTCAAAGTTGAATAATGAACAATGTAAAAAAGTCAAACAGGACAAGTGTAGTGGGACGGAGGGAGTATTTTTTGGCGAAGAACTAATAATATTACTCCCTCTGTCCCATTTCAAATGTCTCATTTTTTATTTTGGTCTGTTTCACTACAATTGTCACATTTCTTTATTTAGAAAATTTTTCCTCCATCAAATAAACATTATATCAACTATTTACTCCACTTAATACAATAACTCATTCTACCTAAAATACCGTGCCCAAAAGAAATGTGTCATCTCAAATGAGACGGAGGGAGTACTACTTATTTGAACAAATTATTTCTATTTTCTCTTTTTAAAGTACCGGGTTTCGAACTAATTCACTTTATAATTTATAGGAAGAGAATAGCATCGAGTTCTACCAACTCTTTTAAACGACAAAAATCATTGGCCTGGTATAAAAAAAATATACTCCTATTTGTAGTAATTATCTATTCCCTCCAAATATTTTTTTTTTCAAATAGAGTTTTTGCTACTGTTCACACACATTTTGATTTAAAGTTTTATCATATTTATACAAGTTATAGGCAAGTGGAATTTTGTAATATTCGTCTCGTCTTGTAGTTTTTAAATATCGAATTTTTAAAAGTTTTACTTATATCAAACTTAAGTTATTAATAATTTAAAATATAAATTAGACTGCGTAATATATGGATCCATAAAAAAAAGAGTATTATTAAATACGGAGACAGTATTAGAGAACATGGTTAATACCCAGACTTTAAAATTCGGACGCCAACTTTGAAGTTGGAAAATTATATTGGTCCATCTCTTAAATATTTATAGTATTTAATAATATAATTAGACATCAATTCTTCTGAAAAATGTTTAATATATCTCAATCGGGAATGGAACTTGATCCCAGTGATCCTATCCCAACTTCGAGTCATGGATTGAGGGTTTGATTCCCACTAGTTTCATATTCCTCTCCTTTATTTCCTTGTAATTTATATGATTTAAGCTCCTACACACATTTACAGTAGGTTTCAATGTTTTTAAAAAAAATATATATCCTCAACGACGGACTGGTGAGTTGGCCCAATACCCCCATACCCGTTGCTGACAGATCCGGCCCGGCCCGTTCTCACTCCCTCCTTTTTCTTTCTCCCCACTTCGACTGCGTTCATTTCTACAATTTCCCAGAATAGAAATTCGCAAGTTTTGCACGACAATGGCTCTCTTGAAATTGAAACTGAATCCCACACTCTCATTTGATCGATCAATTCGGTCTCCATTCAATGCATCATACTGCCTACGCCGCAATGCCGCCGGAACCTGCATTTTCCGGCTACCGAGGACCTTCTCGATTACTGCGGCTGCCTCGAGCAGTCCAAGCTCAGGCGATACGCCACACGCTTCGATTTCTCCGGTGAAATCCGCTGTTTGCGCCTTGATCTTCGCTGCTGCTACATTCGGTAATTTCAACCACGGCATTGCTAGAGCGAAGGGTCTTTGGCCGTTTCAAATCCAAGCGGAAGATCGGTGCCTTGAAGAAGAAGCCAAACGGAGTCAAGTAGAAGAGTTTATGCCGCTGCTCGTTCAAGCAAGGGAGGCCTCTGAGCTGATCGAAGATATGTTAGGGAAATTATCCGCCGCTGATTTCGAATTGCAGTTCTGCATCTCGTTTTATCTGGACGAAATCGGGAAAGTTGAGGCGGCGCGGGATGAAATGAACACCATCATATCGAAGATACCCGCAGCTTTAACATCCTGGATTGATTTCTCGTTGCTGGATCGTGCTCGAAACAGCGAAGAGATGATGAGGCGGTTGCAGGAGACATTGAGATCTGCCCAGCGTTGGAGGAAAGCAACAAAGCAGGGCAGAGATGCGAAGCTAAGAATAGCTCAACTACATTTCCTTGATAAGAATTACGACGAGGCATTGAGGATGTACTCTGAGCTAATTCTTGAGGATCCAACTGATTGCAGGCCATATTTTTGTAAAGCTTATATCTATGGGAAAATTGGTACAACTGTGGAAGCGAGGGAGGAGCTTGCCAAGTACAGGGAGTTATCCCAATCCTCATTGATTGATGAAGACGGTTACTTTACGAGTCCGGGGGATTGGCTAAAACTACCTGTCATTAGTCTTGATTAAGGTAATTAATAACACTGGGTTTGTGTGGCCATTGCTGAATTTGCTGCTTTTCAAGAGTTGGAAAATTTTGGAGTTGTGCTGCAATAGCCAGAAGCTGTATGTGATTCCTACAGGTTAGTATGCTATGGCTGATGCTAACTGTTTCAATAAAGAAGTTGTGATCTGTGAAATACTTATACTAGTCATGTTCTTTGGTTTGCTTTTAATCATTCACCTCCACTTTATTGGATAATTAGTATTGACCTACCTGTCTAGACTTGATGTAATCAATCGTAAAAGCTGATCTAGGTTTGAGCATTAGATCTTGTTCATGATTTAACGTTATGAATGCAATAGATCCATCATTTTGCTTGTGGACCTTTTTTATTGTTAAAGTTCTACCTCGGTTATATGTTGGGTTATCCCACTGTTTATATGGACATAGGTCATTCTACCTAATACCAATTGGTTTGGGTTGAAGCCCTAGATCCATCTTCTTTCTAACATGGTATCAGAGCCATGGGTACTTATTTAGGTATCTCATTGTTTTTCCGATATGAATATCATCATCCCGAGGAGGGATGTTAAAGTCTCACATCGATTGTATGTTGGGTTATCCCCCTATTTATATGAACATTGGCCACTCTACTTATCACCAATTAGTTTTAGGTTGAAGTCCTAGGTTTCTAATATTGATATTGTTAAGGAATTATATTACCTAGAAGGAACTTGTTGCATTGTTATTGAAAGAAATCGAATCCTGTTCATGAATGACTTTATACTGTGTGCGGTTGTTGCAGATTAATTTGGGTGAGGTTGAGTTTGGCTCAAAGTTGAGCGTTGTTTGGAAGTTTGCTATGAGAGGTAACAATTTATGTCAAGAAAGGAACCGTAAGTCATTTTAGGCAATTTATGCATGTGATGCGAGGAGATTCTGTCCCTCTAGTTTGTCTTATCTGTGAAATACTGAAAATGTATTCCTCTTTTCCCCTTTGCCACTATCCTTCCATCCAAACTTGGCTCTAGAGATATGTAGTACTACTTGTGCTTTTACTTAATATACTACTATAATTGAAATGTGTCTCTGCATGTATGATGCATTTTCCATTCATATCCATATTACATATCGTTTTAAGGATTGATCTACCTTATAAGGATTAAGGAATAATCCTACATATGGATGTCCATGGTAAATACAATATTATTATACATGCATTCACATGTCATCATCTTCTTAATTGAGCATTGCCTTGTTCCTCTACTCTATAACCTAGGTGAAAACCTGGAGATAATTTCTCTTTTTTAGATTCAATAGTGTTTTATATTTTTATCAATGTGAGCATAAACCGAAATCTGAATTGATGAGACTTAAGATGTGTAGAAATTTAAGAGGACTGGCTGGCTACTGGCTAGGCTCTCTCTATTCACACACCAGAAGTCCAGAACAATCTGTACATCCAAAACATAGGACACACATATAGGTGTGGCTAACTCCTCGTAGCTATAGTATATATGCACCCTTTTAACTATTCATTCACATTAGTGCCCAAGATGCCAACATATTAAGCAACTCTTGATCTCGATTCTCGCCCTAAACAACATTTTAAACAAAAATAAATAGATCCAGCATTTTGAGGACATGGAATCTCACCATTGGTACTGTTAGTGCCATTTGATAGCTTGAATTTGTTGTGATCGATGATTTCACAAAAAAGTTGTGCTCACATCAATGATAAGTTGGTTATCATAGCCCTGTTAATACTAAGGTTTGTGGACAATGAAAGATTAGAATGAGAAAATGAGAAACTGGATGCAAGTGGGCAACAAGATGGAGACCAAGGAATATGTTAACCGAGTTGGATTGGGCTACGAATGTTGGCCCATGGAGTTTTGTATTTGGGCCTCAATTATGGTGTCGGGCCGAGTTGTATATTTAGTCCAGTTATTTATGGTGTACAGTTGTCTTCTTCTTCTTCCTGGCTGAATATAGTAGTAGTCTAGTTAGTAGTGTACTTCATTATACATTTGGGAAATGTTTGGGAGTCAGCGGATTTTATAGTGGGTAGCAGATTTGGAGAGAGAATATGCTGATTCAATCCGCAATATGCCTGCCGATTTGCACCTTTCATTCTTGAGTGCGTTTTGCAACTGAATCCCTACTGCTCTCTCAATTCATGAATGAATGAATCAAATTGGACTCCATTCAATGCGTCATACCGTCTCCGACATTTTTCCGGCTACCGAGGAGGAGCTTCAACAGAAGCTTCTCTCGATTACTCTTACCAGCAGCAGCTCGAGCGGCGGTCCGGTCCAACTCCAATCTCAGGCAATGCGCGCCACACGCTTCCATTTATCCGCTGTTTTTTGCGCCTTGATCTCTGCTGCAGATGCTAATTTCAATCACGGAAGGTTCTTTGGCAATTATTTGAAAATCCAAAGGGAAGAATAATTAGATCGGCGCATGCCTTGAAGAAGAGGCCGAACATACGGTCTCAAGGAGAGGGCGCTCAACAATTCAAGTATTGATGACCTCATGAGAAGTTCCTTGCCTTGGGTATTATAGTATAGGGGAAAAAGGATTAATTAGTCTTTTTCTTTGCAAAATATCCAAATCGGTCCGTTAGTAATTTTTAGCTCCATATAGTCCCTTACGTTTGCTAATTTTTTTCCAATTTGGTCCTAATTATGTAATTAGCCTAAGGTCGCTGACGTGGCCGAAGTAAATCCCATTTTACATCCACGGTGTCCAATCTGGAGTCTCCACACATAACACACCAAATTAATAAATGTTTGAAATAAATATTTGAAGGCAGCCATAACATATCACTACTCTAATAAATACCTCTAGGCTCTAGTGGGTCAATTGAACCCTTCTTTACTGGGATGATGGACATAATTTCTACATGATTCGCATTGAGCTCTCATTGGGGTTACCCAACTATAAAGAAACAACGACCATTCACAACAATAACATAAGAGTTTTGGTCAACAGCTACCGCAGTGCATTTTCTTTTCGGTCTCGGTGGTTTTTGGTGTTTCTCAAGAAAATGAAGACCAATTATGATATATAATGCGTGCAAATGAATTGTTGGTGTTTTTTTATGGGTTGGGTAACCCCAATAAGGAAGTGCTCAATGCGAACCAAGTAGAAACTATGTCCATCATCCCAGTGAAAAATGGTTCAATTGACCCGCTAGAGTAATTTTTAAGAGTAGTGATGTGTTATGTCAGCCTTCAATATTAAAATAGTGTGTTATGTATGGTATGGGGACTCCGAATTTGTCACGGTGTATGTAAAATGTGATATACTTCGGCCATATCAGCAACCTCATGCTAATTACATAATTAGGACCGAATTAAAAAAACATTAGCAAACGTAGAGGACTATATGGGGCAAAAAATTAGTAACGGACTGATTTAGACATTTTGAAAAGAAAAAGGACTAAAAAATCATTTTTTTCATAGTATAGGTGACTTGCATATAATGGATTTCTGTAACTCCAATTAGTAATTAGGCCTTTTGGGGATATCCAAATGCGAAACTGTGAGGGCTATGCTCAAAACGGACAATATCATATTAATGTGGAGTTAGGGCGGGCATCTCGATCCCCAACAATATCATACTAATGTGGAGTTAGGGCGGGCATCTCGATCCCCAACATTAGCCGCTTAACATTAAAGTAGTTTTGCACTGATGATAAGGGCTAATAAGATTCGATTCATCGGATAAGACCAATCAAACGTGCGTTGTCGTCGAATTGAAGCTTGTCTGCATGTATGATCTAGAAGTACCTAATAAGGATTCCTACTACAACATTATTTAGATGCCAATGTAAATATACAATCTTACTTATCCTACACATGCATGCATTCACATGTCACCTAATTAATTCCTAATCATTAGTTCCTCCTACCTTAACTTTGTGAGCATTGACTTGTTCTTCAACCCTAAGAGGTGTTTGGATTGGTTTCTACCAAGGTGCTTTGACTTTTGCTTCTGCCAAAAGCACTTTTGGGGAAAAAGAAATGTTTGGTTTGACTTTTTTAAAAAAGCAGAAGCACCTCGAAAAGCTGCAAAAGTGCTTCTGGGAGAAGCAGCACAGGGGGTGCTTCTCCGAAAAGCAGAAGCTAAAAGCACTTCGTAAATTGTGCAAAGACTTAAATACCTTCATTACTTAATATAAATTACACTATAATATATCTTATTATCATATTAAGTACCATATCCTTTTTGGTAATTTATACATTTGAAAAGCACTTTTCACTTTTACACATCCAAACACACTTTTGAAAAAAAGCTGCTTTTCAAACATTCCATCCAAACACAAAAGTTACATGCTTCTGCTTTTGGCTTTCACTTCTGCTTATGCTTTTGGCTTCTGCTTTTTTCAAAAGCCAATCCAAACAGGCCCTAACCTAGCTAGCTAGGTGAAAGCCCCCTCAATCGAGATTTCTCTTTCTTAGCTTCAATATTTATTTGAGGTAATAACTAAAATAGACCACCAGAATGAGTCATTTCCACTTTTGGGCCACGATATTTTGATTTAAGGAAATAGGCCATTAGAATGATTTCGGGCCTGAATTTAGGCCATTGGGCTGGAATTCGGGTTGCGATGGCCTAAAAGTGAAAATGACTCATTCTGGTGGCATATTTTAGTTTTTTTGAATTATTTTTTTTATTTTATGTAATTAAAATAAATAATACTCATTATGTGTCATTATTTATGTCCTACTTTCTTTTTTTCTTGTTCCAATATTTTTTATTTCATTTTTATTTTAAAAATAATTAAATATTAATTATTTAACATACACATCATATCGCATTAATAAATAAATATATTAAACTTTCAAATCCATTAATATTAATAATTCCAATCCAACCTATAGGCTACAACCATATATCAGTAAATCACACATAAATAAATAAAATAAAATTGTAAATTCATTACAACCACATTATATAAATTCTTAAGTTACATTTTTTATTTATATAAAAAATTTATATAATATGATTGTAATGAGTTTACAATTTTAATTTATTTATTTATTTGTGATTTACTGATATGTGGTTTTAGGGTGGACTGAAATTATTAATGGTAGTGGGTAATTTGAAAGTTTAATATATATTTATTTATTAATGTGAGGTGATGGGTATGTTTGACGATTAATATTTAATTTATTTTAAAATGAAAATGAAATAAAAATATTGGAACAAGAAAAAAAAAGAAAGTATGACATAAATAATGGCACAGAAGGGGTTGGGGACTTACCCAGGTGGTAATTCCCCCAACTCCCACCTATAGGTTGTGGGTTCGAATCCCCACCCGACCCTCTATCCCTCTCGTTTGTTCCCTTTGTAATTGTGTGGCATGGGCTCCCACCACCCCTTTTCAGGCCTTCAATGGCTCCTCCAAAAAAATAATGGCACATAATGAGTATTATTTATTTTAATTAAATAAAATAAAAAATAATTGAAAAAAATAAAATAAGTCATCAGAAGGAGTCATTTTCACTTTTAGGCCATCGCGACCCGAATTCCAGCCCAATGGCCTAAATTCAGGCCCGAAATCCTTCTAATAGCCTATTTTCCTAAATCAAAATATTGTGGCTCAAAAGTGGAAATGATTCCTTCTGATGGCCTATTTTAATTATTACCTCTATTTATTTTTATAGTTTTATCTTCAACGTTAGCATAAATCTAAATTGTCTTTGAACTCAAGTTGTAGTAAAAGATTATAAGAGGACTGTCTTCTAGGCTCTGGCTATTCACACGGTACTAGATGACCAGAACAATAGTATTTACATACACAAAACATAGTAGTAAATGATTCGGTATCATGATACAAAATGACCCAGCAGCATGCGGAAATGATATATATAGTCTAGTCTATAAACAGTACCAATAATAATCACAAAAATCCAACTGTCCGACTGGAAAATAGCTCAACCAAACCAAGCTTCAATGTTTACCAAACCAACCATCATAATGACTCCTGAAGAAATTACCCATAAACAAAAATCCACATGGGACAGTACACATATATATAGAGGTATACATGGCTAGCTCTCCTTAGTTTTAACTATTATATATTCATCCGCATAAGTGCCCAATTTGCCAACATAGTAATCCACCAGCCAAATTTCAGTCCCTGCTGGTTCAACCTCACTCCTGTCACCAGCCAACATATGGGTATATATATATATATACTTTGATAAGAAACTTGGGGATGAACAATGTAAAGCAACTAAGGGTGAGTTGTATGTGAGTTTGATCCCAGCTCTTGACTACTTAATTACTTCTCACATGATTTAAGGTTATTATGTACCGAATATTTTATGCCTGTTAAACATCAATCTATTCATGAATATCGTTTGCTTTCCAGCTTACATGTATATGTGTTTCAGTTTAATTAACATTTGTTTTTCGACTAGTAGGGTTCTAACATTATGATGCTACTCAAGCAACACTCCTTAACAAAGTAAGTAGACATGTAGCATTTTTTGATCAGGACATGTAATCTCTCACCATTGGTGTTAGTGTCATCCGCCACCGAGTGCGTTGGATTGCTTGAATTTGTTGTGTTCATCAGGTCAAGTCCAAGGTTCTTACAGTCGAGTCCAATTGAACCTAATTTAATAACATCCACACAGAATAATAAATCAACTATAACAACCCTAACATAATTAACGCGCATTTGTCTAAATCTGTCGAACAAGCTTGTGACTATGTGAATTATATATACGGTTACAACTTACAGTCTTTATAACATGGGAAGGCAGTGGAGTTGAACAAATTGTAGTAACCCTCTTCGCACAGGCAGGTGTGCGTGAATGGAGAGGTGGTATTGCATGAACCCCCTCCGCAGTCTGTCCAGAAGCAAGCTGCTCGCAGGTACGCAAAGTTTGATGTGTGAATAAAGTACATTCATAGTCAAGTGTATATGATCAATGAAAAAAAGTTGCATCATCTCACGATCAAAAAATGATAAGTTGCCTCTGTTGTTGTGACTGACTGGGCCTGCAGGAGCATCGTCATTGGCGCAGGTGTGGTTGAATGTACCTGGAGAATCCATAGATAACCTTAAAAAATGTTGGAAAAATTTAGGTTGTCTTGATCAATGTTGGCATTTGTCAACATAATTGTTCACCGCAAGAAAGTGTTGCCATTTGTGACTTGACTTGCAAGTGCCACTTCTAATAAAGATATTTACAGTATATATTATCATTTGTTATTGGTTTCTGTCGCTTTTAACTTAGAAGTTGAGCTTGGTTTGGGGATGTAAATTTTCCACAGGCATATAATTGAGCTGACTCGGTCTAATTTCTTTGAACTTATGTCACAATCATATAGATATATGTTATGACATTTAAATTGCAAAACCAAAAACTCAGATAAAACAGTACAGCCACTTGTAGCTAGCAACTCTTGTTTATCCAATTTTTACTATCTAATTTTCAGTAGGTTTTAATCCACTGATTGCTACCGTTAACTACTCCATCGGTTATCAACACGGCTAGCTTTATATTTATTTTTTGTAAACTCTATATTGGAATTTGGCATTTGATACCCAGGCGGCTCACGAGTTACATGTGAAGCCTACTTTTTGTTGCCTTACCCATTCACTGATTTAAGGGAATGAAAAGTATCAAAACTAATTTTAAAAAAAAGGCCAAAAAGAAAGGATGAAGAGAAGTTGGAAAGCTGACTAGATGTAAAGTTGTGTTATCTTTTATGGTTAGTGTCTTGTAAAACAAATATTGCTATACCATAAGAAGTTGTGGCTGTAGCAGGTCTGCACACACATACATAATACACATGGGGAGAGAGAGAGAGGACTGACAGTTGGGGATAACACAAGGAAGGAAGTTGAGGAAATCATCATCATCATCACCATCATGGTCATGATTATTGAAGCTGAAGAAATCATGGTGGTGATCATAGTCGAAGCGAGCCTGCGTCCAACCAGCTTCACATTCACACTCGAACCCAAAACTGCTGTTTTCCGATTTCACGCACTTCCCCTTCCCACACACATTCTCTTCATCACACATGTTCCCGCCGCCTGCACACATCATACATAAATAAATCAACAACTATCCATGTCCTATAACATACAAAAGCATGGAACTCAAGAAACATAAATAACTAAACACTTGGTTGCTGATAAATTGCAGCAGCAGTGCAGGATCACGAACCGATAAAAGGGGGAAGGAATGGAAAGGTGAAGTTGTTGGCAGCAGCAGCAGCAGCAGGAGGGGGGAACCGAACCAGAACAAGAACAAGTGTAACTGCAGGAAGAAAAGCAGCATAAGAGTATGGAACCACACCCATGTTCAAACTCGAAACCAAATATGTATTAAAAAGTTTGGAGGAGGATCGGGACAGGAAAAAAGATGAAATTTTGAAAAAAGGGGTATATTAAGATTTATGTATAGTAGTAGTATTGGGGCCGGTATCCAACATCCAATTATAGATAGATAGATAGATACAGGGTGAGAGTGTATGTATATATATATATATCATCATAATTAATGGAAGTAGTAGGCAGGGGGGCGGCAGAACAGAAGGGGATGATAGATTGATAGTAGTTCAAATACATGTAATAACGTGTTAACGTACGGATTTATGATGATGGTGAGAGTTGAAAATGTAAACGGGGTTCATCAATTCAAAGGGGGAATTGCATTGATGGGTGGGGTGGGGAGCCGTTGGCAGTTGGGGATTTGAACATTGAGGGTAATCAAAGATGTCCAATTTCCACCTCTCCAAATCTGCCACGTGCCCTTTTGTAATTTACTTACACGCTAGTAAATTGGAATATTATTGATTGATCTTGTACTAGTACTACACTCTTGTTTGTTAAAATATTGTTGCCCCAAAAAACTTTATAAATCTCCACCGTCCACATAGAAACAGAATATTAATTCCCTTTGAATGAATCCGAGCGCTATCATATTCATCGATATTTCCTCAAAAAACCACTGCACTGCACACATGTCCGAACCTAACAAATGACTTCACATGACATCCCAGAAAACAGGCGATTGACGTATACACAAAACAGGATAGGTGTTTTTCGGTGGTTAGATGTGGTAATTATTTTTTGTCAATTTTAAATTTTAAGAACAAATGAATATCTAGCTCAATTCGTTTGCAAAATTAAATGAGATTAATAAAAGGAGAAATTGGATCGATTGAATTAGGTTCAATAACACGAATTAGTTATGGAGTAGGATTAAGTAGGAACACACCATGACACCGGGCGTCACATGAGCATATTAGCACGTCACATAAATGGGTTCATAAATCACATGACTGTTCGTATTCACACACAGTACAGACATATACATGCACCACCGATATAAGTTACATTCCACCAAAAAGCAAAATTTATTAACTCATCAACCAACCATCACATAACCTATCGTGGATATTACATACACAATGTGCCATCACATAAATGCTCCCACACATCATAGTTTTGCACCCTATCCACTCCAATATTATAGTATCATGTCATGAGTTAATGGATTGTATTTATTGGGCTTTTGTCATTTGATGCATATGGCTGTCAAAATGGGCTAGGCCCGTTGGGTCAGCCCGCCCACCTATTTAAAAGGTGAGTTGGGCTAAACATATAAAGGTCCCCATTGTAAAGCGGGCCTAAATAGGTCAACCATTGTGGGGGCGAGCCAGCCCTTGGCCATTTCTTTATATTTATTTTTGTTTGTATTTTTAATTTGTAAAGTTGCTATGAAAGCTTGTATTGTAATAATATTTGTTGGTTGGGTATTATTTTTTTTTTTGAGAAGTTGAAACCAGAAAACACGAAAAAAGGAAAAAAAAAACAAAATAAAAAGCAAAAATAAAGCATAAGTCGAGCTAGAGCCACATCAACCACGGGAGAACCATATGCACGAAAAGTCCGCTGCCAACGGCCCCTGAATGAAATTAGGAGGGAACGCCCAAGTGGTGTAATTTCTTCTGTCGAAACACGATGCTTGGCCAAGCAATCCACCACGTTATTCCCTTTACGGTGCACATGGGAGATCATACAGGAGTCAAAAGAATCTATGAGGCCATGGATTTTCACAAGTAAATGACATGAGGGTGGAATTCATCATATTGGTCAATAAGTGTGATGGCAGTGTGCGAGTTGGAATAACGAAAATACACGCCTAACTACTCCCGCTCTGGCAACGAACTCTTGACCGAAGAGGAGTAGGAAACTCCGCATAAACATTCGATTGTACACCCAAGAAACCCGCTCCACCGCCTACCCAGTGCCCAATTAGTTGGTATATTATCTAGAACTACATAATTTTAATGATGTTATACAATTTAATAATTATATATTTCTATAAAATATTATTTAAAATTTATAAAATTTTATTTTCTTTTCTTTTTATTTTCTCTAGCCTGTATAGGCTGCGTCACCAAAAAACTAAAAGTTTAAACAATTTTTATACTCATATGATGACATGTGCTCCTTAACTTTTATTTTCTGACTAATTTGATACTCCCTTCGTTTTTTTTTAAAGGTTACGTTTTGACTTTTTTTATTGTTCATTGTAGCACTTTGATTTCTATTTTTGTTATAGTTATAGAAGACAAAATATAGCCAAGTGAGATCTTATTGGATTCGTCTCATTTTGTTGTTTTTAAATATCAAAATTTTAGAATTTTTATTTGTACCGAATTTGAGTTATTAATCGTTGAAAATGTGCATTAGCATACGTGCAAATGGGAAGTGTAACCTTTAAAAAAAACGGAGGAAGTATTATTTTTCAAAATGAATACTTTATAAAATAAATTAAGTCATTTTAGATTTTCTAATATTATTTTGGTAAAATTAGATAATAGATGTAATTTTAGATAAATTACAAAATTACATAAATAAAAAATTAAATTTACTAATCAATTAAAAAACATGTAGCTCGCACTGTCCAAGACGCATGGCAGCTTGCGGAGATGTTTTGCCGAGCGTTTACTAGAAAGGCCAAAGTGGTCGAGCCAAAGCTTGTATGCTGGAATCCTCTCCGTTGCTCTGGCACGCTTCATGTTGATGGAAGTTCACTTGGTAATCCGGGAGCGGCCGGGTTTGGAGGAGTCATTCGTGGAGCAGATGGTAGCTGGCTCGAGGGTATTTCCGGTTTGGTGGGATCAACTACGAATATCGTGGCTGAACTACATGGTATTCTTAATGGTATTAAACGCCTTATTACATTGGGTATTGAGAAGGCCTTCTGTTTCTCGGATTCCCTTGAAGCTATTCGATTGATTGATCATGGCACTTCGGACGGTCATTGGCTACAGCCTTTGGTCTTAAGTATCTCGGATTTGCTTGCCCAATATCCGGATTTTCGTTGGTTCATCTCTTTCGTGAAGGGAATGCTGTGGCAGATGCCCTGGCTAAGCGTGGCGCACGGTCGGTGGACTTTTTTACGACTTGGGCCTTTCCCCCGGATGATGTGGTGCCTCTCCTCTCTGCAGATTTGATGGGCACATGGTTTCTTCGTGATTGAGTTTCTTGTATATCCTTTTCCCTCCTCTTTTCTGTAGCTTTTTTAGTTTTTCTCTTTGCCGACGTTTTCGCAACGTCTCTTGTCATCCAAAAAAAATAAATTAAAAAACATGGGCTAAACCGCTTTGACCCACAACTCGGTGATGGGTTGGACTGAGCCAGGGTAATTGGCATGGATGCCCGGACCAACCAACCCGATAACCCAAACCCGAATTTATTTGGGCTTGGATTAATTAAAGTAAGGAGAAGAAGTCTTGGCCCAAAGGAATCAAAAGCCCAACAAATTAAAATTGGCCCAGCAACCAGCGTCGCAGGACCGTCTTGCGTTAAGAATAAAGGCTCAACAAGGTCCTCGCAGTATCAACATGCGTTAACCAACTTGGGCCATTCACTTGTTGAAATGGCCAGAAATGACCATTATTTTCAATCCATTTCCGTGTCTGAAACGGGCATTTGATCGCATTCCGGTCTTATAATAAATGAGAAAACAGTAGAATTGGACTGATTTATGCATGATTGTAAAAATATTGAGCTGGTATGAAAAATGCATAAATATGTAATTTTATTACATATTTATGTTAGAAAAATCCAAAAACATGAGAAAAAGAAAAGAAAAGAAAAAGGAATGAAAAAGATGGGCAAAAGAATAAAACAAGCCCACAAAAATACAAAAAGATGGGAAAAGATAGAAAAGCCCACAAAAAGAATAACTTTGGCCCATCTGGCCCATTCAGCTCTGCCTGGGAACATCTGGTCGAGGAACATCTGGTCGAGGACCATGGTTCCGCGACACAGACCCGCGACCCAGCATACAACATGAAGAGAAGACCAGTTTGGGAACCTCCAGTCGAGGAACCCTGGTCGAGGACCATGGTTCCGCGACACGACCAAGCTCCGCGCCACCAACACCTTGGAGGCCAAGCCACACCCCAGTCGAGGAACCCCTGTCGCGGTCCATGCTTCCGCGACACGGACACGGATAAAGACACAAGACCCAGTCGAGAAGCCTTGCCACATGCAACCCTGTTCCGCGACAAAGTTGTGATGTGTGTGATGTCTTGAGACACAGTGGGCCTCAGATCAAGCCCATGGGCCTAGGGCTCCACTCCTATAAATATGAGGAGACCCCCATGAGCTCAGGGTTAGATTTTCATTCTCTTGAAGACAGATTGAAGGAATTCTCTCTAGGTAGTTCTTAGCTTAGTTTTTTTTTTTTTTTTGTATTATTTAGTTCTTGCATTAGCTTAGCTTAGGGTAGTTTTATACTTCTGTTCTTGATTTAAATAGCATAGGTAGCCACTGTTCACAGTTTCGTTTTTGTTATTAAGCTTGATTTAGGGTTTGTATTACCCAAATGATGAGTATTAACAAACCCCATTTAATAATATGGGAAAATATTCACCAAATGTGTCCCAAATTATGAAATGGGTCTCACACCCCCATGGATTTTATGCTTTCATTTTCCCTTTTGGAGTCATTTGACCCCATTTCCTATTATTATGCCTATTGTACTTTTTGTGGATGGCATTCATGTACGTGTGTGATCAAACCCTAGATTAGGATGTTGCTCTATTTTAAATACTGTTCTAGATAGGTTTGTTTCTGTTCAAGCATGTTCTTGTTATTTTAAATGTTGTTTGGGTGTTTTTGGCTTAGAATAGCTTTTTAATCCGAAATGGGGTGAGATCACACTTTTTGCATGCTACTGTTCAACTTTGCTTTTACTGACTTGGGTCCTGAACCACCCTTGCCGCCAACCGACTCCTGTCGACATGCCACGTCTGTCGACAGGAGGGTGTTCCGCGACATGGATGTCTAAGGACACTTGTCTCCATTATCTGAAAACCCTTGGTCGCTAAACACCTTGTCGCGGACCCACGGTCCTCGGCTCAACCATGCTTAGCGACCAGGAACCAAACTCTTGTTATTTTCATCTGCATGGCTCTTGTCGCGGAACACCCTAGTCGTGGACCCATGGTCCGCGACTCAACCTTTATTCCGAGACAGGAAATTATGCCTTGTATATTTATTTTGAAAACCCCAGTCGCTAAACATCCTGTCGCGGAGCCATGCTCCGCGACACAATTCCAGGATAGCGACTGGGAACCAAAATACTTAGAAATTTCCAGAGGCAACTCTGTGTCGCTAAACACCTGTCGCGGACCCACGGTCCGCGACACAACTTTTGCTTAGTGACACAAGGTGAAACTCTGCCCAAATTTCTGTAAACCTGTCGAGGCACCCATGTCGAGGGTCTAGGCCCATGACACCATTTATGGTATCTCGACAGAATCCTCCTCCCTAATTAATCCCAAAATTCTTATCTTCTACCCCCCATTATATTGCAAAAACTCACATCTGAATCCCACGGATTAAGATGTAATACCCTAGAATTGCAATATAAGGCGTTATGCTGCCAAAATTTTGATTCTCCATTCCTACCTGTTAATTAATTGAACCCTCTAGTCATTAATGATTGATGATTCTGATTAGCAATAATTAAATCACTAATTGTCGTGATTAAAGGACCTTTGTTCAATTGTCACTAAAACATTTTTCTATAAACAAAATCATGTCGTATTAAACAGATAATCCGGACTGTAATTAATTATGGTAGGAGGGATTATTTAAGCCATCAATTATGGATTGATTCCATAACCTTGCATGAGAAACCAATGTCTCTCATGCAAGTTCTTCTCTTTATTTCATTCTATTTTGTCTTTTGTGTATTGTGTGTAACAATTAGTAAAGAATACATCAGACTAATGTTGGCAAGTATTCCCTCACGGATGACTAGCTCGTAATCTGGGTATTAGTTACTAAGTGTTATTTTGCATGGTCTGGATGGCAGTCAGTGGAAGCCTTGGCGGTTCGCCCATCCGGGGTTATAATAGCTGCTCAGCTGACTCCTATCCAGATGCAGTTTTATTTTATTTATCTTAATTTCCAAACCCAAATTCCAATCTGTAGTAAAACTCTGCTAATGTCTGTCAATATTAGCTGATAAGTACTGCAGAGAGGAAGCATGTAGGTTTTTATCCGAATTCACAGACAGTGGAGGCCCAACTGGCATTGACACTGCCATTACAGGGTCTAAGCTGTCTAAATTCGCTCCATTCGAGTAATTGGGAAACTGGCATGTAGATGTTTACAGTCCACCTGATTATTCTGCCATTACTTTGGTCTCCTGACCACCTCATATCTGTGTTTCACCTTCTGTCTAGACCCGCCCCTATATTTTGGGTCAGTTAATTTTACACTTCCGTATATCCTTATGCATGATAATATTATGTACTATTGTGGTCTATAATATTCTGGGATCCTTCCCTTGGACAACAGAAGCATAGATTTAAAACAGATATTGCATATTAAATTTCCAACAAAAATCTCTTTATAGAATCCGGATCTGAGTAAGGGATAAATTCATTAGTTATGACTAATTCATATTCTATCAAGGGTTGATTTGGGAAAATAGAAGCAGAGTCAGCGATTAGGTCTCATCTAGACTGAAAGGATCTGTGTTTTAACTGAGAGTCTAGTACCTGTTTAGGGAATGATTTTCAAATCCATTATTTTCCAAAATTGCTGTTTGATGGGAATCTAAGATTAAACATTACACCGAGATGGGGTCCACTTGGACTCAAATACAGTGTAGTAAATAATCTTAGATGAACATCATCCAGGCCTTGGTTATTTTCTAAGATAAGGTTGAGTTTTCTTTCAACTGCTATCCTCTTCTGCCAAAGCCTATTTTTGAGTCCCGAGTGAGTGCACCCGGAACGAACCACTTTACTAGTTCGTTTCATTAGTTTGTATCTCATAATCACCCGGAAGGAAGTGAACACTGCAAGTAGTTCACCAAGAGCCGGGAATTCTTGATCCATACCCCTTCATTCTGATGGGGAGCTGTCTTTTACTACCAGGGTCAGATCTACAAAACCTCCGAGTGATAGGTTTTAAATGCTTTCTCTACTGCTTTCTTTACCGCTTTCTTTTAACTGCTTTCTTTAGAGGTCACTCGGTTGTATTGATGATTGTGTAACTGCTACTAGGACTGATAGTTAAGGGATAGTTCATGGCTTAATTAGAATCTTTGGGTGTGACTAGGGATGTAAACGGGTAGGGTAGGGTACGGGTAGGCCACCTCCACTCACTACCCGAAATATAATTATCCTACCCTTACCCTACCCTATTACCCTAAAATTAACTATCGGGTAGGATTCGGGTAATACCCGTCGGGTATGTGGATTATCCGCGGGTAAACGGGTACCCGAAATCTTAAATATTACATAGTTAACCGACTCTACCCGACCCAACTTTAATAAAGAAAAAACTTATTTTTCACCATAAAAAAATAAATAAAACCTTCATTATTGCACGAGAACAAAATTTAAAAAAATATTTAAAAGAAACCGCTAAAGCAACATAAATAAATACTGTAATATTTAAGAATATTCAGTAAAAAATTTATAAATCCTTTTACTGCCAAATCTCAAAAGTTAATAAATTTGAAATTAAATAAATAAATAAATAAACAAACATATAAATATATCTCAATATATAATATAAATTAAATTTATATAAGTATATATAGATAAATAAATATATATATATATATATATATTTAATTGGGTAATCGGGTAGGGTAATCGGGTAATATATGAAATCCGTACCCTACCCGCACCCGATATGATTTATTTCGGTTTCGGGTAATACCCTACCCGATTATCTCTACCCTACCCTACCCGATACCCGATTACCCGACGGGTTACCCTACCCTACGGGTAAAGTGACATCCCTAGGTGTGACATGGGAGAATGATAGTAGTACTTGGCATGTCAATAAATGATTTGTCAGGTGTTGCTTGTCCACCACAGATGAAGTAACACACCCAGGCCAGGGCTGTTACGAATCTGTGGTATCTTAGAATTTTGCGGTCTTAAGAACATGTAAACTCATACTGTAAGTACCTGTCTGTTAAAGGGAAAGCAGTATTGAGAGCATGAGAATTAGCTATCTGATAGAATTATCCCAAACCAAGATCTGTGTAAAAAAAATGGAAGTTTAAAACTGCTTTACCTAAATCTTGTCCAATTTCTATTCTTTTCTTCCTGTCCTTTCTGTCCACATTATGATTCAGCTTCATAGCTCGCATAGTTTAAATTTTCACTACTCTCATAGATAGTGTTTATCGCATTTTTAGAATAATTTTACCCGCTTCCTAGAATAGATTCATTCGCTTTGTAGAATAAATTTAAACGCTTTTATAGTTTAGTTTAAATTCATGCCAGTAGTTGTTAATCACTTTTCAAACCAATTGGAGCAATACGAATGGAAAATCTAGTAAAACGACGTGGGCCCTGCTTCTATCGCACATCCTCCAGTGAACGATCCGGTCTTACTATAAATTACTGCAATTTTTGACACCGTGCGCTTTCGGGCCACAGTTTCTTAACGCGAGTAATAAAAAACGTGACAATCTATAAATATATCCCTAATCCCAACTCCGCCATCATAACATGATCTTCATTAAATAAAATCAAGACCGGAGTTGTATTATTATTCTGAAAATACTCGTGTGGGAAATTGTCAAAAGTTTCATGGCGCCGTTGCCGGGGAGGATGCAGCGCCGTTTTATTAGAGAATTACATTCCTCATCGCTCCTAGATTAGCTTATATATATAAATATAAATATTCACCCCGAAACCGATTCTAACCTGGGGAATGTGCAGGTACTGTCATAGCTAAGACCTCTGTTCTATGAAAAAGAGAAAGGAGACTCCAGCCGAGATCCCGTTCAACGCAGAGATCGAGAAAACAGCTCGTCGTCTGAGGGCGGAAGCTAGATAAAGAAAGGAACGGGAAAGACAAGCTCTACTCTCTCCAAGCACAAGCAGTGACATCTCAGACATTGCAGATAACCATGGCAATCCCCCAAACATTCCACTTAACCCACCACTCCAAAACATCCAAGAGGACCCAGAAAACGTTGATGATGAGAACTTGGAGCATCTCCCCCCTCAGGTCATTCAGGGAGGTGAGAATCCCCCAAATCTCGAGCAGCAACCCTTCGAGATGCCTCCACCCAACCCAAACCACCAAAACCCCCAAAACAACCCACTTAACCAGAATAATCCAAATAACCAAAATTTTCAGAACCCTCAATTTCCAGACCCCCAGTTTAACCAAAACCAGAATCATCCTAACTCTAACGATGTCAATGATCCCAGAAATTACTATCCGAATCAGAACTTTTACCCCCAGCAATACCAAGGAGGGCCAGGGAACAATCAACAGGCAGCCGCAGCTGACTATATGCAGCCCATTCTGGAACCGTATTTGAACATTCCTGGACAAGCTCCATTCTTGGCCAGGAATTTCGAATTAAAGCCGGCCCTCATCAATCTTGTTCAGAGCAACGAGTTCGCAGGAGCAAATCATAAAGATCCGCATGATCATTTGCAAACATTCTTGGAGCTATGTGACACCATTAAGAATCAAAATGTATCTGCTAACACCATTCGACTAAGGCTGTTTCCTTTCTCTCTGACTAGCGGGGCGAGAACATGGTACAAATCACTGCCCGTGAATCAGAAGTCTGCATGGGAAGACGTGATCAGAAATTTCCTGACAAAGTACTTCCCGGAGTCCAAGGTGGATGAATGCCGCTCTAAGATTGCGGAATTCAAGATGAAACCAGACGAGTCCCTGTATGATGCAAAGGAACGGTTCTTCAACTTGCTCAGGAAGTGCCCCCAGCATGGTTTCCATGAGTGGGAGAAATTGAGAAAGTTCTATAGCGGTTTGACCCCAGCATGGAAGAACATGCTTGATGCTGCCGGTGGTCAACACCTGCTATACATTCCCATGGACCAAGCTTGGGCCAAGATTGAAGCAATGAGTGTAAACAGAACTGTACTTTCTGATGATGTTAATTCCCCTCCCCCTCGTGGTTTATGTGCTGTAGGTACAGTAGGGAAATCTGAATTGGACAAACTGAAAGACCAAGTGGCCGTCTTGGCCTTGAATCAGGAAGCTGGGAGCTCTACACAGGCTCAAAATGCTGAAGCTGTTTGCGGGACTTGCCAAGGCTCGCATTCCACTGAATCCTGTCAGCAAGTGGCAAATGAAAGCTGTAACTATGCAGGTGGATTCCAAAATCGGCACCCGAACCTTTCATATTCCAACAACAATGCTTTGAATTCCCACCTGTTGACCCAGCCCCAACAGTTCAACCAACCAAGGCCCCAGCATTTTAACCCAGGTTTTCAGCCTCAGATTCTAGCTAGGCCACCTCAAAACCAAAATTTCCAAAACTTTCAGCAGCCACAGAATCAGTTTGTCCCAAATCAGAATCAGTTTGGTCAAAACCAAGGTCAGAATCAAAATTGGAACCAGAACCAGCAGAAACCCCCTTCCAGATTAGAGACCCTCATGACTGACTTCATTACCAGTCAGAAGGAAATCAACACTCAGTTGCAGTCCTCTATCCGGAATGTGGAGACGCAGGTTACACAAATGGCCAAGGAAATGCAAAAAAGAGACCAAGGAACTCTACCCAGCACTGCTGAGAAAAATCCTCAGTGTAAAGCCATCACACTGAAGTCTGGCAAAATTCTGGAAGGACCCAAGGTCAAAGAGAAACGGGTACAAGAAAATGAACTGGGAAGTGATATTGAGGAGAATGAAAAGGAAGCCGAAAAAGAAACAGCCAATCTGCAGACTGACGCTGCACCTGAAACGGCTGAAACAGATAAGGGTACAGGTGGAGGTACAACTTCCTTCCCTTTACCACAAAAACAAGTAGATAATAACAAGTACATGCCTAGGATTCCTTATCCTGCACGTCTTAAAAATAAGGAACATGATCTTAAATTCAAGAAATTTCTGGAACGATTAAAGTCTGTATAGATAACTATTCCTCTCACAGAAATGATTTCCGAAATGCCCATCTATGCTAAGTTCTTGAAAGAATTGATTTCAGGAAAAAGGCAGGTCGAGCAAGAGGAGGTGATTATTCTCAACAGCAGATGCAGTGCCATAGTTCAGAGGAGATTGCCCGAAAAGAAAGAGGACCCCGGATGCTGCACACTTCCAGTACAATTCGGAAAGGCCAAAGTGAGTATGGGGCTTTGTGATTTAGGATCGAGCATCAACGTGATGCCACTAGCTATGGCAATCCGCCTTAAGCTTGGAGAGATTCAACCAATCAAGATGAGACTGCAGCTCGCAGACAGATCAATCACTCAGCCCGTAGGAATCCTCAAGGATGTTGTGGTCAAAACCGGCCAGGTTCTCTTCCCGGTTGACTTCATTATCCTCGACATTGAAGAAGATTTTGAAATGCCACTTATCCTTGGACGCCCATTCCTGGCCACTGGTGGTGCACTAATTGACGCTAAATCTGGAAAGGTCACATTGAGGGTCGATGGCGAGGAAATCACATTTGATATGGAACAGCTGCAGAAGTTTCCAAATGAGGGAGCTTGTTCCATGTTTTCTGTAATAGATAGTGGAGAGAAAATTGATTGTGAGGAGAGAGAGCTTGACTCTGGATTTGATTATGAAATGATGTTTGATGACTTATCAAAGCAGGTACTGAGACCTGCTGGCGTGGAGCACAAAGGATGCAAAGCCGTTCACTTTGCCGATCCCGAAACGGGGTATTTGGAGGAGTTTGACGGCACAGACTTCCATGACGACGCTGACCAAGAGGAGGCAGATCCTGTACTGATGCAGGGTCCGGAAGGTAAAATTGATCTTCTCCCACCTAATTCTCGCAAATTACTCCCTTCCGTTGAATGCCCACCAGAGCTTGAACTTAAAACATTACCTGATCATCTCAAGTATGCATTTCTCGCAGAACATAAAAAATTACCTGTGATTGTTTCGGCTAAGCTCTCCCAAGAGCAAGAAAATGCTCTGGTGGTCGTTCTTAAAAATTATGTGCGTGCAATCGGTTGGACCATTTCTGATATCAAAGGAATAAGCCCTTCTGTTTGTATGCACAGGATTTTAATGGAGGAGAATTTCAAGGCCTCTCGCCAACCCAATGAAGATTGAACCCACCCATGCAAGAAGTGGTAAGAAAGGAAGTGATCAAGCTGTTAGACGCCGGTATTATATACCCGATTTCTGATAGCAAATGGGTCAGTCCTGTGCAGGTTGTTCCAAAGCGGGGTGGGATGTGCATTACGCAGAATGAACAAGGGGAGGAAATTGCCACGCGCCCAGTCACCGGATGGAGTCTGCATAGACTACCGGAAGTTGAACGAGGCAACTCGCAAGGACCATTTTCCTTTACCTTTCATCGATCAAATGTTGGAACGATTGGCGGGAAGGGCGTTTTATTATTTTTTATATGGTTATTCTGGATACAATCAAATAGTGATCGCCAGTGAGGATCACGAAAAAACTACCTTTACATGCCCCTATGGCACTTTTGCCTATAGGCGCATGCCTTTTGGATTATGCAATGCACCAGCTACTTTTCAAAGATGCATGATGTCTATATTCTCTGAATTTATCGAAAAATGCATTGAGGTCTTCATGGATGACTTCTCTGTATATGGAGATACGTTTGATGAATGTTTGACTAATCTTGCTAAGATTTTAAAGAGGTGTGAGGACACTAACTTGGTTTTAAATTGGGAAAAGTGCCATTTCATGGTCACTGAGGGCATAGTGTTAGGTCATCGCATTTCTCGTGCAGGCATTGAAGTTGATCCAGCCAAAGTTTCCATCATTTCCAATCTCCCTCTTCCTAACTCGATCAAAGCAGTTAGGAGCTTCTTAGGGCATGCCGGTTTTTACCGGAGATTCATTAAGGATTTCTCTAAAATTGCCAAGCCGCTCACTAACTTGCTTTGTAAAGAAAATCATTTCTTAATAAATGAAGCGTGTGTCCAAGCCTTTGACACGCTCAAGAAGATGTTGGTTTCGGCACCGATAGTGCAACCACCCGATTGGTCAATACCTTTCGAGGTAATGTGCGATGCTAGTGGTCTCGCCGTGGGCGCAGTTCTTGGACAACATAAGGATGGGAGACACTGCGTAATTCATTACGCAAGTCATGCTCTGAATGAAGCCCAAATTAACTACACCACAACGGAGAAAGAGATGTACGCTGTAATCTTCGCGTTTGATAAATTCAGACAGTATCTTATAGGTACGAAGACTATAGTATACACCGATCATTCTGCATTGAGATACTTGTTTAGCAAACAAGATGCAAAACCTCGATTAATCAGGTGGGTACTTCTGTTGCAAGAATTCGACATCATAATAAAGGATAGGCGAGGTCGAGATAATGGTGCTGCTGACCACTTATCTCGATTAGATAATGATAAAAAGGAAAAAGCCGTCAATGAAGAGTTTCCGGACGAACAGTTGTTCGCATTGCATCTGCATAATCAAGCTTGTCCATGGTTTTCCTACATCGCTAACTTCTTGGCATGTGGAATAACCCCACAGTTTTCGAACTATCATCAGAAGAATAAGTTCAAACGAGATGTATTAAGTTACTTCTAGGAAGAACCTTACCTCTTCAAACACTGCGCCGATTCAATAATCAGGCGATGTGTGACCGAGCATGAAGCGTATCAAATTGTCAAAAAATGCCATGAATCAGAATATGGAGGTCACCATGGTCCCGCTCGAACGGCCCACAAGGTCCTCGAATGTGGATTTTATTGGCCTCACATCTATGAGGATTGCAGGACATTTGTGAAAGGTTGCGACAAATGCCAAAGATTAGGAAACCTCTCAAAGAGGGATGAGATGCCTCAAAAGGGAATTCTCACACTTGAGATTTTCGATGTATGGGGCATTGACTTCATGGGACCGTTCCCACCATCTGGTGGAAACTACTATATTTTGGTGGCTGTCGATTACGTGTCCAAATGGGTTGAGGCTGTCGCATTACCGACCAATGATGGTAGCCAAGTCATCAAGTTCCTCAAGAACAACATTTTCAGTCGATTTGGCATACCTAGGGTGGTGATATCTGATGGAGGAACACACTTTATTAATAAAGCTTTTGAAACTTTAATGAGTAAAAATGGAATCCTCCATAAGATAGGCACGACTTATCATCCTCAGACCAGTGGTCAAGTCGAAGTATCCAATCGCGAAATCAAACACATACTCGAAGCCACTGTCGGGACAACCCGTAAGGATTGGGCACGTAAGCTCAATGATGCTCTATGGGCATACCGCACAGCATTTAAGACTCCCATTGGGATGTCCCCTTACAGACTTGTCTTCGGAAAAGCCTGTCATTTGCCTGTAGAGTTAGAGCATAAAGCTTACTGGGCCGTTAAAACGCTTAACTTCGATCCGAAAGTTGCTCAGAGCTAACGTAAGTTGGACCTCAATGAAATTGAGGAAATACGAGCGCTAGCTTATGAAAGCTCTCGAATTTATAAGGAGCGGACCCAGAAGTTGCACGATCGCAGGATCAAGCCTAAGCATTTTTATGTTGGTCAAAATGTGTCATTATTCAATTCTAGGTTGAAGCTGTTCCCTGGGAAGCTTAAATCCAGATGGGAAGGACCACATGAAGTGCTAGAAGTGTTTCAGAATGGGGCCGTCAGGATCCGAACTGACAAGGGCAACATAGTGGTGAATGGACATCGGTTAAAGGAATACCTTGGACAGTTCGATCCGGAGAAAGAAAGCCAAGCAGTGGCAGACCCGGCTTACACCCAATAAGAAACAGCATTGAAAACACAAAAATTTCATTTTATATATAGCATATTATTTCATAACAAGAAAGTACCCAAAAATCAATTAAACATTTAGAGTACTAAGACTCTAAATGTGAGGATGTTGATATTTGGAGAAAATCTAACGCATTTTAATTATCTGTCTTGCAGAAAGAACGGAACCATCAAAAAGAGGAACAGTGAAGCAACACGGAAAACCAGGTTCTTGGTTGGATTAATTCCATGAATCTAAGAAAATATTTCCGGAAATTAAAGCAATTTAAATCCGGAATAATTTTTGCAAACAAATGGAATTAACCCAACCTAATTTTTGCAAGTAGATTTTACTTTAATTTCAGCCCAGTGCGTTTTTGAATAATTGGACTGAATTTATTCAGGCCCAAATCGAATAAAATGAACTCAAGCCCAACACCACATTCGGGCCCAGTTCACGAAAAATTTGAAAATTCAAAAATCGTGTCGCGGAACTAACCACTGTGTCGCGAAACAATGCTCCGTGACCAGGCCTGGTCCCGCGACACAGTCGCACATGTTCCCCCTTTCGATGTCGCGGAACATCTGTCGCGGTCCATGGGTCCGCGACTGACCCTCCATTCCGCGACACCATTCCCCGTTTACTTTTTCCATTAGAGAATTTGGTCGCGAAACTCCTGTCGCAGACCATGGTTCCGCGACCAGACTCAGATTCCGCGACTCGTGTAATGTCGCCATGCCCTGGTCGAAGAACCCTGTTCCGCGACATGGTCTGGTTTCCGCGACCAGTGTTTTTAGTATTTATAACCCCCCCCCCCCCCCTCACCTCATTTTCCTGCATACACGTCAGTTTCCTCCTAACTCCATCTTTTCATATTCCTCTGCTCACTCCTCTCTCTACCGAACGAACACCTCCGTGTTCTTCGCACCCAAACACTTTTCTACCAAGGGGAAACTATGGCCAGATTTTTCAGAATCGCCCCAAACTTGGGACCGATGCCTCCCTCTCCCCCAAGAGTGGAGTAAGATGCCCCTTTTCCCCTCTCCCATTCTCGAACACCCCACCTGTTCATAATCTCTGTTTGGGCATTTTTGTTTCTTGTTCTTGTTTTTGCCTGTAAAAAGCTTGATTTGTGTTTTGTGTGTGCACTGTTATTTTCTTGTTATGGGTCTTAGATGATCTTGGTTTTGAAGAGTATTTTGAAGTCTTTTTAAGTCCCTCAAGAACTTTGTTTTAAAAACTGCCAAGATCTAAAAACTTTTCAAAGCTTAAAACTTGAGAAAGCAAACTGATGAATGTTGGGGTGTTGTTGTGAGCACCATAATATTATTGGTTTTTATTCTTGAGTTTAGGGTTTTGTGTTTGATTTTTCTTTCCTGTGTAGTTTGTGTTTTTGAAATAAATGTTTCTGGAGTGTTATCTTGGAACATTAAAATGGAAAGATCTTTTTGGCATATTTGTTCCCACATGTTACAATCTCGTGGGAATAAATGTTTGTTTGTTTATGAAAATATAGTACAAACACCCAATGAGAAACTTCCACTTTCAATAAAGGTGACCCTTTTGGAAAAAGACAAAAATAGTTGATAGGTTTTTAATTGACTTGTGTTCTTTTTGTTCCCAATGGAACTGTAGTGTGAGTAAATAGCAGTATTTTCGTCACCCAACTGCTATCCTTTTCAAAAATCCAAAATGGGACCACTCACATCCCACTTTCCTTAAATAAAACAAGTCAACCCTTTAAAAATTAAAAATAGTGTTTGCAAATTTTTGGATGTTTTAACTGTCCAAGACAGTCCAAGCAATCCAGAAATAGCAGATCCATTGTGCCACGTCTCCAATGCACATTCCAATTTCGAGCATTCCACCTCTTCCATCCATCTCATTCCATTTCCAGCAAGTGTCTCGGACTTGTTTAATAACATTGGAAAATCAAACTTTTGGACCCAATGGCCCATTAAAAATATATAGGGGCCCAATGACCCCTATCCTTTCATAAAACCTATGTTACCTATGCTTTTTATTAAAATTCAAGTTAGAAATTTAATAACCTCACATCTAGAGCAAAGCTCTAAATGTGAGGATATTGGTTTCCAAACTTAAAAAGATTCCTGCCGAAAAATTTTATAAAAATTGGATTCATCACTTCTTATCTTTTCAGGGGCAACCTTCCAAATCCAGACCCAGTGCCCAGAGAAACCCAGCTGCTGGACCTTCCGCTAGAGCTTTTAGGAGAAATTCTCTCCCGGATCGGGGAGGAGGAAATGAAAGAAGTGTTCAGAGCTAAGGAGATTTGCACGAAGCTGAGGGACGCAGGAAACCTCGCCATCGTTTACAGACGATGCGAGTTGGATGCGGCTAGGGTGAGGCACTGGCAGGAGAGGATACGGAGGGAGAAAGAAAGATTTCTGCACACATGCACTGAGGCTGGAAACTTCAATCTCCAAATTATTCCAACACTCATGGCATTTGCAGAAGGGGATGAAGAGCAAGCATGCGAACTGCTACGGCCAGGCATCGAAGACAATCACAAAGCGTCAATCTTTGTGCGAGGACTGATGTTAATGAGCAAGCTAGATGAAGGCCAGGTCAACCAGGGGATCGCAATGATAGAGAGGATGGTGACCGACCGAGAGGTTTTCACCTACACATCCACCAACACCCTCGCGTGGATGGCAGACAATCATGCTCCCTACTTGTTTGCAGGGCAACCACCCCGAGTTTTCTGCAGAAGGATGCATGCACCCATGAGAGACCACAATGGCTGGTGCCTGCGCTGTGAGCTGACCAGCTACGTCCTCTGGCTCAGATACATGTTCTGAGAAAAGGAAGAAGGAAGAACGAATCCTATTATGCTCCAGTTCTTTTTAAGCCCTAGTGTCGGCAGTATATAAGGGATTTCCTCTTTTGCATGCAAGTTTACACTAACTGCATAGGAATCTCTTAAAATTATTGTACTTTACCGCTTTCCACAAAATTGAACTCAAGTTTGAGATCTGCAACAATTTTTATTTATTTCCTTTGAAAAGATGTCTGACAGTCCGAGATGAATAGTGACTGTCAGGCCAAAAATATGCTGTTGACATACCTTGTATGTCAGCAGTGCCTCTTTACTGCTTTAAATTAAATAACCAGCAAAAATATGCATAAACCTGCTCTAAATTCACATGTTAAATTTAGGCTTGTGATTAAATTTTCAAACTTTTAAATTGGGATAATATATTTGAAAACATGCATGACATGAATTCCTAAGGTTTTGAGCTATAAAAATTTAATGATGCGATCAGCTTATTGGGTAATAAATCTGCATGTTAGAGATTTGGATTGAATAAATTGTTAGAATTAAGCTCTGATTAAATTTGAGAATACTGTATGACATGAATCAATCTAACCTTGTGAGATTTGAGCCATGAGTCACTTTTACTCATTTATTTTCTTTGATGTGTGAATCATTTTGATTAAATGAAACTAGAACTTGCGATTGGGACCGATTCAAGACCATGTCATATTCCAAAAATCGAGCATATGATCGAGGCACCTAGAAAACCAAAATTTTGGCCTTCGTTTGAAATCCAAACCCAAAAATATTTTCCCTTTAGGATTAACCACTTTGAGCCTTTAAGCCTAATTTTTTTCTTTGAAGCCCTCTATATTTTCCCAGCCTACAAAAAGACCAAGAATTTCAAACCCAAGTGTGCAAGAATAAATCCTATCAAAGGTATTTAATTTATGATCATCAAAGCTGTGTAAATTGGTATCTCACAAACCGATTTAAAAAAAAAAAAGTTGAACTCCATTCAACATTCAACACAAATAAATTGCAAATGACAAAGCAAATTAGACATAGTCTAATGTCATGCAATAGAAAGAGAAAAGCAAAAGAAAGAAAGAAAAATATTGATTATCATAAATTTTTAAATAAATATGCCAAGTTATGGTAGAGTTAATTCCTGCCACTTATTAGCCCAATATTTCCCTTTCCTACCTAATGTTACAACCGTATGCCCCATTATAACCCTTAAATAAGACCTCGAGATCTCGATTGGAAGAAATGAGCCGGTGACGAGTTGATCTGATTGCAAGCATATGGGATAATTTAATTGAATTGATTTTGAGCGTTCATAATTAAACCCCAATTGAGAGTGAGTGAATTTTCCGATTCTCTTATATGTGAGGCTCTGTTTCATGAATTGTGATATGTTCGTGTCATCCCTTAATTCTCATTTTTAATCTTTGCATCTTTCAAACATGATATTCATGAAGGGTTGATAATAATGTTTGATTTGTAGGCCCGATGTAGTGAGCAAGTATCATTTCATTAAACACTGCAATCAAGGGAATTTAATACTTGTGGTTTTTTATTGTCTTATCCCAATCCAAAAAGAATGTGATTTATGAAGCCACGAAAATGAATTGAATATGTAGAGTCCGTGTTCTTAGGAACATTGACTCTGACTGCTCGGGGACGATCAGTATTAAATGTGAGGATGTTGATAATGGCCAGAAATGACCATTATTTTCAATCCATTTCCGTGTCTGAAACGGACATTTGATCGCATTCCGGTCTTATAATAAATGAGAAAACAGTAGAATTGGACTGATTTATGCATGATTATAAAAATATTGAGCTAGTATGAAAAATGCATAAATATATAATTTTATTACATATTTATGTTAGAAAAATCCAAAAACATAAGAAAAAAAAAGAAAAGAAAAAGGAATGAAAAAGATGGGCAAAAGAATAAAACAAGCCCACAAAAATACAAAAAGATGGGAAAAGATAGAAAAGCCCACAAAAAGAATAACTTTGGCCCATCTGGCCCATTCAGCTCTGCCTGGGAACATCTGGTCGAGGAACATCTGGTCGAGGACCATGGTTCCGCGACACAGACCCACGACCCAGCATACAACATGAAGAAGAAGACCAGTCTGGGAACCTCCAGTCGAGGAACCCTGGTCGAGGACCATGGTTCCGCGACACGACCAAGCTCCGCGCCACCAACACCTTGGAGGCCAAGCCACACCCCAGTCAAGGAACCCCTGTCGCGGTCCATGCTTCCGCGACACGGACACGAATAAAGACATAAGACCCAGTCGAGAAGCCTTGCCACATGCAACCCTGTTCCGCGACAAAGTTGTGATGTGTGTGATGTCTTGAGACACAGTGGGCCTCAGATCAAGCCCATGGGCCTAGGGCTCCACTCCTATAAATATGAGGAGACCCCCATGAGCTCAGGGTTAGATTTTCATTCTCTTGAAGACAGATTGAAGGAATTCTCTCTAGGTAGTTCTTAGCTTAGTTTTATTTTTTTTTGTATTATTTAATTCTTGCATTAGCTTAGCTTAGGGTAGTTTTACACTTCTGTTCTTGATTTAAATAGCATAGGTAGCCACTGTTCACAGTTTCGTTTTTGTTATTAAGCTTGATTTAGGGTTTGTATTACCCAAATGATGGGTATTAACAAACCCCATTTAATAATATGGGAAAATATTCACCAAATGTGTCCCAAATCATGAAATGGGTCTCACACCCCATGGATTTTATGCTTTCATTTTCCCTTTTGGAGTCATTTGACCCCATTTCCTATTATTATGCCTATTGTACTTTTTGTGGATGGCATTCATGTACGTGTGTGATCAAACCCTAGATTAGGATGTTGCTCTATTTTAAATACTGTTCTAGATAGGTTTGTTTCTGTTCAAGCATGTTCTTGTTATTTTAAATGTTGTTTGGGTGTTTTTGGCTTAGAATAGCTTTTTAATCCGAAATGAGGTGAGATCACACTTTTTGCATGCTACTGTTCAACTTTGCTTTTATTGACTTGGGTCCTGAACCACCCTTGTCGCCAACCGACTCCTGTCGACAAGCCACGTCTGTCGACAGGAGGGTGTTCCGCGACATGGATGTCTAAGGACACTTGTCTCCATTATCTGAAAACCCTTGGTCGCTAAACACCTTGTCACGGACCCACGATCCTCGGCTCAACCATGCTTAGCGACCAGGAACCAAACTCTTGTTATTTTCATCTGCATGGCTCTTGTCGCGGAACACCCTAGTCGTGGACCCATGGTCCGCGACTCAACCTTTATTCCGAGACAGGAAATTATGCCTTGCATATTTATTTTGAAAACCCCAGTCGCTAAACATCCTGTCGTGGAGCCATGCTCCGCGACACAATTCCAGGATAGCGACTGGGAACCAAAATACTTAGAAATTTTCAGAGGCAACTCTGTGTCGCTAAACACCTGTCGCGGACCCACGGTCCGCGACACAACTTTTGCTTAGTGACACAAGGTGAAACTCTGCCCAAATTTTTGTAAACCTGTCGAGGCACCCATGTCGAGGGTCTAGGCCCATGACACCATTTATGGTATCTCGACAGAATCCTCCTCCCTAATTAATCCCAAAATTCTTATCTTCTACCCCCCATTATATTGCAAAAACTCACATCTGAATCCCACGGATTAAGATGTAATACCCTAGAATTGCAATATAAGGCGTTATGCTGCCAAAATTTTGATTCTCCATTCCTACCTGTTAATTAATTGAACCCTTTAGTCATTAATGATTGATGATTCTGATAAGTAATAATTAAATCACTAATTGTCGTGATTAAAGGACCTTTGTTCAATTGTCACTAAAACATTTTTCTATAAACAAAATCATGATGTCTTATACAGATAATCCGGACTGTAATTAATTATGGTAGGAGGGATTATTTAAGCCATCAATTATGGATTGATTCCATAACCTTGCATGAGAAACCAATGTCTCTCATGCAAGTTCTTCTCTTTATTTCATTCTATTTTGTCTTTTGTGTATTGTGTGTAACAATTAGTAAAGAATACATCAGACTAATGTTGGCAGGTATTCCCTCACGGATGACTAGCTCGTAATCTGGATATTAGTTACTAAGTGTTATTTTGCATGGTCTGGATGGCAGTCAGTGGAAGCCTTGGCGGTTCGCCCATCCGGGGTTATAATAGCTGCTCAGCTGACTCCTATCCAGATGCAGTTTTATTTTATTTATCTTAATTTCCAAACCCAAATTCCAATCTATAGTAAAACTCTGCTAATGTCTGTCAATATTAGCTGATAAGTACTGCAGAGAGGAAGCATGTAGGTTTTTATCCGAATTCACAGACAGTGGAGGCCCAACTGGCATTGACACTGCCATTACAGGGTCTAAGCTGTCTAAATTCGCTCCATCCGAGTAATTGGGAAACTGGCCTGTAGATGTTTACAGTCCACCTGATTATTCTGCCATTATTTTGGTCTCCTGACCACCTCATATCTGTGTTTCACCTTCTGTCTAGACCCGCCCCTATATTTTGGGTCAGTTAATTTTACACTTCCGTATATCCTTATGCATGATAATATTATGTACTATTGTGGTCTATAATATTCTGGGATCCTTCCCTTGGACAACAGAAGCATAGATTTAAAACAGATATTGCATATTAAATTTCCAACAAAAATCTCTTTATAGAATCCGGATCTGAGTAAGGGATAAATTCATTAGTTATGACTTATTCATATTCTATCAAGGGTTGATTTGGGAAAATAGAAGCAGAGTCAGCGATTAGGTCTCATCTAGACTGAAAGGATCTGTGTTTTAACTGAGAGTCTAGTACCTGTTTAGGGAATGATTTTCAAATCCATTATTTTCCAAAATTGCTGTTTGATGGGAATCTAAGATTAAACATTACACCGAGATGGGGTCCACTTGGACTCAAATACAGTGTAGTAAATAATCTTAGAGGAACATCATCCAGGCCTTGGTTATTTTCTAAGATAAGGTTGAGTTTTCTTTCAACTGCTATCCTCTTCTGCCAAAGCCTATTTTTGAGTCCCGAGTGAGTGCACCCGGAACGAACCACTTTACTAGTTCGTTTCATTAGTTTGTATCTCATAATCACCCGGAAGGAAGTGAACACTGCAAGTAGTTCACCAAGAGCCGGGAATTCTTGATCCATACCCCTTCATTCTGATGGGGAGCTGTCTTTTACTACCAGGGTCAGATCTACAAAACCTCCGAGTGATAGGTTTTAAATGCTTTCTCTACTGCTTGCTTTACCGCTTTCTTTTAACTGCTTTCTTTAGAGGTCACTCGGTTGTATTGATGATGGTGTAACTGCTACTAGGACTGATAGTTAAGGGATAGTTCAGGGCTTAATTAGAATCTTTGGGTGTGACATGGGAGAATGATAGTAGTACTTGGCATGTCAATAAATGATTTGTCAGGTGTTGCTTGTCCACCACAGATGAAGTAACACACCCAGGCCAGGGCAGTTACGAATCTGTGGTATCTTAGAATTTTGCGGTCTTAAGAACATGTAAACTCATACTGTAAGTACATGTCTGTTAAAGGGAAAGCAGTATTGAGAGCATGAGAATTAGCTATCTGATAGAATTATCCCAAACCAAGATCTGTGTAAAAAAAAATGGAAGTTTAAAACTGCTTTATCTAAATCTTGTCCAATTTCTATTCTTTTCTTCCTGTCCTTTCTGTCCACATTATGATTCAGCTTCATAGCTCGCATAGTTTAAATTTTCACTACTCTCATAGATAGTGTTTATCGCATTTTTAGAATAATTTTACCCGCTTCCTAGAATAGATTCATTCGCTTTGTAGAATAAATTTAAACGCTTTTATAGTTTAGTTTAAATTCATGCCAGTAGTTGTTAATCACTTTTCAAACCAATTGGAGCAATACGAATGGAAAATCTAGTAAAACGACGTGGGCCCTGCTTCTATCGCACATCCTCCAGTGAACGATCCGGTCTTACTATAAATTACTGCAATTTTTGACACCGTGCGCTTTCGGGCCACAGTTTCTTAACGCGAGTAATAAAAAACGTGACAATCTATAAATATATCCCTAATCCCAACTCCGCCATCATAACATGATCTCCATTAAATAAAATCAAGACCGGAGTTGTATTATTATTCTGAAAATACTCGTGTGGGAAATTATCAAAAGTTTCACTTGTCGTTTCATCATCTTGCGTTAGTATACCTTCTTCAACGGACATCTCCTTCCCCGACTTGGTGAACTCCGATCTGTCGTTCCCAGCTCCGTTCTCCGGTCATCCCCTCCGGCCAACATTCCGGCGCCTCTCTTTTCCGGCAAAGGTGAACACAGCAACACATTGGTCTTCATCCTCTCTTCTCGGTCGCCACCATCGTCTTCAAGCCCCCGGCCAGCCGACATCCTCACCGAACTCCAAGAAGAACGACTACCAGCTGCTGCCATCTTCGTCCACAACTCCGCCCGTCCTTGTCGGCATCCTAGCAGCAAGCAGCAACCATCATCGTCACCATCGAAGCTCGGACAACCCTCCACAGTCGCCGGACAACTCAATTCCGGCCACCTTCCTAGTGGAGAAAGCCCTTGAATTATCTCCGGCAAGTCTCCTCCTTCCCAAGCTACTGTACTGCACTGGTCCGGCCCTCTCCACGAAGTTTCCGGCCTCCCCACTCAATTCCGATCGACCCCGAAAACCGAAGCTTCGCCGAAGAACAAAACTCCGTCGCGCCGCCGCAAATCACCAAGTCCGGCCAGAACTCATGCCGCCTCTGCCTTCATCGTCTCCGGCCATTCCAGCCACTCCGACGAACCCTCGGCCACCAGCTCGTCACCCCCAAGCTCGCCACCCTCAGGCCGTCGCCGTCCTTCCCGTAGCTCCGGCCAAACTGCTCGGGACTCCATTCAACTGCGACGCTATCCACCACTTCAACAGTTACGACGCTACCCTCCGAAGTCATCCCCTACTTACGACGCCGAGCCTCGCGTCGTCCGTTGGAATAGCGTCGTACCAAGGTTCTACGTCGTAGTACGGAATCGGCCGAGGAGGTTTTCATTTTCAAATTCCATTCGGGCACCTTTTCCTTGGAAGGGCTGGGACCTCGAAGACCAGCTGGAGTGTAGTAATTAATTTCCACCTCGCGGGAGCTGGAGTCCCGTGCCTTGCTGCGGCGGTCCCCGAAATTGCCAAACTTATACACTACGACGCCAACCGCCATTTCTTCATGTTCCGTCGTATCCTGCTTTCGTATAGCGTCGTAGATAGTAAATTTTCAACACTTGTTTTATTTATTAGGGTTGTTTAATTGCTATTCCTAGTTGTGTAATTGCTTGTAATTTGGGATGCCTATAAATAGGCCATCCCCAACACTTAGCCATTCACCTTTGAAATGAATATACATTGAAAAACACTTGGGAGTGTTGTGTGTGTTGTTTGAAAGGTCATATGAATTCTTCCACATAGGTTGAATTCCTTTTGGGCATTTGAGGTGTGTTCAATCGTATTGACACCATTAGGTTATCGATTGAGGGAATAGGGGGCACCACCGTGCAATCGATTCCAAAATCGAGTCTCCGAAGTGGAAATCTCAACTATCCTTTTATTTTTGTTCATCTTGTTTTTGTTTGTAAATCGTATCCAATCCTCGATCCATGACAGTAATTACAGCCCGCTTGAAAGCTTGCCTAAATGGGCCAGCCTGCCATGGATAGACCCGTGTCGCCCCGCCAATCGTCTTTGACACCTCTAGTGATGCATATAATTGTGTTCATGATGGTAATGTGGCGGAAGTTTCCTATATTGTAGGAAAGTTGGTTGGAATAGTCAACCCATCACAAAAATGGGATCTGGGCCTATTCTCTAGAATTGATATTATTTGGTCTGATTTGAATTTTTCTGGTCTGATAAGATTTAATTTGATCTGGTGTGGTCTGATCTGATATTATCTTATCTATATTATTATAATGATTTGATCTGATTTAATGTAGTCTGAATGGGTTTGGTCTGATCTGATTTTGATAAAAATAAATAATAAATCCTAAAATAAGTCTTAGAGAACGGGCCCACACGTGAGGACTTTGTGATAATTTGTACAGTATCTTAATCGCTATACGATTGTCATTTGTCACCCCTATTTAAAGCTAACTGGCAGCGATTTGCTAGTCATTGACTTGTGTTAATGGTCGCATTCCCCCTTATTGCCCTCGAAATTACATTGGCACTGTTTGGCAAATAAGTTAAACCAATCAGCTATTTTATAAGAGAATTCAAGATAAATTAGCTTATTTAAAAACACAAAATAACTTTAAAAAGTGTTCAATTAATTATTTTTTAAACCGCTGCAATAGGTACATTTTGGATTTTAGCTTATTCTAGGCAAAAAGTTAGTCTCGAATTGTCATATAGTTAATTTTAACTAATTATTACTCACAGAATCAGTTAACAACTTATTCCCAAATAGGACCATAATGTTTGAAAGCAATTTTCGTAGTTTTTACTGAGTAACTTTTTATAAATAAAATTTTAATGTGTATTTCTCGAATACAATCATTGGAAATGAAAAGTACTCCTAACCCTCCAGCTCTTCTCATTAAAGATCATGATTGAGTCATGATGGGGAGGTTTTTAAGTGGAAGACAAGACAAATCTTGAGCTTAATTCCAATTTCCAAATGAAGTTGTAAACATTGATGGACATACCAAATTGTAGGGTATGTAAGTTGATGTGTAAAACTGAAGATCGCAAAGAATATCAAGGCCTAAGGAAGACTGAAGAGGGCCATTGCATTTGGTTTTCAATAATAAAGAACTTTTTGGCCCATGACAAATGGAGCCCAACTCAACCCAGCCCAGCCCATCCACACTTTAGAAGACCATAATAATTAAAAGAACCAAAAAAAGAAAAAAAAAAACAAAAAACAAAAAACAAAAAACAAAAAATATTAAGGTGATACTGATATCACCTTAATATAAAATTTCCAATTATCATTTTCTTTTATGTATTCTCATACTTCACCCGTTATTTTTTATTTGACACAAATGAGTTTTGTCCCTATTAATTGAGTAACTTTGATTCGATTTTTTAATACAATTATATAGGATAGAATATAGTCAAGTGAGATCTTATTGGATTCGTTTAATCACATAGATTTAGAATATCAAATTTTCATAATTTTTACTTGTATGCAACTTTAGTTATTGGGGATTAAAAATATATATTAGACTGCGTGAAATGTAGATCCGTGTCAATTAAAAAGAAACTTAGGTAAGTATATGATATAACACGTTGATAAGAAATTCCAACGTAAAATATTGGGTTTGGTTTGATATCTGTTGAGGTCTTATTAGACTTTAACAAAAGGTATCAATCATTCCAGCTCTCAAAGGACTTGGCCTGTTGGGCAAGCCCGCGCCGAATCAAAGAAAGGTGGGTTGGACGAATAAATAAATAGAGGCCCGTTTGGAAGCGGGCCTAAATGACCTCAACCCACCTAACCCGCGCCTTCGCTTGGGTTGACCCGTGGCAGGAGCGGCCAGCCTGCGGGCCAATTATAATATATTTGTAACAATGTTTGTTAGTTGAATCTCTAGGGGTGGGTCGGTACCGTATACCGATAAAATTTCGTCGTACAGTATACCGTACCGAACCTTACGGTATGAAAATTTTCATACCGTTGCCGTACCGCACCTTTCGGTATGAAATATTTCCATACCGTTGCCATACCGACATTTCGGTATGTTCGGTATATACTGGTATACCGAATATTCGGTACACACCAAACACAGGTATCACGGTATATACCGACATATCAAACATTCCTTACATACCGACATACCGGTATTGCGGTATATACCGACATACCGAACATTCTCTATATACCAACATATCGGTATTGTGGTATATACCTGTATCGCGGTATATACTGACATACCGAAGAATTGGTACATACCGATATACCGATACCACGGTATATACCGAAGTTCGGTACGGTAACGGTATACCGCGGTATCAAAAAATTTATACCGTTACCGTACCGAAAATTACGGTATACCAAAATTTCGGTATTCTCGGTATTTTTTCGGCACGATATGTGCGGTATGCGGTATATTCGGTATTTTTTCCCAGCCCTAGTTGAATGTTATTTGAAATCATATATTATTAATTTACTATAATGTAATAATTTTATATTTTTTGTAAAATACTATTAAGAAAATTATAAAATTGACAATATCAAGTAAATTAAAGAACTTTTAATGCTCATTATATATGACATCATGAGCTATACTTAATATTATTTTTTAGACCCATATGATGTTATTTTTTTCAAAAAAGAATACATTACAAAATTAAATTAAATCATTTTATATTTTTTTAAAATTAGATAATATATTTAATTTTGTATAAAAAATTAAATTTATTAATTAATTAAAAAACCGTGGGGTAGCCCGCCTGGCCGGCAATCTGCCGGTGGATTGGGCTGAGATAGGGTAATTAAAACTCGCCCCCGCTGTGGGCCAGCCTGTCTATACCCCTCAAATGCTGGGTTAAGTGGGTTTGACCAGTGTCGCCCTGCCGACCCGTCTTGACATCTCTACCAATCATATTGACTAATATTGCGACTACTATTCCCCTATACAATTCAAAATTTTATTATAATACTAATACCATGATTGTACTGTTCCTTTTATAATTTTTGTGGCATGGGTTCCCACCAACCATTTCCTAACCTGTATAGGCTGTCCAGCAAAAAAAAATAAAAAATTATAATAATAAATTTTACCTTGACAAGAGTATTCACATTGTGCATATTATAGTAAATGATTCTTGATTGCATATTATAGTACTTTTGATCCAATGGACATAAATTTAGGATATAACATCGACGTATGGGGATTTTTTTTTTTTTTTGGTGAAAGCAAAAAGAAAAAAGAAAAAAGAAAAATACTACAAAACAATGTTTTGCTTTTTCTTTAGCCGATGTATGGGTTAATTAAAAGCAAATAGGGTGGAGGAAGAGAAAGAAAAATAGGGAGGAGAAAGAGAAAAAGAAAAATATGCTCAATAATCTAGTAACGAGAAAACCACTCCCCTGCCATATCAATCAGATCAGAATTTTAGCATGAACGTCATCTGGTGGGAAACTCCAGGTAGTATGGAAGACCTCAGTCTGTGCCCTTGCTTAACTAGAAAATCTGCCGCAAAATTATCCTCTCTCAAAATGTGGAACCAATGATAGTCCGGGTGAAGATCCAACAAATCAGAAATAGTTTTAATAATCGTGAACAACAAATGCTCACTGCTAAGATCACACTGGATGAATCTCAAGGCTTCAGTAGAATCAGAATAACAAGCATACACAACACCCATGTCAGAAAGCCGACGGATACCATTAAGAATGCCGTGGAGTTCCGCCACTAGATTAGAATTGATACCAACAAATCCAAAAAAACCCTCAATCCAACGACCATTGCCATCCCGAATAACCCCACCATAGTACTCCACTCTTTCTGGATTCCCCAAGAAGCTACCATCCACATGTAACACCATACCCGGATGTCGGCGTTGGTGCCAGGTAACTAGACGGGGAGAGACATGCTTGGCCATCTTACATTACACACGATCAAAGCTTTCTCCCATGAAGCGAGCTTTGCAAATAATACCTATGGGTTAATTTTAATCCAAAGGATTAAATTGATTATAGTAATTTAATTAATAATCTGGGGTGGTGATGCCGACCCTTTACAATGACATTGAAATAGGTTCTTCCATCAGTATATACCTCATCTTGATTGCTCTGCCCATTAATTGAATTGAATGATCACTGACACATACACATCTATATATGTGTACGTTTCATTGATATGTTCATCATGAAATTAAAAGCAATGTTGTGCTTTTTGGTAGCTTTATTACCACTATAAATTAATGCAAGGGCCACACCAGTTACATTATGACTATGTTTTCTGATTTCTTGATATTTCGACACACCATTTTCTTTGAACTTGACTTGTCCTCATCGATCCCACTATATATATAATTCACATCTTTTGATCGGACTTGTATTCAATAAATGCTGCAACAAAAATTAATGCAAATAATAATACTCCATTCGTCCCGATATTTTTGGTTACATTTCACTTTTCACACGGTTTATTATTTAACTTTGATTCAATTTTATCATAGTGATGTAAAAAGAAAAAAAAATAATCAAGTGCGATCTTATTAGAATCGTCTAATAATGTAGTTTTAGAATATACATGTTTTAATAATTTTTTACTTTATCCATTTTTGAGATACTAAGCATTAAGTAAGTGCATTGGATTTTGTGTAAATGAGAAAGTGGCCAAAATTATTGGGACGAAGAAAGTAATATTTATTGATTGTAAAAGTAAATTACTCATGTACGTTAGTTGAGACTTGGGAGTTGGGAGAGAGTTCATGAAGCTAATAATAAGCTATGCATATTTTACTTTTAATATTCTAAAATTATTATATAACTCAAATAATTTTATTTTCAAATATTTTGTTAGCAATCGGCTTTCTGCTATCTGCTAGCGTTGCTGTAGTGAAATATTTTACTACATGCATATGGTAAAGAATCCGTCGCCAATGTAGCTAGGAAAGTTCATGAACTACAATTATATGCATAAGTTTTGGATGATTCGATTATCAATAATTGTGGTCAAAGAAGAGAGGAGGTAGAATATATGGAGCACAACTTGGAAACTAATATTGTGTCATAGACTCATAGAACGTATAGTACTCCATATAATTGCATCTAATATTATAGTATATACTCCTCCGTCCCATGTTACTTATCATGTTTGATTTTTTGATATTGTTTATTATTTAACTTTGGCTCAATTTTATTGCAATTATATATTTAAAAAAATAGTCCAGTTGGGTCTTATTAAAATCGTATAATCATGTGATTTTAGAATATATATTTTGTAAATATTTTAAGATATTAACGATTGAAAATATGCATTGAATTGTATGTAGAAATAAAACCAGATATGTTCAATGGGGAGTAACAAATAAAGCATAATTAGATTGCCAGCTTTATTTAGTTGTTTAGTTGTTGATACATTTAGCCTTTAGGCATCAATCATCATATCATCACTTAACCTCTCTCTCATCATTTTAATTGAGTGTTGACATCAAAAGAGACACACACACACACCCACACACAAAATATAATATCAAATCCAAACAAGTCCCATGTGCCTTAGCTTGCATTGTAAACACACAACATGCACTTCACTTCATTTGACTTGACTGCATCCATTAATAATACTAACATCAATTACACACACACACATATATATACACCATGCAAATATGCAATGCTTCCATGCATATTATAACGTCTCTTTGATTTTCTTTTCGTTTCTTTCCCAAAATGTCTAATAGTATATGAAGTACTTCCTTCGTTTTTTTTAATTGCTACGTGCCCACATTGCACGCCGTTCAATGCACATTTTAAACTATTAATAACTCAAGTTCGGTACAAGTAAAAATTTTAAAAGTTCGATATTTAAAAATTACACGAAGAGACGAATCTAACAAGATCTCATTTGGCTATATTTTAACTTGTACTATAACTGTATGATAAAACTTTAAGTTTAAGTGTTCGTGTGAACAGTAGTATTTTTGCAAATGTAGCAACAATTACAAAACAGAGGAAGTATGTATGTATGCATGTATCTGCTCTGTATAATACATTTCCGTACTGATCCTACTCGTAGTATAAATACATCATGTGTACACACTACATACAATCGATACAATTATATGCATAATTATAATTATTAACATAAAAAGAATTTAATTTTTTCAAGGATTGTATCAATATTAAATACTATAGCTATTGCTGGCCGGACACAATAATGTCCGCAATTACATTACCTGGATTGGAGAATGTCTTTGCATTTACTAATACTACTATTATGCCAACACAAATATACATATAGAGTACTTCATATTATCAACAGTTAATGTCTCAAAGGTCTTATGCATCATGGCATTTGTACCAAAAAAAAAAAAAAAAAAAACGAAGTTCGTGGTTGATATAATCCCTTATAGTTTTCGCAATGGATCGAATTTGAATATTGCCAATCCGGTTACCTTACAACCCAGGTAAATAGTTTGCACGTGCAGACATCACATATAACATCTCTGTCATCACATGGAATATCTCTCCCATCACCATATTCTTCCATCACACACCAACAGAACATTCTTCCATCACATACATGAAATATGCATGTGCAGGTGTATGCACTCAATCCTCGCCCGAATATTGCTTAAACAGCTAAAGTCTGGTAATTATCCAAGCCCATTATTATTGAAAAAAAGGCCAAATATATCCTTTTTGTTTAAAAAAAAGCCAAATCTATCCTTTTTCTATTTTATTACCGAATTTATCCTCTACATATGCTAATTATATCCGAAAATATCCTAAATTCACTAATCGTGGAATGTCTGCTGACGTGGCAATAAATTAACTTAAACCTTACACGCTGGATCGAATTTGAAGTGTGTCTCAATTAGGGCTGGGGAAAAATACCGAAAATACTACATACCGCACATACCGTATCGAAAAAATACCGAAAATATCGAAATTTTCGATATACCGTAATTTTCGGTATGGTATCATACCGTACCGTAAGATTTCGGTACGGTAACGGTATAAATTTTTTGATACCGCGGTATATCGCTACCGTACCGAACTTTGGTATATACCACGGTATCGGTATATACCGCGATACCGTTATATACCGTAATATCGGTATGTTGGTATATAGAGAAAGTTCGGTATGCCGGTATATACCGTAATACCGGTATGTCGGTATGTAGTGAATGTTCGGTATGTCGGTATATACCGCAATACGGTATGTCGGTATGTACTGAATGTTCGGTATAGCGGAATATACCGAACTTACCGGAATGTCGGTATGGAAATGGTATGAAAATATTTCATACCGAAACTTTCGGTATACCGAAGATCAGTATACCGAAATGTTCGGTACGGCAACGGTATGAAATTTTTCATACCGTGAAGTTCGGTAAGGTATACGGTACGGAGAATTTTTTTCGGTATGATACCATACCGAAAATTACGGTATACCGAAAATTTCGATATTTCTTTTCTCGATACGGTATGTGCGGTATGCGGTATACTCGGTATTTTTCCCCAGCCTTAATTGAGAGACACTTCAAATCCCATCCAGCGTGTATAGGGTTTAAGTTAATTTATTGCCACGTCAGCAGACATTCCACGATTAGTGAATTTAGGATATTTTCGGATATAATTAGCATATGTAGAGGATAAATTCGGTAATAAAATAGAAAAAGGATAGATTTGGCTTTTTTTGAAACAAAAAGGATATATTTGGCATTTTTTCCCATTATTATTGGTAATCTATCTACCTATGATCTGTATCTGCATGAGAATATAAAATGCATTGTATCATAAACTTGTACGAGTACAATTTAATCAATAAAATAAAAAGTTGGGGTTGTCTTGGATCATGGTTTGTAGTGCAACGAAGAACCCCACAGCTGGGAACTGTTGAAAAGCATGTGCCACAGGCATCCATGCACCAAAATTATCTTTATTTCTAATTATCATATATACTTTAAAATTAGGGTTCTTTTTTTTTTTTTAAAAAAAAAAGGACGAGTACCAAATAATTAAGACATCAATATAAAAATAACAACAAACATTTCGAAGATCCCATGCTCTGCTGGAGGACATCCTTTATCATTAAATAGCAAATTGTGTAATTATCTTTCTGACATCTCCACACCAAACAATTGCAGTAAATAAATATTCTTGGTAGCTCAAATTATAAGTTCCTTGAATTTATGATCTGGGCTGCTTGCACAAAAATGTATACTCCATGGCTCTCCCTAAAAGCTAAAATTAATTATTTCTACTATATGCCAAATATTCTAGAATTTTCATCATTACATGTACCTTGAAGAAGTGTCCCCCTTTCCCCCAGAAAAATTTAAAAAAAAACACCATTGGAAAACCACAAGCTATGGCTAAAATACAAGAAAGATATTAGTACAAAATTAAGAAAATACACATGGATAGACAAAAGAAATAAAAGCCCATGACCAAAGAGGCCCCGAATATTAATGTGGGATAAAAATCTGGCCATTTCTGACAAGAGTATTTTACACGGATTGGGCATGTTCTTCCACTCATCTTCACATGCATTCTGATCCCAATTTTCTTACACTTCTTTTTTTCACTTAAATAAATCTAATTCCTTTTTAAATCTCCAAGGGGGAAAGAAAATAAAAATCAAATCTTTTTTTGGCCCTTCCTTTACAATACAACTAACCAAATTGGACCAGACATGGCCCTTTTCTTCCCCAAACTTGCAAATTATTTCTTTTTAGATTATTAACTCATCAGCAGGTAAGGAATCAAAACACTGTTTGTCTATTGTCTTAAAACAACACTTTCCCCCTTAATTTTAAGGGTCTGTTCTGCACGCAGAGCTGTAGCTGCAAGCTGGAGCTGTAGGGAGCTGGAGCTGTAAGGAGCTGTGGTAGCTGTAGCTGTCAGTTCTATTTAAGTGTTTTGTACAACTAGTTGTAGCTGTGAAAAAATGTATGAAATGACATGAAAGGACAAATATTTATGTAGAGTATTGGGTAGTGGGTTAGTTATTGGGTTAAAATTGTGATTGCTCAAAAATAAGCTCCTAGCTTATTTTTTAACGCTACTACAAGTAGCTTCTAAAAAGAAGCTTCCAAAAGCTCCCAAAAGCTAGTGTGCAGAACGGGGCTTTTGTTTTGAAATAAAAGCTAAAGCTACCAAAAGCTCCCAAAAGCTCTCAAAAGCTGCGTGCAGAACAGACCCTAAAGATAAGTGTTGTAAACGCTAATGGGGTGTTTCTTCACAGGGTGTGATTCTTGCGAGCTCCGGGGACTTCAGATCCCAATTGGATCTGAAGCTTCGATTATGTGAACCCCACAAAATGAACGGTGTGGATTCAGTATATCCACTTTACATGTAATGAAACAGTGGGGATTAAAAGATTAATTTTTTTATGAAAAAATATTAAAATTAAGAGGGGCAGGATTTTTGGTTGTGCAAGTACATCAATAATAATGGGTGTAATTTATTAGCAATGGTGATCGACAGAAATAAAAATGCAGTGGGCTTCTTCTTGATCAGTTGTTGCTTTCTTTGACTTATGTGGTTTTTGCCCAAATCCAGGGCTGTATTGGAGATTTTCAGAAAGTGAAAGAAGAAGACATGGGAAAGACCGGTAGATGGATAAGAAATTTTCTGACAGGGAAGAAATCAGACAGGGACAGGCCGGAGAAAGAGGTCAAAATTGATACCCAAAATCCCGGCAATGACCAACGCCCCACGACTCCCCCGGTGTCGATCCCGCAGCCGACCACGCCCAAGGAGAAGCGCCGCTGGAGTTTCCGCCGCTCCTCCGCCACGGCCCCGGCGGCTGGGAGGATCCAGCAGGACATGACGAGCAATGCCGCCTTCGCGGACGAGCACCATCACAATCAACCCGAATCGGACTCCAAGAAGCACGCTCTGGCCGTGGCAGCAGCCACGGCCGCCGCCGCCGATGCGGCTGCGGCGGCTGCCAAGGCCGCCGCTGCGGTTATCCAGCTGACGGCGGCGGCATGCGCGGTTGAGGAGGCCGCTGCGGTTAAGATTCAGTCCTTTTTCCGCGCGTATTTGGTATGGATTCCCGAAATTTGTTGAATCCTCGCGTCAATTTGTTGAATTTAATCCACAATTTGATGATTGAAATCGAATTCCAGGCGAGAAAAGCTCTGAACGCGTTGAAGGGATTGGTGAAATTACAGGCATTGGTGAGAGGGCATTTGGTCCGGAAACAGGCGACGGCGACGCTCCGGTGTATGCAGGCCCTGGTAACCGTCCAGGCCCGGGCCCGAGCCCAGAGGCTCCGTTTGGTCGACGAAACCAAGTCAATTGATCATCAACGCCAATTCAATCACAGGCACTCCACACAGGAGAATCGCTACAGGAACCCAATCCAGGTATAACCACGATCATCAATTTCATCATATCAAATCAAATTCAACACAACAGCAAAATCAGTAATAGGGCGGGCCGGGCCGGGCCAATCTTGCAGGATATCGACAGGGGCGCGGAAGAAAACATAAAGATCGTCGAAATGGACCTCGGCGACTACAAGCCCGTCGCCAAGGCCCGAAACAGCTACTCAAACTCAGACCACCACCGGATCTCCACCCACCGTACATCCGCGCGGCACGAGCATCATTCCCCGGCGCCGTCGTCCGCGCTGACCGAAATGAGCCCCCGGACGTGCAGCAACCACTTCGAGGACTACTCATTCGGCACGGCACAGAGCAGTCCGCAGTGCTACTCGGCGCTGTCCAAGCCCGACCCGGCCCGAATCCCTCCGGCGTACCCTAGATCGGAAATCGGCGCGGGGGAGGCGCTGTCCCTTTACAGTGAGTACTCGTTCTATCCGAACTACATGGCGAACACGGAGTCGTCGCGAGCCAAAGTTCGTTCCCACAGCGCGCCGAAGCAGCGCCCCCCCGTCGAGGTGTTCGAGCGGCAGCCCAGCCGGCGGCGGGCGTCCCTGGAAGGCAGGAACGTGCCGCGGGCGGTCAGGATGCAGCGATCGTCGTCGCATGTGGGATCGACGGCTCAGAATTATCAGTACCCTTGGTCTGTGAAGCTCGATCGATCTGCAATGTCGCTCAAGGACAGCGAATGTGGATCAACCAGTACTGTTCTTACAAATGCCAACTACTGCAGATCCCTCGTGGGATTTGAAGTGAGTGTCGAATTTAAATTAATTACAATAATTTAAACTGCATATTGTCTGTCACCCTCTGTTAACTATCCAAAAGATTGAATTTTTAATCTTCTTCTTAATGTGAATTGTGTGCACAGGTGAATGGGTGTAGGTACTGAAGGAGAGAATGTATCTGGGAGTGGGGAAAGAAAAGGATAAAGATTCTGATCTTACAGGCAGGAAAGTGCTAATTCTAAAACTGAGATAAATTTGTTGTAATTGTTTTGTTTTTTTTCTTTATTTTTTTTCGTTTTTGGGATTGGTTTTGTGTTGGCACTTGGCAGTGTATTGAAGATGATCTCGTTCAATAAACTGCTTTTAGTTTGATTGGTGTTGGTTTGGTTCATGGAGTTGAGGGTTTCATTTGAACTGAATTCCACTACTTATTAAGTAATGTCATGTAGTGTGTATTGAAATAATTAGAGGATACTACAATTTGGTATCCATTGGACATTATTTAATTTGTGAACAAAGTAAATAGGGAGAGGAAATGAGGAATAGTAGTAGCAGCAACTAGCAAGGATTTGTGTATTTGTGACTCTTGTGACTTGTTTGGCCACTGCATTATAGTTGTGATTTTAATGCAGGAACGAACTTGATTGGTTCATATATGTAATGAAACTGTTCAATTTGTTTATACTATTATTAACGTTATTGTTATTTATATCGTATTTTTTTTGGAATTGAAGTGATGAAGTGCATGTTGCTAGAGCTGTAAACGAGCTGAACCGAACCGAGCTTCAAGTGTTTGAGCTCTGTTCGTTAAGCTTAACGAACGAACACGAACCGAGCCAAAAATCTTAACGAGCCAATTTTTATGTTTGAGCTCTGTTCGTTTAACCTTACGAACGAGCTAATAACGAACGAACACGAGCCTAGTCGAGCTCAGTTAACGAATTATTTATTTTATTAATAAATTTATTTATTTTAGAATTAAATTAGGTGTAAAAATATAATGTATATTGTAATATAATTTATGAGAGAAATGTGAAATTAATAAAAATGAAAAATGGAAAGAACAACTAGATAAAATTTTTATTTTTTATAATATATATTTCATTAAAAAAGAATTCCGAACTGTTCAAGAACTTAACGAACGAACACACAAACCAAATTATGTGTTTGAGCTCGGTTCGTTTAACTTACCGAACGAGCTGTTAACGAACGAACACGAATCGAAACGAGCTCAGCTCATGAACTGTTTGTTCTATTTACAGCTCTACATGTTGCACAAGGATGTATTTGGAAAAGAATATAGGCCTTCCTGGCAAAAAAAACTACATCGCTTTTAAAACATATACTAAAAATAGTTTAAAATTCTATATATAATAAACATTAATTTCTCATCTACCCCACTGTTTAACATTTCAAACTCCAACCACCATTATTCAAAATAATCTCAATTTAAAACTATTTTTCACCACTAATTCTAAATTCCAAACTCTAAACTCTAATTATCTTCCAAACATAGCCATGTATTAAAACATGGAGTTGTAAATATTTATTGTATTAAATAGCTTAAGACTTGAGCCTATGTATATGATACTCGAACTCGAGTCGAGTACTTGTATCAAGTCGAGTATCGAGTACTTAACTCATTTTCTTTTTTAAAAAAAATTAAAAGAAAAAAATGCAAGAAAAAGAAGAAAATACTCGATAAGCTCGAGTATTCGACTCGAACTCGAGCTCGAGAATGAAAAAAATATACTCTCTCCATTTTTTTTAAACATTATACTTCTCATTTGCACGTATGCCAATACACATTTTCAACGATTAATAACTCAAATTCGGTACAAGTAAAAATTCTAAAAATTTGATATTTAAAAATTATAAGATGCGACGAATCCAACAAGATGTCATTTGGCTATATTTTGTCTTCTATAACTATAACAAAAATAGAAGTCAAAGTGCTACAATGAACAGAACGAAAAGTCAAAACGTAAGATTTTTTTTAAAAAAAAAAAAAAATCAAAACGGAGGGAGTATATATACTCGAGCTACTCGAGCTCAAACTCAAACTCGAGTCGAGCTCGAGCTCGAGTAGCCAAATTTCTCTTCAAGTCAAGCTCAAATAGTTTGATACTCGGACTCGACTTGACTCGATATCACCCCTAATTATAAGTATATATTCCCTCCGTCCGAAGTGTCCTGTTTGTACTTTTTGACACTGTTCATTGTTTAACTTTGATTCAATATTATTATAAGTATATATTTTAAAAAAAATAGTCGAATTTGGTCTTGTTAGATTCATCTAATATTATAGTTTTAGAATATATATATTTTGCATAAATTTTAGTTCTATATATTTTGAAATAATAACGATTAAAAAAATGCATTTGATTGTGTGCAGAAATAAAAGAAGACATTTTAAATGGGACGGAGGGATTAGTAGATATGATTAAGTTGTCTAAAAAAACTAGACAAAATAAAATGAAAGGATAAAATAATACATTCATTTTTTTTATTACTCTCTCTATCTCATTTAACTTGTTTTGTTTGACTTCTGCACACAATCCAATGAACTTTTTCAATTGTTAATATCTCAAAATATGTACAATGAAAATTATGTAAAATATACTTATATTATAAAACTTCATGATCATACGATTCTAATAAGACCCAACTCAAATATTTTTTTTTCCAAATATATACTTACAATAACATTGAGTCAAAACTGAATAATAAACAGTGCCAAAAAATCAAACAGGACATGTTACCTAGGACGGAGGGAGTATTTTATAATATATCGAAATGTTAAACTCTTATAGAAACCGAAATAATATACTACCTCATTCTCATATAAGTGATTCATTTGCATAGTACTCACTATTCATTGAGTAACTTTGATTAATTTTTTAACATAGTTATATAAGAAAAAACATAGTCAAGTGAGATCTTTTAGATTCGTCTAATCACGTAGTTTTAAAATATCAAATTTTTATAATTTTTATTTATGTACAATTTGAGTTATTAACTTTTAAAAATGTGTCTTGGATGGCGCAAAATACAGGAATGGTACATTTAAAAGAGAACGGAGGAAGTAATATATAACTTCACATAAAAAATACTATGCAACAATAAATTTTTTTTAACATAGTGGAGTATCAGTATTGTACGGCACCTCCTCAGCTCCATGCGTCAAGGTAATTATACAAGTTACCCTTGCTCATAACCGTGTTCAACTCGTATTAGGCTAATCCTGGGGGATAAGTAATGAACAAATTAGCAAGATCCAAGTTCATAGACAACAACGGAAAGGACTGGATCTTCCAAACTGTTGGAGAAGCAGTTAACACCTGCAACTTTATAATTCAAACACGCAGGGCCTACTAAAACTAAGGCAATCAATGATGAAGTCTGATGTCATTGATAGTCACCTTTCTCAGAATCAAGAAACAATTTCTTCAGATAAAGAAATAAGTAGGATCTTTGTTTTCACATTGTCACTGGCGGCGCTGCCTTCTTAGCCATGAACTAGCAAGTTAATTACAAAGCCAATATTACAGGGAATTATGACTAATGGTCCTGTTTCTAAATGAAATACTACTTCTTACCCATGAACTAGGAAGTAATATAAACCGTCGTTCATGATTGAGCTCGATTCCCTCGAAACATACACATCTTTCAAACAAAAGGAAAAATCAATTAGGTCAGGAGGTAAGTTATATACTAACTAGAATACTAAAACATATGTAGATAACTTCAAGATCAATGATCCGTACACGGTACACCAAATAGTTTATGGATCAAACAATTCAAAAAGAGGAAGAATAACACAATTGAAGAGGCAAGCTGAAACTGGTGTTCCAGTCTATAGTCTAACTTCCGAACAACACAAATTCCAATCACACAAGCAGTATGGCTAACATATTTAGTTTCTATAATTTTTAGCTTTCACAATCAACTCACTAGATTTAACGACTTACTAAGTAAGGAAATCTCAATCTTGGAATCTCTTGAACCAGACATTGACAGCCAGATCACATCCACTTCCCTATATGACTGCTCGACTTCTGACCACAGGCTCCGTAGCTCATCTGTCTCCTCTTGGCAAGACCTGATCAAGGGTTTGGTAAATGGCTAGTGCATGTTGTTAGCTATGCCTTTTTGAAAACACGGGGGAGAATTTCATGCACATCAATGTCCAAAGTGACAGGATCCCTGCAGAGTATTTGGCCAATCAATCTTTTGATCAACAGTAATAAATTTGAGTCTACAACAAAATATATGGTCAAACCTACAGTACACAGTCATAACTCATAAGCCATGAAATTCTAAAAGCGTTCTTTATCACAATTGTTCAAATTCACAAGTAGTCCTGTCACATTGAACTAAGATAACAATTTGGAATCTGTCCTATGGCCCACAATTGATAAGATTTTTTTTCCCCCCACAAGCCTAAAATAATTGATCTGATGGAAGCGCAATTTAATCAAACTACATGTATAGCATGTAATTCTAAAATAGACAAACATATGATGTCCGGAAAATCTATTATAAAACCCAATCTTTCTTGGCTATGGCCCAAAATAGCTAAGAAATATTCACATGCCTAACATAAATGATGCCACAGAAATGCAATTCAATCAGAATTATGTGTATAGAGATAGGGTATAAGTATCAAACAGACGAACACAAGGATGTGCTAAATCGATTATGATAAATCCCAATTGAACTTTCTGAATGTGTGGGCGAACATACAGATATATAGTGTATAAAATGGAAAAAGACCTGCACAAAGTTCTGCCCTTTTCATTGGAACTGGGGATAAACCATATTTTACGCAGTAATGGTAATTCAACTTGGAAAAAGAAACCATCATTCTGTCCATGCTTCCATTTTCTTGATCCTTGGCCTTTCCACACCTGCATTAAAGAGAAAATGATACCAATGATGAATTCCTCTGGATGCCATAATCATAAAATAATTGACACAATAAAGGGAAGTCATAGAAACAAGAAACATTTGGATATCAAACACTTATCTAAATTAATAGTAACTTATAAAACTTATACTCCCTCTGACCCAATTAAGATGACCTGTTTGACTTCTGCACTCCAATGCACTTTTTTAATCGTTAATATCTCAAAATATATACAAGTAAATATTATGTAAAATATGTATTCAAAAACTATACAATTAAACGAATCTAACAAGATCAAACTCGACTATTTTTTCAATTTTGTACTTAAAATAATATTGAGTCAAAGTTGAACAATGATCAGTGTCAAAAAGTCAAACAAGACATCTAAGGTGGGACGGAGGGAGTATATTTTAAACAACAGGGAAACCATAGTGGAAATAACCCCAAATGACAATGTCTACTTCACAAAATTCAATGCTGTTTCTGCAATATTCGATCTTTCCCCACCGTGCCACAATAACTAAGTCAAACCACGGGATTTATCCATGCACACAAAGTTTACGAAAAATAAGTTACTTTTTTTAAAGACCAAACGTTTTAAGTTTGTAACAAACTTTGTAATTTCACCCATGCCAATATCTTGTGTAATTAATTACTCATATCTAATCAGTAGCTGCAATTAAATTAGAGAATCTTGGTAAAGTATAAAAGTAATTGCACTTCCAAATTAGAAGAGTATAATGTGGGAAAGATGAAAAAGAAAATCGACGAACAAAGCAAACAATTATCACTGATTTCAACCTGGGCAAAAATGAGTTCCTATCATGTTTATCTCAATCCACAGATCAAAAGCGAATGGTTCTGGATAGTTCTGAGACTCCCACACAGCCTTTTCACATCACCTCAGTTTATAGAATAAGCATCCTCAAACAGAAGGACTATTCAAAAGTCAAATGATGATCTAAATTCACATATATGTGCGATCACAACCAGCGAAGCAACATACAGATAATGAAACTTCTATTATGAAAGTGAATAATTACCTGAGGATAGGATATTATGCTTTTGGGTGCCACAACACATGCACCTCGAGAGAAAGAATCTTCAGCATACTGTCTTAGGAAGGAAAAACAACTGCTGTGTGTGTGTGGTGATTCAAATGCCTGGCATAGTAAGGAACAATTATACTTCTAATCATCGTGCCGAATTCAATAATGGTATATAATGAAAACAGATGGTCAAAATCATTGCCCAATTCCATACTTAGTAGATCATCAATTCATGGCATATATATAGCAGAAAAAACTAAAGCTTGAGCATGACTGCAAAATTGTTTCCTGTAAACTGTTTTATACCTTATCTATATTAACAATTGGAGCATACTTTTCTGTATCTGTTTTGTCTGGATGAAGCAAGAAATGAACTCTGGGTTCAACAGTAGATTTTTCATGCCATGATTTTACAGCATTCTCCATTGTTTCAACAACAAAAGAGAGAATCTCGTTCCCACAATCTTCATTGCCATAGGCCTCAGACTGCAAATATGAAAACTCATTAGGTTAATCTCACTACATGTTACAAAAAAAAAATAAAAAATAAAAAATAAAAATAAAAACAATAAAATAAAAGTAATCAAAATAATTAACGTAGTATGTAATTGCAATCAGCAGTAAAAGAATGCGGGTGGGAAAGCAACAATTTCAGAATATAGGTTGCTGTAGTGATTAACCCATGGAAGTGAACTTACGAGCTCAGTTTTCATGGCATTTAAATGTTTTGACATATCAACATTTGATCTCATAGTTTCCACTTCTTCAGCTCGCTTTTTATCTCTCGCCAATTGTGTGAGCCTCTTTATTTTTTTAGACACCTCAGTACTTTGAGGGTTATACTTTAAGGCAACCTGAAATGCCGCTAAAGCCTACAAACCAAATAATGAAAAACAGCCGTTATATTTAATTTGCAACAAAAGCTTCTTACGAATATTAAAAGCTAAGAAAATCAAATACATCTTCATATCGCTCCAAAGCCTCTAAAACACATCCTTTCCTGAAATAACCCTGCATCAAAGCATCTCATATGAAATATTTCAGAGATCAAAGGTTGAGAAAACAAAAGAATTAATAATTATCAAACAGGGTACCTTTTCCCAATCTGGTTTTAAATTGATAGTGGTCTCAGCATCAACAAGTGCTTTATTAAGTTTTACCAAATTCAGAAACGCAGCAGCACGATTGCTGATAATATGCATAATAAAACAATATTAACAGGTTAAAAATATGGCAAAAATGTTACGATGATACACTAAGGAAGAAGTACAAAAGATCATAAATGGAGCAACAAAACTTGGAAGACGAGAGAGAGACACTGCAAAAGCAGAGATCAACTCCAATACATCTAAAACCTCTCAAACCACTCAATATCTATTCATTTTTTTTTTCTATTCATTCGTCAAGAAGACACCATTTTTGCAGAAACGCACAATCATCCCATAAAAATGTCAATCTATTCTATCAATTTTCCTAAGACCCATTGTACTTTGCTTCTAATAATGTCTCCATGAGTGTTTAAATATGCTATGGGCTTTAACAGTTTTAGCTTCCACCGGGGCTAATGACTAAGCTACAAAGGAAGTTTTCCATTCTCCACTAGAATCAACAATACAAAATTTTACTACCATTCTGCTCACTCCAATGGTGATGCCCAAGGGTACAACTGACACTCCAATAACCCACTTAACCAAAAGCCTCAAACAAGCCTTCAGCAAATGAATGTGCGGAAATTGGATTGAGCATCGAATACCTATAAAGTGTGGGATTAGAGGGATCTAGCTTAATAGCCTGAGTGTACAAAGCTGCAGCTTTGAGGTAATTTCCCGCCTTGAAGAATTCATTGCCTTGATCCTTCAATGAAACCCCCGTCGCTTTCTCCCCCGGTTCCCCCATTTCTCATGCAGCTTAACCGCAGCACCCTCGAGCAATCCACTAATATCCAATTTGATATGGGTTTTTGGGGTTAGGGTTTCTGAGATTCTTCTACTCTATTTGATGATTTGGATGCTAAGTTATAATCAGATTTTTTAATTCTTGAAAGTTTAAATTTTAAATAGCCAAAAAAGGAACCGTGAAAGTAAACTTTAACAAACATAAAATTTCATTGGGCCGATCTCTTTTGGGCCGAAACTTCATCAGCCCAAAAGGCTCAATCCACATTATATAGATACGCATATTAGGGTTTTAGCTGTGCCATTCCTTCTCAGTTGGGGCAGTCTGAGAAGCACTCTATCCTCCGAATCCCGCAGCACGGTTGCTCCGCCGCCATGGCCGTAGGGTACGCTACTGATCTCTAGAAATGTTTTCATTTCCTTATTATATTTGTTTGCGATACCTTTTCTTTTGTATATCTATAAGTTGTATTATAGAAGTTTTTTTGATCATGTTGGTTTTCGATTTGGCAGTAAGAACAAGAGAATTTCCAAGGGTAAGAAGGGAGGAAAGAAGAAAGCGTGAGTCTTTTCTGTTTTTGTAATCTTGGTTTTGTCGGTATTGCATCTAAGCTTTCATTTTCAGATTCTTTTCTTATTGCATTGTTCTGATTTGTTCACAACTTGGTTATTGTAGCGTTGATCCTTTTGCTAAGAAGGACTGGTATGATGTCAAAGCTCCGTCAATTTTCACCACGAGGAACATAGGCAAAACCCTCGTTACGCGAACTCAGGGGACTAAGGTAATATCTCTTTGAAATCTGGTAATACTGGGATGCGTCTTTTATTTGTTAAATATGTTTTGCTTCAGTTTTTTTTATTAAAGTTGTTCTTATCCTGCTTTGGAGAGCCACATTATGCTGCCATTTTATCTGCTCTAAATGTCTATATTATTTTATTACTTCCCGTAATACTAATTCCTCTTAGCAAACGATTCCGGGATAATAGATCTAGAAAAAATTGTGCGCTGTTTGATTAATGTTCAGGGAAACTGAAAATATATTTGTTTTCACAGATGACTTTGTATATGGTATTAGTTTCTAGTATTTAATTGATTTTTTTTTCTCGGGTCCATCTTTTTACTATCCATTGTGTTTGGTTTGGAACCCGAAGCTTGCCCTTATTTATTGATTTAATTTTGCATGCAATTCTGCATTATGCTCGAGCTTAATTAAATGCCAATGCTGCTTTCATATGCTTAACTATTGCTAGCTTTGTATTGTTGAAGCATCTTGATTTAACAAATTCTGTTTACAGATTGCCTCAGAAGGACTCAAGCACCGTGTGTTTGAGGTTTCATTGGCTGACCTTCAAGGTGATGAGGACCATGCCTTCAGAAAAATTCGTTTGAGAGCTGAGGATGTTCAGGGGAAAAATGTTCTCACAAACTTTTGGGTAAGAAGAATTGAGGCATTTGTATTATTCTAGTATTTTGTTATTCTGGTCATTTTATTTTCTTGACACACTTTATCTCAACTTTCAGGGCATGGATTTCACCACTGACAAACTGAGATCATTGGTTAAGAAATGGCAATCACTGATTGAAGCTCATGTTGATGTCAAGACAACTGATGGATATACACTGAGAATGTTTTGCATTGCATTCACCAAGAAGCGTGTGAACCAGCAGAAAAGGACTTGCTATGCTCAATCTAGCCAGATTCGTCAAGTAATCTTCTCAGTCTATTTGTCAAAGACTTGCTCATTATAACATTGACTTGCTTATATGAGAGACATTCTGAAGTGTTGTAAAAAATGCCATCAAAGCATTGTTATCTAATCAGTGTAACTGTTAAGTCATGTAATCTAGAGACTGTTACATTTAATCCTCTCTGCTAAGCTGTCCCATTTTGGTGTTTTATCAGATCCGGAGGAAAATGAGGGAGATCATGGTCAACCAGGCACAATCTTGTGACCTGAAAGACTTGGTTCAGAAGTTTATTCCCGAGTCAATTGGTAAAGACATTGAGAAGGCCACTTCAAGTATTTACCCACTGCAGAATGTGTTTATCAGGAAAGTTAAGATCTTGAAAGCTCCGAAATTCGACCTTGGGAGGTTGATGGAGGTAAAAATTTTGCCTTTGTAATACATATTCGTTATCCATTTATCCACTTTATATATGTGCATTCAACAATTTTAAGTGTAATGTCATGCTCTAGGAACTATACTTATTTGCATGTTTATATTTTGTAGGTTCATGGTGACTATAGTGAAGATGTTGGGGTGAAGCTTGACAGGCCAGCTGAAGAGCCCACAGAGGTGACTGAGGTTGTTGGTGCCTAAAAGAAATGCTCTCCTCCATGTTCTGACATTTTTCTCTCAGCTTGTTTTACTTCTACATAATTTATATGTTTGAACGAGACAGGGTAGACTCAACTGCAGTTTTATATTTGGAGTGATTTAGCTGGAGATTTTGATATCATTAATGCATTTAAGCCCATCAATGAGACTTTTAATACATCTGTATGTTTCTGTTGGTTTTGATATCTTATGTTTCAATGAACTAGTGAAATAGTAAGGTGCAGTTTTTGGTTTATGGATGAGTTGACCTTCTCAACGGTTCTTCATTCATTCCATTGATTGAATGGAACATCTATGAGGATATTCCAAGCAGCAGCAGAAGTCATCTCTTCGAGGATATATAAGAAGGAATAATTATTGAGTGGCGTCTTGAATCCTCATACCTCTCAGTTATTTTGTTGAATTCATCACCATCGCGTCTTACATGAAGGCAGTACCCATTTCAACTGAGGCTACCAAGTATCTCCACCCTTCAGGTCACTAATCAAGTGGGGGTAAGGTTGTAAACGAACCGGAATATCGCTTTAATTTTTTTTGGAAGAAAGGAGGGCCGAAGTCATTTTATTCAAGAGATTGTAACATATGAGACAGACCATAACGGTCAAAATACAAAGCATCAATTACAAAATCAGGAGGCCGAACATAATGTTGAATGTAACCATTCCAAGGTGATCCCTTAATGAGACAATCGGTTGCTTTATTGCATTCGCGAGGAACAGCTTCAAAACGAACATCCCAAGTCCAAGAAGTCATATCACGGATAGGAGAGATCCAACTCATAGCCCTGCCTGGGAGATCGGATGGAGTAAGGATGAGTTGGGCCTCAAGGCTATCAGATTCAACAATCAAATGACGAATATCCAAAGTCCAAGCAAGTTGGAGACCAAGTAGAATTGCCCGAAGTTCCGCATGGAGAATGTCAGTGAGAGCTTCTTTCACTCGCATGCCACCTAACCAATTCTGATTTGCATCTCGAACAATGCAACCAGAAACACTGAAATTGCGCTTAATACTACCGTCGCAATTCACTTTAATCCAAGGAAAAGAGGGTTTCTCCCAACAAGCCCGGCCGCACTGCCATGTCTTGATCCCGTAGAGTTTCATCCCTTTCCAACTAGCCAAAAAAGTATGAACAACCTTAATGATCTTGGAAGGTAGATAAGACCATTGAATAGGCTCATGACCATAAAACTCACTACAACGTGCTTTCCAAATGAGCCATGCACCAATGGCAAAGGTGGCAGAATCATATTCACCAATGTTAGTAAGCTGCATGGCAGTAATCCAATCACAGGTATCAGACGTCCAGAAGTTGCTGAGGGAAGCAAAGCCGAGTTGACGCCATATGACTTGAGAAGTCGGGCAATCCCGGAGAGCATCGATGCAGCTCTCCACATCACCACAGCGCCAGCAAGAATCAACATCAGAAATATGTCTTCGAAGCCGTTCCTCACCAGTTAAAAGCTTACGATGAGCTGCTAGCCAAAGGAACGTGCGGGCACGGTGGGGAGCCGACCAGCGCCAAATAAGTTTCCAAACGCCAGAAGCAACACTGGGAGATGAGGAAGCAAGATGTTTAGTGGTGCTACGAACTGAGAACAGGCCATCAGTTGCTGGTAACCAGAAATGCCTATCACTTGTATTTGGGAATTGAGGAGTGAGCTCCTGTGAAATGGCTTGCAAGCCAGCTGGGGAAAGAATTTGACTGAGATCCCTCATGTTCCAAAGGTGGCCAAGGGAATAAGACTCCACCGTGCGATACCATTCATCTTTAGAAAGAGGCCGAGTAGTCATATCCTGCAGGGATAAATGTTGTTTAGTCCAAGAGTTAAGCCAAAATAGAGAAGACTTACCATTCCCAACTTTCACTCCAAGCATAGCATGGAAGGAATGACTGATAGCCTGGAGATCTCTTGCAAACTGGGAGAAAGATTGTGAATTATGCGTGAACATGTTAGACTTCCATCCATAGCGCGCCTTCATAAGCTTGGTCCAAATGGTGTCCCTGTTGAGCAATCCCCACCAACTCTTCATAAAAAGAGCTACATTAAAGTCTTTCAGTCGACAAATACCAAGGCCACCAAAATCTAGAGGAGTGGTAACAGATTCCCAAGGAAGAAGATGGACTTTGCGAGCCAAATTATGGGAGCCCCAAAGGAAGTTTCTACAGATTTTTTCCAATTCATTGATGGTTCTCATTGGAAGCCGATTCACCTGCATAACATAGAGACTAATAGGGGACAAAACAGATTTGATGAGAGTCACTCTGCCAGCAAAAGAAAGATAACGATTCGACCAAATGTCTAGCTTAGAGTTAACTTTGTCAATAAGAAAATCAAAATCCGTATGGGATCTCTTACCAAGCTTCATAGGGATCCCTAAATATTTTCCAAAATGGCTAACAGTTTGGAATCCCAGGATATTAGTAACCTCCCTTCTATGCTCATTACTAACAGATGTACCAAACAAAATATGAGATTTAGATAAACTAACAACTAAACCAGATATAGCAGCAAAATGATCAAGGATATCCTTAATATGAGAAGCTTGGTTACTAATAGCTTTAGCAAAAAGGAGGATGTCATCAGCAAAAAATACATAAGGAATCTTAAGGTTACCCTTATCCCAAGTTGGAGGAGACCAACGACCATCCATAACTGCCATATTGATCATAGCAGCAAGCCTTTCCATACACAGGATAAAGAGGAAGGGAGACATGGGATCACCTTGGCGAATACCCCGTTTAGGAATAAAAGGCCGAGAGGTTTTGCCCTTCCAAAGAACCTGCATAGAGGTAGTGTTAATACATCTCATAATAAGATTGATACAAGAGGTAGGAAAGCCAAAAAGGTGGAGAGTATCCTGGATAAAATCCCATTTGATTTTATCATAAGCTTTTTCAAGGTCCAATTTGAGTGCCATATAACCAGGTCTAGCTGTTGATTTGTTGAGAAAATGTAAGACTTCATGGCAAAGTATGATATTATCTTGGATGACACGGCCTTTAACAAAACTAGCCTGTCCTTGACTAACAATCCGAGGGAGAATAAGTGCCATTCGATTGACCAAGACTTTGGTGATCATCATATAGATCACATTACAAAGACTAATGGGGCGGTATTGAGTAACTGAGACAGGGTTGGCCACTTTTGGGATGAGAACCAAGGCAGTATGGTTAATAAGGCTTAGATCATTGTAACCATTGAAGCACTCAGTGATGAACTTGCAAACCGCCTCACCAACAAATTGCCAATTAAGTTGATAGAACAAAGCATGTAGACCATCTAAACCAGGGGCCTTTAATGGTGCCATTTGCTTGACAGAAGACCAAATTTCATGTTTAGATGGTATAGAATCCAAAACAACAACTTCAGTAGTGGTAAGGGATGAGATGGAACCAAGAGGAACAGACTGATGTACATAAAGATCACCACTGCCTTGGTAGAGATGGGAGAAGAAATCGACCATCATATTATGAATAGACTATTCTCCAGTGAAGGTTACCCCATTTGCATCCTTGAGAATAGAAGCCGAATTATTCTTCTGCCTATTTTTGATAAAACTATGATAAAACTTAGTATTCTTATCACCAAAGAGATTCCAATCCCTGGTGCTTCTATGGATCCAGCCAATTTCTTCTTTAGCTAGAATATCACCAAGTTCAGATTCAAGCTGGGAATGAAGGCGCCTAAGAAAGCTATTGCTAGACCAATCCAGTTGGTTCTCAATCCCCTTAAGGCGTCCTCTAATTCTGGACTTCCGCTTGCTCAAGGAGAGAAAAACATCAGAGTTCCATTTAGATGCTTTCTGGTTAAAATTACTGATCACCGAATGAAGGGGTTCATGACAAGACCAAGAGGAAGCAACCAATTTTCTAAAACTCGGATAGCTTTGCCAGGCTGCATGGTATTTGAAAGCTTTAGGTGCCGAATAGTTAGACATAGACCCTGGCCGCCTAGGGTTAAGGAAAAGAGGGGAATGATCTGATTGAATCCGGGGTAGAATCTCAACAGTGCAGAAAGGGAACCTATCAAACCAAGCCTCATTACCCATGAAACGATCAAGTCTTCGCCGCAAAGGCCCTCTAGCCCAAGTAAAGAGATTGCCAAAAATTTTGAGATCTGAAACTGAAACAGAATCCCTCCAAGAGCACAATTCATCACAATTAAGATTGGAGTAAGAGCCACCTCTAGATTCATCATGACGGCCAATGCAATTCAAATCACAACCAACAAGCCAAGGGAGGACACGAGTGCTATTGATTCTAGTAAGCTCAGGCCATAACCATGACCTACGAAATTTATTGGGGGCCGCATACACCATAGTAACAAACAAAACGGATCCCGAACTGGTAATAGCAAGATCAACAAATTGGGAATGAGCTTCAAGGATTTGCACAGAAAGGTGACTCTTCCACAAAATCCAGATCCCACCAGAAAAGCCAGAAGCTTCCACACGAAAAGAATGAGAAAAACCACTTCTACGAATAAACTTATCGGCCTGGAGACCACTGATTCAAGGCTCTAACACAGCAATGAGATCAATTCTCTTGTTAGTAGTCAGATCACGGAATTCCCTTCGAAAAGGTGAAGAGCCCGCACCCTGGACATTCCAACAAGTAATATTAATATCCATAAAACAAAAATAAAAAGATGAGAAAATATGGAAGGACTTAGCTAAAAAATCAAGGTGGCAAACTAGTTGCCCTATCCTTCAAAGGCAATGGAACAGTGGCCTGATCAGAATGCTGCACGTCCATGGATGAGTAGACTGGATCAGGAGGACGGCCGCCTATGGAACCATCCAAGCTACGAACACGCTTGCTTAAGTGCATCGAGGGGTCGACAACCGAAAGGGCCGAATGCTGGCCAGGAGGAAGAGACGTTTGGACCGGTTTTGTCCATGCACCTGACGGCTGTTTAGTCCATGAAGGAGAAAGTTGCATGCTGCCAAAATTCTCGGTATCCCTCGATCTAGGGCTACAGCTTCTCTGACGGCTAGAAGAGGAAGGGGATGAAGTACCATGAGGTGACAAGGAGCTAGGGTTGGGACAATGGGGAATAGGGTTTTTAGGAGGTGCTGGAGTAGTGGATCGAGGAGGTGACCTCGGACGGGGAAGAGTGTCTGGCCGAAGGGCAGGCGAATTAGCAGGGAGGGGAGATGTCATATGGGTGTCATGATCATCCACAAGAACGTCGAATCGATTACGATTAGAGCCCATCGCCATCCCGGAAGAGGTAGCAGCCGATCTTGGTCTTCTTTTCGAGGGAACAAGCATCCAGGAACCATAACCAACAGTCTCATGACCCACATTCTCAGCATGGCCAGAAGCTTCATTGACATTAGGATTTTCAGGGGACTGCTCAGGAGGTGTAGCCTTCGGGATAGAGCAAGAAGTCGCGTTGTGACCGTATCTCCCACAATTAAAACATACAAGTTTTATATTTTCATACTCAACATTGAAGATATCATCTTCAAGAATTACCCGAGATGTAAGTGGTTTATCCAGATCAATCTGGACAGCTATCCGGGCGAAACGACCTCTAGCTGTATCATCGGTGTTGAAGTCGATGCTCAAAACTTCACCCACGGCCGTAGCAGCTCGGAGGAGATACGGTCTATTGTACAAATGCATTGGGATCTTTGGAATTTGAATCCACGCAACCATAGTCTTGATCACGTTCGTGGCCGGATTAAATTTTTCATGCCATTGCTGGACATGGAGATATTGCCCCGAAACCATCCATGGTCCACCGGACAAGGCATGGAGTGAATCCTCATCGTTCTTGAAGCGAATGATATAATAACCATTATCAACATCGATCAAGGAGAGGGAAGCCGACGCAGGCCAGATCTTGTCTAGACGGTTTTTAAGCACACGGTAGGAGACATTGCGTCCAACCACCTTGAGAACTACCGCATGCTGCCACTGCCGAAGGAGCGTCTGCTTGAAGGCCGGAGAACACTGGAAACGGGGAATGCCATTCACCGACGACTGGATGATATCTTCTTCATTAATCTCAAAGTCCCTGAGGTCTTCCGTAGGAACATGAATGAATCCTGTCCCGCGACGTGCTGCTTCGCTGTAGAGTGGCCGTGGCCGCTTGAGTATCCTATCATCTAAAGGATTCGGTGGTATACCACCGTGATCCTCCATCTCTGTGTCCCCCATGGCACGGTTGTTCTTGGTAGGGAAAGGGTGGGTTCTTGAAGGATTCTTGGAGGCGCTTTTAAAATTCTAGTATTTAAATTTTCTTTTAATATCGCTTTAATTTGATAAGTTTTTCGAATACTATTGAATTGAGTCGAATTATTCTAGTAACTTAATATTATAAAATTAATTTTAATTATTGAACTTAAATATTTTATTTGATTTATAAATCAAATTTAATATTTAAATATCATATATAAATATATTTATATTAATTAGTAATTATAGTCACTTAAAATTAAATTTTTAAATTATTTGACAAAATAAGTTTATATATTAATATATGATATAATATAAAATCAAATATCGAACACGATTTACAACTCTTTGGCAAGCTCCAGTGAGCCAGTGATCGGGCATGTCTTCGGCATGTCTTGGCGGAATTGGTCCGTGGAATTGGCAGTTGCGATGGCATTGGACATTAGGCGTAAGGCTGCAAACGAACCGAATACTGCAGTATTTGATTTGATTTGTTAAGCTTCACGAATACTATCGAATTGAATCGAATTATTCTATAAGGTAATTTAATATTGAAAAAAAATTAATTTTTAATTATTGAAATTAAATATTTAGTTCAATTTATATATCAAATTTAGTACTTTTATTTCATATATAAATATATTCATATTAACTAGTAAATATAGTCATTAAAAATAAATTCTAAATTATCTAACAAAGTTATTTTATATATTTATATATTATTTTATATAAATAAAATGTTTAATCGAATATCGAATCGAATCAAATATTATTCGAATATCAAAATTTCAAATAATTAGGAATTGAATCACGAATCGAACCAAAAATATTTGATTCATTTGCAACCCTACTTAGGCGCCTGAAGTTGAAATGTTGAATATGAAAGGAATATTGACGGCAATGGAAGTTGGGTTGTTGTTCAGAGTGCGATCCAAACCATAAATCATATCAAACCAGACCGTATTTTGATGGTTTGCTTTGGTTTGCGGTTTAATATTTATGCTTTGATTTTTTTCTCTTAGAAAACCTTGGTTTGCGGTTTAGATTTGGTCTGGAGAAAAATTTAACCAGATCAAACAGTAAACCGCAATTATATTGTATATGTATTTAATAAGAATATATACTTCCTCTGTTTCCTTCAAATTGGAACAAATGAATAGTACTTACTATTAATTGAGTAACTTTGATTCAATTTTTTAACCCAGTTGTATAATATAAAACATGGTCAAGTGAGATCTTGTTAAATTCGTCTTATCGCGTAGTTTTAGAATATCAAGTTTTTATAATTTTTATTTTTACACAATTTGAGATATTAAGCGTTAAAAATGTGCATTGGATTGCGTGATATATATAAATGTTTCAATTATTAAAAAACGGATGGAGTATATAATATAATATGAATGATTCATGCCCTTTCATTGGCTTCTGTTTATTTGTTTAATATGTTTCAGAAGTTTCGTTGATGTAATGCACTTTGTACATTAGTTTACAGATTATATTTGTAGTCCTGATATGTTTCAGAAAGCACATGCTGGTAGTGCTAACCTTCATTGGCTCTACTACTGTTTTCTTATGCTATATTTGTAGTTTTATTTTATTTTTTTCCAATAGTTTGTAATAGTTCTAGTTTATTACTATTTATTTGGCTTGTAAACAGTAAACTTATGTTCTTTTTAACTTTTTAATTTGCATTTCGAAGTTTGAACTGTTACACTTACAACTGTAATTCATATGATTTTTTTTTTCTTTTTTAAATTTTGGTTAAACCGTAACCAAACCGCACCAAGCCCCTTTGGTTTGGTTTGAAATGCTAAATGGTTTGGTTTGATTTAAGTTTTTCCCAAACCGTTTTTTTGCGGTTTGGTTTGGGTTTGATGCGAAACCGAACCGCGTTCACCCCTAAATGGAAGTGATAATGGCCAAAATTGTCCATTATTTCCAATCCATTTCCGTGTCTGAGACGGACATTTTGATCGTATTCCCATCTTATTTCAATAAGAAAGCAGTTGAATTCGACAGATTGATGCAAGTTTGTAAGAATAACAAGCTGGTAATGAAAGACACAAAAATATGCAATTTTAATTGCATTTGTGTTAGAAAAATCCAAAAACATGAAAAAAGGAAAAAGAAAACAAAAATGAATGAAAAGATGGGCAAAAGAATAAGATAGCCCACAAAAATCAAAAAGATAGGAAAAAGAATGAAAATCCCACAAATTTTGGTTAAGTGTTGAAGATCAATTCGGTCTATACGCAATTCGACCTAAACCGAATTGCCCACTAGACCGAATTGCTGAAGAGAAGAAGAAAAAGAGAAGTGTTGAAGAAGAAAAGAGCAACCAATTCGGTCTGTGGTAATTCGGTCTATACCGAATTGACCCCTAGACCGAATTGCACCTTGGAAAGAAGAAGACCCTGAGCAAAAAGGAAAAGAAGGAGTTCGATCTATGCAATTCGGTCTAGGCCGAATTGATTGCATAGATCGAATTGCCTCAAAGCAAGGAAGCCAAACAGGAGCCATCATCAATTCGACAAGGCCAATTCGGTCTACCCATAGACCGAATCACCACATTTCATGCTCAAGATCAATGAGGAAGACCTCATGACACCAATTCGGTTTAAACCGAATTACTCGAGGAGACCGAACCACATTCGAAATTGCAGCTTTGAGCACGTGAGAAATGCATGGCACTGAGGATGGGCCCTGATGGGCCTAGGGTTCTGAGAAGAAGTATAAAAGCTGATCTTCCTCAACACAAGAAAAAAGACCAATCCGAACACTTTGACATTTGCTGGGGACAAAAAGAAGGAGCAGAAGGTTCTTCACCCCTTAAGGGTTAGGTAGGTAGTTTAGTTAGTTAGTTTATTTTTCATGCTTGTAGTGTAGTTTTAATGCCTTTAATCTCAGTTTATTTTCATTAGAAGCTTGTTACTACCCTTAGTGTAGCCATTACCATAAACTTTAAATGCTTTGTAGTTATAATGAACCCTACCTTCAAGCTAATGATGGTTTTAGGGTTATTTGTTGCTTTCAAGTGTCAATACAAGAAAGAATCCAGAGATGGGTTTTCATTTCAAGTGTTTGGCACTTATTTAATGCTTTCCTTAGTAATAAATGTTAGAATGTTTGTTTGTTTCAACTAGGTTACATTTATTATGTCCTAGTTGACTTACATTCTCAATAAATGCATGTTTAGTGGGTTTTTGGCTTGTTCTCACACCTTAGTGATTCAAATAAGTGTTCTTAGGTTTTAGATGATTTTAGACTTGTTAGAATTTATTTCCATGTTATTCAGTTGCTGTTTTAGTCTCTTTATGTTAGCTTATTGTTGCCTTAGATAATTTAGGTGTTCTTGTTTTTATGCATATGTTCTTATTACTTATTAGATGTTTAGGTCTTTGATCTTTGATTGCTTGTTTGTAGTATTAAGGTTTGTTTCATGCCAATACCTGCTTGCCACGTAACCTACTATGCCTATTTTTCTTAAAACACTCATTAGTGTGGTTGTGAGGTGACATTGATGTGAAATGAAAGATTTGGTAAATCTTATCCATCATAAACCACACAATGTAAACCGAACCTGCACTCATGAGTTCAAAATATCTTTTATGAGAGAAAAGACACGCAATTCGATTTGAGAATGGAAACCCTAAACCGAATTGCCCATGAGAATGGAACTGCATGGCAAAAATATTTGTTGAATGCCTTATCTAAAAATTTATATGCAATTCAATCTAGGCAATTCGGTCTAAACCGTTGCCCATGAGACCGAATTGCATAGCAAAAATTATTCTCACATGGTGCACAAGCAATTCGGTCTATGCGAATTCGGTTTAGACCAAATCCCTCCTATAGATCGAATTGATCTTGTACACCATATTGTATGCATTCCATCCCTTCATGCCTTAGTTTATTCTGTGTCTTACTCATTCGAATTGTCCAATTCGGTCTAGACCGAATTCAAGTGGCAATTCGAATTACCCTCTTCTTGGGGTAAATGCCTTAGCCAAATTTGAGTGAATGAATGGCTTCATCAATTCGAATTGTCCAATTCGGTTAGACCGAATTGCTTTGACAATTTGAATTAGAGGGTGCTTCATGACCTTACAAGGATTAATTGGGTATGGTGTTACTTCATACTTCATGCATCCTCAATTCGGTCTCTTTTGCACTTTGCCCAATAGACCGAATTGCTTTCTTCTTTCTATTTCAAAACTCCAAAAATATTTTATTACTTGAGTTGTGTAAGTTGCATGGGTGTATTGGGCCTAGGCCCACTACATCTAATTTTATCCATTACACATCTCAACCCATTAGTGCCTTAATTATTGTGTGATTAACACTCACACAATACCAAAAATAATTTGTTAATTTAATCGTTTCTGTTTATTGTGTGTATGAATGGGTAATAAGAAATATTACAGATCAATGTTGGTGAAAAGGTCCCTTCACCGGGATAACGATTAGCTCGTCTTCTGTGTATTAATTATTATTCGTTATTTTGCATGGTCTGATTAGTGGTTGGTGGAAGCTACGGCGAAAAGGTCTCTTCATGGAGATAACGATTAGTCACTCAGCCAACTCCTAATTAGATACAGTTTTCTTTTCGTTACCTTAATTTCAAACCTGAATTTCGAGCTACAGTACTGATAGATAGTGTCGATCAACACTGTCATAGCGTTACTGTAGTAAGAAAACGTGTAGGTTTTTCCTCACTCATAGACAGTAGAACTCTCGATGACAGCGATCACTGCCATTAAGGGATCCCTACTGTCTAAAAATCACTTCATCTGGAATATTTGGGAACCGGATGACAGATGTTTGCAGTCCGGATAACCCCAATTATTTCTGGCACTCTTTTTAGCCAAATTCTTCTTATCTCAGGCTAATTCATCTTTGTGTATCAAATTCTGTCTAACCCCACCATATATTTTGGGGTAATTTATTTTACTTCTCATATACATGTATGCATGATATTATTATATAGATACTGTGGTCTACAATATTTTGGAGATCCTTCTCCTTGGACATAGAAGTCTTGATTTAAATCAGATGCTGTATAATAAATTTCCACAAAAATCACTTTATAAAATCCGGATCCGAGTAAGGGATAAATTCGACAGTTATGACTAACTCATATTCTACTGGGGGTTGATTTTGAGAACTTAGAAGCAGAGTCAGCGATTAGGTCTCACCTAGACTGAAAGGATCTGTGTTTTAATTGAGAGTTTAGTACCTGTTTAGGGAATGATTTTCAAATATCTATTTGTTTCTCAAAATTACTGTGTGTTGGAAATTTTTTATTAAGTGTTGCATCGAATCAGTGTCCACTTGGATTCGGATAAGATGTGATAAATAATATTAGAGGAACAACATATAGGCCTTGGTTAATTTCTATGATAGGGTTGAGTATTCTTTCAACTGCTATCTTCTCCCGCCGAAGCCTAAAATTGAGTCTCGAGTGAGTACATTCGGAATAGATCTTCATAGGTCTGTTCCACTCATGTTTGTATCTCGTAACTAACCGGATGTTATAAGCCCTGTGGCTTACTGATATTTGGGAAGTTCTAAACCTGCATCTGGTCACCAAGACTAGGGGCTCTTTTATACTAACGGAATGTGATGATCTTTTAAGACTTCCGAGTGATAGGTTTTAAATGCTTTCTTTACTGCTTTCTTTATCGCTTTCTTTAAAATGCTTTCATAGAGGTCACTCGGAAGAATTAGAGGTTGGCCGCCGGTTGTAAGGTTCAAGAGTTATGGATTAGTTCGGGGTTAGATTTGGACTTTGGGTGTGACAAGGGGGACGATAGGAGTACTTGGCATACCAACTAATGATATGCTAGGTGTTGCTTGTCCACCACATATGACTAACATACTCTTGCAAGGCATTGCAAGGGGAGTTATTAATTTGTGGTATCTTAGAAATTGAGGTCTTAAGAGCATATGCATTCTGACTGTAAGTACCTGACTGCCAAAGGGAACATAGTTCAGAAAGCATGAGAGTTAGCTGACTGATGAATTATCCCAACCAAAGATTTGTGTAATTAAAATGGAAGTTTAATTGTGTTTCATCTTAATCTTGTCCAATCTTTATTAATTTCTCCCTGTCCCTTCTGTCATATTTTAAATCCGCTTTCGTAGAGTAATTTTATTCGCTTTCTTAGCATAATTCCTATTGTTTTCTTAGAATAGATTTAATCGCTTTTTAGATTAAATTTACCATGCTTTGTAGAATTATATTTTACTGCTTTCATAATCTAGTTTAAATTATTATGAAGTAGTTGTTAGAAATCATTGCAAAACTTGAATCGAGTAACCGAGTGGAAAATCTTAGTAAACGACGTGGGCCCTGCTTCTATCGCACATCCTCCAGTGAACGATCCGGTTTTACTAGAAATTACTGCAATTTTTGACACCGTGTGCTTTCGGGGGCACAGTTTCTTAGCACGAGTAATAAAAACGTGACAACCTATAATATATCCCTAATCCCAACTCCATCTGCATAAATTGGTTTCATCAAATAAAATTGAAAACCATGATTATGATTTTTCAGAAAATACTCATATAGTGGGAATGTGTTAAAAGTTTCATGGCAAGGAATTTCATGACATGAAATTATGAAAGGTTTCATGGCGCCGTTGCCGGGGACCTTCAGTGTGACAGACTGAAGGTCAAGATTGAACTGTCTATCCCGGCTGCACCATGAAATTTGTCAAAAGTTTCATGCCGGGGAGGACCACAGCGCCGTTTGAAATCAAAGTATCCCACATGAGTAATAAAAAATGAAATATATCCTTAAACCCATTTTCCACGAATCATAACTCTTTTCATTTAATAAATTTAACTTGGGATATTTTAGAAAAACTCGTGTTGACGAAATTGTCAAAAGTTTCAGGAAGCATGGACGGTCAAGTGAAACTAACCCACGAAACAATTGATCTATAAACGTCATTGTGATGAAGGTCGTATTGCCCATGTTTGACATATGTCTGCTCTAACAGGAGATCTTTGGAGATGTTTCTATCCGGAAGTTTGGTGGAGGCATCATTATATAAACATTTGACTATCAAGAATACACAAGAAAAACACTTCGAATTGCATCATTTGTGGTGAAGAAAGTTCACACAATTTAAAATCGGAAGTTATATGAATAATACTCCCCCTATTTTTGAAATATTGTACTCCCTCCGTCCCACGAAGTTTGAACCCTATTCCTTTTTGGGGTGTCCCACGAAGTTTGAACCCTTTCCGTTTTTAGAAAAATTAAATTAATATAAGTTTGATTAGAATCTTAATTATTGTCAAATCCCATTAAAAATACTTACTTTTACTATTCTGCACAAATTCCAATGCATTATTACTTTCCTACACAAAGTCCCTTATATTTCTTTAACTCTTAATATTACAAAATTGATACAAATAAAAATTGTATAAAATATATATTCTAAAACTACACGATTAGACGATTCTAACAAGACCACACTTGAATATTTTTCTCAAATTACATCACTACGATAATATTAAGTCAAAGTTAAACAATAAACAGTATCAAAATTCATTATAATCTTAAACACAAATACCCACACCACTTCAACTACTAAACTCCACTACCTAAATTACCGTGCCCAAAAGAAAGGCTTCAATCTTCGCGGGACGGAGGGAGTAACATTTGGAAATTGGGTACTGTTCACACACGCACTTTGACTTAAAATTTTTATTATAGTTATACAAGTTAAAGAATTAGTCAAGTGGGACCTTGTTAGATTCGTCTAGTCGAGTAGTTTTTAAATATCCAACTTATAGAATTTTTACTTGTACCGAACTTATGTTATTAATGATTTAAAATTCGGATGGGACTGCGTGCATTGTGAGTCGTTTCAATTTTAATTTGGATTGGACTGCTTGCATTGTGAGTCCGTTTCAATTTTTAGAAAATGGAGGGAGGGAGTACAACTTTTTAATAAAAGACTAAGTATATTTTAAAATTATTGAAATGTTATCAAGCTAGCTACTCGTTTATTTTAACATATTGCTTGCCCCTTTTGTTTCTTGCCAATGCTTTTCTTATGGTGGAACACAATGGTACATAGGTGTGTGTATCAGTGACCCACTAACTAAAAATCTATCTCAAGTAATTAATCTTAGGACACTAAGTCGCAATTTTATGCTGCGACCAATATTGCCATAACAAAAGATATTGTTGGCGCCTTGGCGGAAGTAATTTTCCATGGAACAGAATGTCACAAAACTATCCCCGTGTCCGCGTGAAAAAAGAAATTCATTACCTTCAAAAACAGTATAAAAATGGATTATTTGGACTCAAGAATTTCATACATTGGAATGATGCAGGATCACGAAAAAAATAAAATAAAATAAAATAAAATGAAGCATTCCAAAGAAGCAAGACCAAATTGGAGAATAACTACATTTGTTGACATAACACACAACATATTGATCAAAAGATTGAAATAAACAGATTTCAAGTGGCTTATTTGAATTACATCCAAACTCTAGATCCTTACACAGATACCATACCCCTCTAGATTAATGAGAATCAGTTCTACCCAATTGATTAAAGAGATGAGATCATTCCTATCAACATATTACATAACCAACCTGGCAGCATCAACATCACTGGCTTCGTCCGTTTCTACTCGTCGACGGTCTAAAGCATCCGCAGAAGGGGCCCTTCTTCCGCTTTCCACTGTTTTTCCTTCCATTGTAGATGAAATCCCTCAGAACAATGGTTTTGCTCCTGAAAAGTTTGCTTCTTGACCTGTTCTTCTTTTCTTCCTCAAGCTGGAGCAAGATGTACTGGATTTTCTGCAGCTCGAGTTGCAGCCTGCCGATCCTTTCTGACCCTTTTCTAGCCTGTTCCGTCACTTTCCTTCTTCGTTTTCTGGCAGCCTCTTTAAGCTGTATTGAGGCCTTTTCATCCGGGGAAGGGCATTCTTCTATGGTCTTAACGAGCTGACCGTTCAAATCAACTAGATGGATCACAGTTTCCTCGGCTTCCAACAACTGTTCCTCAACTGTCTCGAAATCAACATTCTTAGGCTTTCTGCCCTTCTTGCTCAACTCCAGTTTCTGCCTCAAGTCCTGCACAGTTATCTGGAGATTTTCCAGTTTCTGGCTATCCGATGAAAGTCTCTCCAGAATCCTCCTCGCGTTCACCTCCCTGCTGCGCGAAGCACTTCTTGTTAACACCTCTAACTTATCCACACTCAATTCTTTCTCCACATCTGAATCGGTGGAGGGAGGATCGGACTTGCGGTTGCCATTCTCGAACTGATCATACACTATGTCCTTATCTGTCATCTTGTATGACCGCCTAAGTGACTCACCAATTGTCAGCTCTCTGCTGCTATCGGGAGCATTCTGCCACAGCTCAAGCATCTTGTCATCTACTCGACCACTGCTCCTCCTGCGTAGCCCTTGCTGTGAGCTATCAGAGACTTGATCAAGGGGGATATCTTTTGTTAGCACAGCATTCCGAAGTTCAGCGGACTTGGTTTTTATTTTCTGCAACTTGGGAGTATCGCTAATCTCGCTGACCAGCCCCTTCTTTCTGCTATTCTCCTGTTTGTCTCTACCCAAGCAACGTAATGGCTTTAGTCGCTCGCTCTCACCACTTGCAGGTTCTTGTTTGCTGCTGGAAAGGGCTCTTCTGTGCACAGGTTTGCTAATTTCTTGCATCGACTTTCCAACTGCTTTAATTCTCTTCTGCAGGTTCTGCAAGCTAACAAGGGACTGATCTTGCAGAATCATAGGACTGTTATCCGGACTGAAGACAACGTCCAAAACCTGAAATGATACAAAAGTTCATCACTTTTTCAGTAGAAGTACCAGCAGTAACTAAAGAGCTCATAAGCTTTAACCAAAACATTCAACAGCAAATAAAAATTGTATTTTTCCAGTGCTGACTTCTATCTTATAGAATAGGAGAAATTAATGATGGCTAATTCTATTCTACAAACTTCTAGTTATCTTCTCAATACAGAACAGTATGCAGCATTGTTTTTAAGAATGAATATGCTCCTGGAAAAAATGCATGTATATTACCTCTGGCTCCTCCTTACGGGATGCTTTGATCTTGGTTTGAAGAAGGGCATTATGCTCAAGAAATATTATATCGTCCCTTAGGGCAGCTATGACCGGAACGTATGAATATAGATGTGCTTTCAACCTGTTTATTTCACTCTCCATCAAATGGCATCTCTCTTTCATTTGTTCAATCTCTGATGTTTTTGAAGCATTTTCATTCCGCAGAGTCCAGCAAAGCCCAGTAAGCTCCTGCACTTTATTTTCAAAGAAAACTTCATGTATGGAAGTGATCTGGAGGCCAAAATAAAATGCTGAAGCTTCTGCTTCCCAAAGTTCAAACTCATTGTTCTTGCTCTGGAGTTCGGAACACAGTGTTTGCTCTCTGATCATTTTTTCATCCACCTCTTCATGAAGCAGCCCAATTTCAACCTGCAGGTTTTCTTTAACCTGATGAAGGCTCTCGATTTCCTTTGCTTGAAAAGAGTTATTTTCAGACAGATGCAGAACATTGTTTTCTAGATTTCCTCTAACTCGCACTGCCTCTTGAATCTCATTCTTGAGATCATTCACCGTCCTGCACAACTTTAAGTTCAAATTATCAGCAGCTTCAAGCTTGATTTCAGTGACTAAAAGTTTTCCTTCTGTTTGCATCAAACTCTCCTTGCCATTTACAATATCCTTCTTCATCTGAACATTATATTCTCGGATCCCTTCTATCTCTCTTTCCAAGCGCTGAACAGTATTGTTGAGAAGTACGCTTTCTGCTTCTTGCAATTCTAGTTTCTCTCTCAACGCCCTTGCTTCCTTTTCACGGCACCAGCTGATCTCATGTTGACTGTTCAGGTCACTGAGCAGGGACTTAATTTCCAAAACTTTCTCCTCTCCAAAGCTTCTGAAAGCTTCTGATTGGACAGCATTGGCTAGACCTTCAAGGAGAGCAGCGTCAGTGTGTTGCTTCGCCTGATAATTCTCCTCCTTCAGAAGAGGATAACTCTTCAGTAAATTTGCATTTTGCAGATTCACTTGAAGGTATGCTACCTCCAATGATTTGTAGGACTGGTGCAAATCAGCTTGTTTCATATGAAGACTTTCTAATTCGGCCCTGAGCTTGGCAACATTCAATTGATTTGCAGTTGCATCCGCTTTGAACTCCTTGTTTGCCTCCAGCAGTTTGTCCATCTCACTTTTCGCCACAGCAAACCTCGCTGCCATGCTTTTGAACTCCTTCTCCAATTGTAGTTTCTGTAACTCGATTTCTGTCCCCTTAGATTCCAACTGCTCAAGTAGAGTCAGGAGAACCGAATTCTCAACCAAGAGCAGCTGCTTATCATCCTCGTGATTTGAGATGGACCGTTTCATTTCTTGAATACTTCCCAGAATACGGTGCACAAAAAATTGCTCATTTTCAATCTTGTTCTCGGAGACAAAATCTGGACCAGTTCCAAGAGACCTAAAAAGCTGGTATATGCTCAATCTCATTCTTTCGATTTCATCTAACAAGATTTCAGCTTCTACCTGCTGCTCGAGACTTTCACCCTCTAGCTCAGAAATCAACTTCTCAGCCAACTTGGATGCCTCAACATGCTTCTGACATTCAATAATGAGAGAGGCATTCTTTTCTTCCATGTCTTCTATGATTTTCTGCAGGACAGATACCTCGAACTGAGCTTTTATAGATTTATCGAATTCCTCTTCAAATTCTTTCTTCTTCCACTTATTCTCTTCTCTCAAGACATTTATCTGGTTTTCAAGTCCAGCCAATCTTGTCTGACTATGAAGCTGGGAGTTTGTTCTCTCCTGCTTCTCAACACCCAAGGAAACCTCAAGTTCTTTAACTTGACAGTGCACGGCTTCCTTCTCCTTCACTAAGTCCGCATATTTTTCTTCCAAGCCTGTGTATTTCTGCTCTAGGACTTCAAGTCGCCTCTCAACACTGTCCAACTTTGAAACCAAATTTCCTCTTTCAATAAGAAGATAAGACCTTTCATCTTTAAGCAACTCACATATATCCTCTAATCCCTTCGTTTTCTCCTTCAAACCTTCAAGTTCGACTTTTGCTGATGACAGAGAACTCTCAAGAACAGCATTTTTCTCCAGCAGCTTGTGCATATTCTCAGTCATAGCTTGTAACTGAGACAAAAGACAAGCTTTCTCGGCTACAAAAGTGTCTCTCTCTCCCTGCAGAGACTGGCAAGATTCTTGTAGAGCTTTCACTGTTTCACGTGAACTCTCCAGTTCACGAGTCATGTTAGAAATGGAGCTTTCAACAACCAACTTCTTCTCCAATATATTTTGCATGTTTTCCAGCTTCTTCAACAAAACTTCTTTCTCTGTGCAGCCTTGCTCATACATTCCTTTCAGTGCCGAATTCTGGTCCTGCAAGTTCTGAATTGCGGTCCCTAAACTTTCCGGCTTCAGACCAGCAGCTTCTAATTGATCGAGTATAGCCTGATAACACTGATTTAAGCCTCTGATTTCCTCTTTCAAACGCAGAATTTCCTGCTGAAGGGAATTACTGAGATCGATGTGGTGGGACACTTCCTTTTCCAGTCTCTCCTTAATTTCCCTTAAGCTAAGGATTTCATTTTCCTTATTCTCTACTGAAACAGTCGAACACAGGTTCATATGACTCAAGTTTTGATTTTCATCCCGAACCTGCTGAATTTCTTCCTCCAAACTATGTTTGCTCACTTCCATATCCTTCAGCATTTGAAGCACTTTTTGGAGCTCCAGCACCAGAGCTTTTTGATCATCTTGCGATTGAGATTGCAAACTCTGCAGAGTATGGAGAGTCTCCTCAACTTGCACATAACGCAAATGTTCATCTTGCAAACTCGTCTGAAGGCTCTCCAAATCCTTCTGCTTCTCTGAAAGTTCTTTATCTTTAATTGCTATCTTTTTTGCAAGATTATCAGCCTCAGCTCGCAGAGATTGATTCGACATCTCCAACAGATTGCACATCTCTTCAGAACTCTTGAGCTTTAGATTTCCAAGCACTACTTCAGTATTAAGGCGCTTGACTTCCTTTTTGGCAATGGATAACTCTTCCTCAAGCCTGGATATGGTCTCCAAGCAGCGCTTGTACTGAAGTTCTGATGTGTCTTTCTCCTTTCTCAGATCAGCAAGACATGTTTTAAGTTCAGACACCTCAGTTTCTGCTCTTTCTGACTGACTCTTAAGCAATCTCGCCTCTTTTTCCAAGGAAGAGATTTTTTTCTCCAGAATCGATATTTTTTGCAGACATAGATTGTACTGATGAAGCACTGCCTCCCTTTCACCCTTTAACCTTGAAATTTCATCCTTCAGAATTTGAGCTTCAATTTCTGCTTTTGTTGCTCTTATGTTAAAATTACTAGTATCTCCTTGAAGCTGATCAAGTGCAGCTTCAAGGTCAGATATCTTCTCCAAATACTCCTTTTGTTTGGCTGCACCATCATCTTTTTCGGCCTCTAGCTGAACAAGGGCCTCCTTCAACGTTTGGATCTCTATCTCAGCTCTGCTGGAATTTTCACTGAGCCTCATTGATTCCCTCCGTGCACTATCAAGGTCCAGCTCGACATTGTGCAGATTCGCCAGACACTGCTGATACTGGTGAAACACATCTTCCTTTTCGGCTTGCATATCCTCAAGAGCTTTCTTTAAACCTTGAACTTCATTCTCAGCTTTTCCTGCTTTCTCAGTCTCGTGAAGAATCCTGTCCTTAAGATTCTTATTCTCATTCGACAACTGGACCATTTCCTCCCGGAAACTTTCTTCTTTCTCCATAGCCTGCTTCAGGCCTTTCCTTGCCCTCCCATCACCAGATTGAGGCCCTGCTTCTTTATCCCCAAATATGTCTTGTAGCTGTTTCAAACACCTGTCACTTAATTCCTTCTCTGAATATTCTTGTTGATCTGTGACTTTATCCAAGTCAGATTCAAGAAGCCCTGGACAATCGTCATCTCCCTGGAACAGTGCATGCACAGGAAGTTTCATTTGCAGGTCCCTGTCCGGTGTCCACACTTTTGAAGGCATATCGTCAACCAGCTCAAAAGGTACCTGGTCCGGAAATGCCTTGGCTATGGTACGATGGGCATGACGTAGCTCCCCCATTGCGTGATTATATCTTTCAGCCAATGCACGATACGCCCTATAGAATTCCTCAACAAATTTCATCAGCTCGGGCCGTTTCTTGTAGTACATTTCAGCCCTTCTTGCAAATGAATCAGCATCTTCTTCAATAAGCTTGATCATTGATTTAACCTTCGCATCCATATCTGATACAACAAGAGGACTAAATGAGTGAAATCTTGCTAATGGAGAAACAAAATGTGGGAAGCAAACAAGGAACAAGAAAATACAAAAGCATCCATTATAAATCATAAGAAAGGTCTATTTCCCATCAACAAATGCATTAAATAGTTGGGGCTTTCTTGCAATTAACAGCCAGACATGTAAATAGTTTCAGAAACTCTAATACTCCCTCTTTTGGTGACAATTATCTTGAAATAGAGGGAGCACATAAATTCTTGGTGCCCGGCATGGAGTTAAATTTCTTAATTTGTGCACTCAGAACTGTAATCTACTTGTTATTAAGATGCATTACAAGAGATTGAGAGGATGATTATCTTAAACAAACACTGTATAGTTCAACTGCAGAAGAAGAACACCATCATTTACCTGTGAGATTCTCTTGGAGCCATTTTGAGTTCTTCGGGCTGATGTGGCTATCCCACCACCAAGAATACTTGCGCCTCATATCAGGATGAGAGAAGTTCGCCATTGCTCTAAGCACACGAACAGAAAGTGCAACCTGCTTTTAACTTCGTGGATGGACCAGTCCCTAAGCAGGTTGCTTGTCCCAGTGAAGTATTGAAGCACTCAGCAGATCGATAGTATCTCAAACCTGATTTATCATTCAAAGTAGTGATAATCTTTTCGACAAAAACGGAAAGAAACCAGAAAAAAGGGCAAAAAGATGGTGCATAATATGACACACGCAAATCACAGAATTAAATAAAATTTATACGCTGCAAATAATCTTCAAGAAATTAACTGGAAGTAAAACACAAACAACCTGATCCCAGGTTACAGTATACATTTAACTGTGACTTCATCTAGTAAGCATTTTACACAAGTGTAGTATAAAATTTTGCCAATACTATTAAAAGATCACTTCTGATTAAAACAAATTATGAGATAGATAGATAATTCAAAATGAAGGAAAGAAGCAAAGTAAACAACATCGGAGGTAACAACAAGCATGTATTCTTGACAAACATATCATATAATTGTGTTGGAGGGGATGAATTTAAGAAATTTTCCATGAAACAGGATTTCAGGTTGTCCTTATTGTCTCATGGTTTGCTTTTCTCTGTTTCAATAAAAGACTTTCTTCACAAGGCGGCCATGACATTAAGCTTGTGCCTTAAGAGCATTGAACCATGGGAGGTGTGTATGATAACTATGTTTCAACACATACAGCACATTCATGCTTAAGAGAATCTTACTAATCAAGGTATTCATAGTTACCTGCCTTATCCAGAACCAATTAGAAATGTAAGATGTCGACTCCAATTGATGGCTTCTAAGCTAATAAATCATAGAAATCCTGCACCACAGAAGTAAGCATATCATTATATGGATCTAGAGAGAGCAGAGTGAATTAGATTCAGAGGTCATAACTAGGAACAAATAACACAGTCAGAAATATGATCCTTTACATAATGAGCTCTCCATTGTCAAACAGTGGGAACAGCAATGTAACAAAATTAGATACAAGATACAACATTCTTTATGAAAAACTAGTGTCTAGAAAATAAATCAACCAAACTAGAAATCAAAAGAACAAACTAGAAATCAAAAGAACACCAAATGGCCAGCAGACTCATGGCACAAAAGTTTCTATGAAACTGCAGGCGAAATTCAGCGCAACCCTTTAGTAAACCTCAAAATCTGTTACCAGTGATCACAGATTAACCAACGTTTTCGAAATAACTGTCTGTCAGAGAGCAGTAAATGGTGAACCCAGAGAGGCAACTGCTCAAACACCTTTCAGAATAAACACAAATCTAGATACAACAAACCAAACAAAAGGGGAAAATGATTAACCAAGTAAATGGCATTTTATCACAAAACACAAAATCCTCAAAAAACCAACTAGTCTCACTCAGGTAACAGCAATACAACATCAAAAACAAAAAAAACCAAGGCTTGAAAAAGATCAAATCAAGTTCTCAAATCAACTAAGCAAAATCACATGATATTCAGGCAAATGGGCCTCCAAGAAACCCGGCAGAAAGATTGAATCTTTAAACTCCAAACAGAGAAATAAGCCCTAATCAAACAAAAGAACCTTTCTTGTCCAACTTCAACCCATTCTTCCTCTCTCCCACCCACTGTACTCTTCATTCACCTTCTTGCTTTTTCTCTCTCTACACATTGATGGGTCACTGAATTATGTATGTACTGGGGGGAGGGGAGGGGAGGGGGGTGGTTGGTACCGTGTCAAGTATAATGGTGGTGTGATATGACAAGCTGTGAAAAGTACCCAAAGTGTAAAAAGGGGGTCTCTTTCTTTATCCTCTATTTCCTACCTCCCAGAGTCAGTCGGTATACCGTATATGTATGCACGAAATTACTCACACAATACATAGAACTTGTGCAATAATAACACATCAGCACATAAGTAAATGTGAAATTGGATATTAAAAAATGAGGAAATAGGAACGTTACATAATCATTGACTAAGGAGATTCTGACAACGGCCATATAATGTGTGGTGTGCCCTGTAGAATTTGATGTACTTTTGCCTTTGCTTTATTGGGTATGGAGAATGCTCAGCACTCATTGCTCAAGCATGACTTCAACCTATAAAAATATACAATTAAAGATCGCCCCTTTATAATTAGGGAAAAAAAATCACTCCTCCATTCAGACTACTGCCTTACCTTGTTATTGCAGTACATTTCTATTTTCATCTAAAATAGGTTCCAATTCCATTTGGAATTTTGTCTAAAAACAATAATTTTAGAAACTAAAATAAATGCGGAAATTTGAAATTTTTTATTCTATGTTTGTGAATCTTTTTTTATAGTATATAGTTGGTGACCTGGGAAAGCAAAATTATACGAAAACTATGAACCGAGATTATTTGTTAAAAGTATTGAACGTATCATAGGTCAATTTCATAAATTTGTTATAATGTTAACCAATATTATTAAATATTTATCAAAATTTATTATATTTCATATTGATTATTTCAAACCATACATAGTATAATATACTCCTCGATGATATAAAATATAAGCATTCTCATTTTTTTTTTTTGAATAACTGGGTATTCTGTACCAGATCCAAAATTAATTTCTCGATGATCTGCATAGGCAATGAATGGCGCATCTCTCAAATGAGTTTTTTTACATAGACAATGCTCGAACCCGAGATATTGCTTAAGCTACTAGATTCTCAATCTACTCAAATCAACTGCTGGTGGAATTTTTAATCTATATAAAAACAGTGCCGCCCATTTTTAAATTTTGTGAATGTAATTTTAAACCAGTTTGATTTAATACGTAAATCAAGATCAATTAGTGTTTCTGTATAGGTTGTTTAGAAAAAAAATAATAAAAATAAAAATAATCAATTGGTTCTAATTTAAACTATTAATGCATTTTGTAAAAAGAATTATTTATTCATCCTAAAAGAAAGGAATTTAAAAGGCAACTAAATCTTTAATTTGAAGGTGTTTAAAATAGATAGCAGAATAAATGAATCAAATAAACACTGCAGGATGAGGATGATTACAAGATTGAATAATTACCCTGTTCTATTTAATTAATATTCTTTATTACATTATTTATATATGTTCTCTATTAATAATCATTGTTTATGGTTGGTTGTTCGATTACCCATTCGGCCTCATTGTAATAGGACTTGCTTGTATTTCACACAAAAATTATATCCAAAACTAATAGTTTAATTATTTATATTTAAATATTTAATTATCGAGAAATATATATATATATATATAACTATTTTATTTTTGCACTAAAAACATTGTTTAATTTTTTATATCTTAATTTATTTAGTGATAATATGTTTATGAAAAATAAAATAGAGTTATAGACACCATACATTGCCAAATACTTATATTTTGATTTCAAAAAATAGAGTCTATATACAATGTAATTTACATGTATTAAGTGTTTTATCCATAAACTTAACTGAACACTCAAATTCAAAAAAAAAAAAAAAAAAAAACAAATGCAATTGGCCTGAGTAGTATGTGGCTCTAACATGCTAAAAAAATATCTCGGGTTCGAGCCTTTGTGTATGCTGGAATTTTCTTTGGGAGAGGCAACACTTCAATGCCCACCAGATCATCGAGGGATTAGTCTTGGATCCAATGTGGCCTAAGGATACTCGATACATGTAAAAAAAAAACAATTCAAAAAAATAATAAATAAATAAACATGAGAATCATAAAAATAACATGTATCAAGTAATTTAATATTATGAATAATGTTCATTACTTTTCACTAGTAATACAATATTTCCTTCAACTAAACGTTCAAAAATATTATTTTTAAACCCATTGCTACGTCAATGTTATTCTTAGAACTCGAAAAAGTTGAAGAAATTATTTCAATCACCCAAAAAATAAATATTATATTCAATAAATTATATTTTGTACCACAGATTTGGTATATATATATATATATATATATATATGTGTGTAGTAGTAAATTAGGTTAGGAAATTGTTAATGGATAAAAAATTATACATTCATTTTGAATTAGCGACATATTTAGATTTAATGGAGGCAAGTAAGGAATGAGACTTGACCCAAGTAGTCATCCAATCATAGATTTAATGGAGGCAAGTTGTACTTTATTCCATTTGTAATTTGTGTGGCTTGGACTTCCACACACTTTTGCTGATACATGGGTGATAATATTTACCAAAAAAAATGGGGTCAAGTAGATTTTTTAACCGGGAGCCTTTCAGATTTCAACTACTAAAATTTAAAAGTTAGAAAATATTGGCATTCCATTGGAGTGTCGCCCTCGCTTTAGGTCAAGTGCATTCGCTCATGAGTACAACTCCAATTTCAATATAATTATATCGTGTAGTATTTTTTATTTAGAAAAGATTCGAGACTACGTACAATATTGATTATAATATTTAAGAGTAGTATATAAAACTCAATAAAAATTTTATTCTACAATTATGTTGTCAACAACACATGTAAATAAGGGAATGAGACTTGACTCAAGTGTTCATGTTTCCTGCATTTCAACCATAGGTTGAGAGTTCAATTTCCACCCGGCCCTCTATCACTCCCCTTTATCCCGCTTTGTAATTTGTGTGACTTTGATTCCACACACTTTTGCTGACGCATAGGTATCAAAGTTTACCAAAGTACAACACATTTAAATAAATCATAATTGGGAATATAAGTGTATGATATTGATTAGGTAGTTGGATGATTAATTTAGTAGTATTTTATTGAATCTTAAAGTATATATATATAAAGGAAACGGTAAAGGCATACAAGTACGTATTGTATAACGGGCATACATTTATGGCCGAAATTAGCTAGCTTTTGCTAATACTCCCTCCGTTCCTTTTTAGTTGTCTTTTTATAGATGGAAAAGGGTTCCAAAATAGTTATCATTTTTAAGTAGTTATAGGTAGTTATTCTATGTTTTTACTATATTACCCTTCACTTTACATAAATGTTATTTGTTGGACATTTATTAAGAATGAGTTTAGTTGAAGAGTAAAAATATAAATTTATGAGTTAATTAATGCAAACCTTGATTATTATTTTTTTTTGAGGAGCCATTGAAGGCCTAGAAAGGGGTGGTGGGAGCCCATGCCACACAATTACAAAGGGGAAATAAAGGGAGGGATAGGGGGCCGGTGGGGAATCGAACCTCCAACCTTCCGTTGGAAGTTTTGGGGACTTAACCACTTGGGCTACGTCCTCATCCCCGCAAACCTTGATTATTGAAATTGAGCTAAAGAGACAACTATTTAGAAACGGAGGGAGTATGTATTTTCTTTTTTTTTTTCTAAACAGTTTACACAGGTTGGAAATGATTGATGGAGGTCATGACACACAAATTATAAACGGATAAATGGGAGAGATATGGGGCGAGTGGGAATCAAACCTAACCTAAATGTTGGAACTTGGAAGTCGGGGATTTGATCACTTGGTCAAGTCATCATCCGAAAATTATAACACTGTAATTTCAAACATGTATAACTATTTTTAAAATTAAATTAATAAAAAAAAAAAACCTACTAAATTTTACTTCAGAAATACTAATACATATAAGATGCCCCAAAATTGAGCACATCTAGGATAAAACAAAGAAATATATACACAATACATATGATATTTGTATGTAATGGGAGCACAAATTGAGTGTGATCTTGTTATATTTGTCTCGTCCTATAGTTTTTAAATATCAAATTTTTAGAATTTTTACTTATACCGAATTTGAGTTATTAATGGTTCAAAATGTATAGTGAACTGCGTGCACTGTGGTACGTAGAAAATAAAAAATAATAATTTATTTATTATTCACTTTTTAAAAAAAATATTAACAATTGGAGGTTGGCAAGTGGGTGTGTGAACTCAAGCCATACAAATTACAAATAAAGAATGAGAGACATAGGTGGACGGGTGGGAAATCGAACCCCAGCTAGCTATAACGTTGAAATTATGATCAGACTTGATTGTTAAGTCAAGTCTTCATCCCCAACGTATACACAATTTTGATTAGACTCCCCAAATTTATAAATTTATGAGTGGTAATGGGGTTATAGCTCTTTAAACGTACATTCTCGGATTTGAGTCTTACACATGCAAAAAATCTGATTTGAAATAGATCAACCCACTAAGCTCATCCAAACTTCGAATGTTACTCTTAAACCTCTAAAAGACATTGAAAAAATTCCTAAGAAAAAGATTTTGAGGTTCAACTGATTTAACAGCAACCCAATCAGGTCTAGTGCAGAAACATCAATAATCTATTTATACCTTTACACGTGAAATATTTTTGAGGTCCAGATTTTGGAAGATGAAGAAAAATTGTAACATGACAATTCATTAATCTATAGTAGTATTATATATTTGGTGAGCTAAATGAGCACTTTCAGAAAATTAAATAGGGTGGCTTCCTTAGTTAGGTGTCGCATTAATTCATAGAAGTATAATTAAATTATATAACAGTATAAATAGGTGTTTGGATAGGGTATTGAATTGGTGACATTCAGCAGGTACTGGGTATTTAATGGAGTTCGAGTTGTATAAAAACACTCAATATATATAAAAGTACGCATTCAGCACGTACAGAGTAATATTTCAGTACTTCAATACTTGTTGATACACCATTTAAACCAAATCCTGTAAATAGGGCTAGTATTTTTCATCCAACTCAGAAATTGATAGCCAATAATTAATGGCTTGTATCTGTATTGGTGTGGAATTATTTCTAGTGTCATTGAACGTGTAAGATGATTATTATCTAAATGTCAGAAAAAAAATTAATAATATGGGCACCACAGAATTAAGATGTAACAATTAGGTGAGTATTCATATCTTCCAACGCTGTTTTAATTTCGTAGGTGAAATTTTTGGTTTTTATTTATGTCGAGTAAACTGTCGGTACGTCCGATCCATTAAGAATAAAAAAGTCTTAATATAATACAGATATAAATTATTTTTATTTCCTCTTCTTATTGAATATCGATCTTTGTAGTTTTAACCAGAAAATAAAGAGTGCCTAGAGAGAGTGTGCAAACTACTGCACCTGCATGCATACAGTGATGAGCGGAGTGTTTTTATAATGATAATGTGATTATGTGATGCCCGTGTAATTTGTGGTTTTTTGAATCGTGATGCACGGTCATGGTTTGTGATGATAGTTTTAACCCATCACAAAATCTTACACTCACATCATATTTATCCACTCTCCCATTATGTTGCACATGCAAATTTTCCCTAGTTTGTATTCACCGTAACCGTACCGACTTGAATTAATGAAATCAAGTAACACCAATGAAATAATGTACTATCACCTTCTGTTTCCTTTAATTTAATTTCTAGTGCTAGATTTTCCATTGAGATTTTCAAGATTTTTGTTCACAATCTATTTATTCTTCAGATCCTCACAATATATTCATATTTATTTTAATACTATTTTTTTTTTCTTAATTTATAAGGTTTTCTTGTCTTTCGTCATATCTTTTTTTTTGTAGTGTTATAGGTTTTTCTTGTGAACGATCATGAATAGCATGTGATATCGATTTGACTTCGATTGATACAAGCTCAAAAAATATATTTCCTCATCTTATTTTTTTTTTAAAGAAAATATATACTATTATTAGGGTTTTTCCATCCATTATGAATTTTGATGTTTTTTTTTCAGGTTTTCTTTAACATACAATGCATAATTATTAAGGTTCTCACAATATAATTGATTTCATTATTCCCTTTCCTGTTTAATGAATAATTAAAAATGATTTGAGGCATGCAATACTACTTAGTAATTACCATGTGGATCACTCTCAATAACACATCCTCCATAAATGTGATTATTTTTTTTTCTCGAGCAATTTATTATTGTGGGGGAGGCCCCCCATACCATGTGGCATCATTCACTTGCTCCTAACTTTATATATATTCATCATAATATCAAAAGTAATTAATTAATTGATTAAATTACTTTAATTTAATACTTAGAGTAAAGGCGACTTAATTATTTCATGAAAATGTGACCCTATCTATTAGTAAATGATGCTCACCACTACGACATATGCATGTAAATGCTTACACACATACACAGTTCATGTAAGAAAGAATGGGCTTCACATGCGTCACAATTTAGAAAGAAAAAGGTTTGGGACATGTCGCAAAGGGATCCTTTGATTTATTTTTATTTTTTCAAATTTTCCCTTAAAGAAAATATCTTTGGCTAGATCAATTATTAGAGATCCCAACCCCAATTCCCAAATTTAAAAGTTAAGAAGATTCAAGGTCATTTGCATTGCACACAATAACACTTTAATTACATTAATATTTTGATAATTTGGCATTAGTCATCTCTTTGTTCGTATCCGGCTTATTGGACTGACTAATTCGATTGGAATGAGTTCTGATATCATATATAGTAGTTTCATCTCTAATCTCGTGCAAAGTCTAAGGACGACAGCCACTTGATTTCAACCAATGATTCGGTACTTAAACTACCTTTGAGTTATAGAATTATATTGTGAAATTTATGAGGATTAAATTAGAATTTTTTTTATCTTAAAAATCTAAAAAAAAAAAAGAGGTTATCGTATTTGAAATTTTCTCTCTTAAATTCAGAAATTTGAGATCGAAAATTTTAAAAATTCATTGTACGATTCAAAACCAGCAAAATAAAACTTAAAATGAAGTTTTTTTAAATAAAAAAATCATGAATTTAGGAGGTTGAACTCAAAATTAAAAAATGAATTCAAAATTTAAAATTATTATTATTATTATTATTATTATTATTATTATTATATAGTATATATTTATTTATATTTATAAACTAAAACTTTGAACGACTAGCTAATTCATTTTAAGGGCGTTGAATCATATCCCCAAATTAACTTTCACTACAAGAAAAAATCAGTTCAACAAAAGAATTTTATGTATCGGTATCTAACCTCAAAAATGGATCGCTAGCAGTGTCTGATTTTGTATCGGTCGCAATTTCGGTCGTTCATTAGCGACTTAAAAATTCGGTCGCTAACAGCAACCAATTTCCTTCGGTCGCGAGTATCGATCGCTAAATTGACTCTTTCTTGTAGTGCTTGTAAGATCTAGTTCCTCATCGTTCTTGTTGGGGAATTTAACATTTTTTTTTTAAAAAAGCCGAGGCCGGAGAATAAGGGACTTTAATATTTAAAACCATAAATGAATCAGTTGTTATCACTAACTTGCTCATGTGCAGATGATGTAGTTCTACGGTTGTTGAAACTACGCCAGAACTACGAAAGCAGTTACTGAGTTTTAACCGACCCAGAAGGATATATCTCGTCTTCCTGATTTTATATACTGTTCTTAGATCCTCTGTATATAGTAGTTCCAATTATTGAGTTGCAATTTTACACTTTCATATTCTACACACACTTTGAGTCGGTTATTTTCTCTCCAAGATTTTTGTGTTCTATTCTTTGAGAGTTAGAAAAATCCTTGTGTTCATTCTTCAAATTGAAGATCATTTCATGCACATAAGGTCTGCGCTACATTGATTCAACAAGTGTTCTGTTGGACAAAACTTCTCTACAACACCTGATTGAAGAGGCTTTTGTGGAAGCGCTCAAAGGTTGAAGGAGATGAATTCAGGAGGACATTCTATACCGAAATGTCATGGTTCTTGAAGCCTGAACAGCCCGGGAATTCAAATTGAACAGGATCGTCCGGAGACTGAGTTGTGTGGGAGTCACGACTGCAGTCTGTCTGCAAACAGGGAAGTGCTGCATTAGAGTTTGAATTGGTTGTTTTTTAGTCTTTTATGTCTAGGATTTCTTGAGAATAGTATAAGTCACCTAGATTGGCATCCCCAGACGTAGATCCGTTGGATCGAACTGGATCACCAAATTCTTGTGTTCTTTACTTTCCGCTAAACACTCTGTGCACACACCACTCATTATCGCGTAGTCTAGATCACAACTCAACGACGAGTATAATACAAGATTCCAGTAATCTGGGACCATCAATTGGTATCAGAGCGGCAGACTCTGACGTATTAGAGGCGATCTGAAGAAATCTTGGCAAGATGAATAGAGAAGGCGCATCACTTTCAAGATCACCTTTGTTCGATGGCACCAACTATAGATACCGGAGAACACAGATGAAGATTCATCTAATGGCCCTTAAAGATGAAGTATGGGACGCAGTCGAGACAGTCTGGCAACCACCAAGCCGACCACGTGCTACAACTGAAGGTTCCATAGAACCACCTGGTAGTCGGCTAGCAACCAAAGCTGAATATACACAAGCCGAGAAAGATGCCAAGAAAGGAAACTATACTGCCCTTAATGCGATTTTCCGTGCTATGGACGAGACACAGCTCCAACTGGTCACCAACCACACGTTAGCTCATGATGCATGGAAAACTCTAGAGGTGATGTACGAAGGTTCTGAGGATGTTCGAGCTACCAAATTACAACGAGTTGAGACCATGTTCGAGAATCTGAAAATGAAGAATGATGAATCAATCTCAGCTTATTACGGGAGATTCAAGGACATTGTAAATCAAGCCTATTCCTTGGGTTTGATTTATGATAATAAAAAACTCGTTCGAAAGATGTTGAGGACTCTCACTAAGAAGTATGCCCCCAAGGTTGCTACATTGGAAGAATTGGACAAGTTGAACACTATTACCTTGGATGGTCTAGTTGAAATTCTTCAAACCTATTAAATGAATCACTTAGAAGAAGAACTACCAAGAACCATTGCTCTAAACATTGAAGAAGATTCTGGAGACAGTTCTGAAGATGATGTAGTCCACTTAATGAAGAAATTGACCAGAATGCTTTAAGAAAGAAGGAACAAAAGAAAGACTCAGGATCGCAGTTCTGATGACGTTCAGACGACAGACAGACTACCCTACAGAGATTCTAAAAGAAAAGACAGCAGTAAAAGTGATCGATCAAATCGAAAGAGCAAAAACCATGAGAAGCCTGACAAATTCACTTATGTGAAATGCCACGAATGTGGAGGAACGGGACACTATAAATCTGAATGTGCCACAGACAAAAGGAAAGAAATGAAGGCAAAGAAAGCATTGCAAACAACCCTCAGTGATCGAGACGATGATGAAACCCTTGAGGATCAGATCAGTAACACGGAAGAAGTTTTGCATTTACGTTGAGAGATGCAAGCCCCAGTCCATTGGAAGGTATAATCAAATCAATATGTTTTTCACCCAAAAAAGATGCTTCTGATTCAGGTGACAGTGATGATGAGTATGATCAACTACTTGCTGACTACAATGAGCTTAAAGAAGAATTTGAAGCCGCTGTTCGGGAAAATAAGAAGTTTTTGGGACAACTTGCAAACGTCGGAATTTCTTATGATGAAGAGGTTGAAAAGAATGAAGAAATTTTAAAGGAGATTGATTTCCTGAAGAAGCTTAATGGTGATTTAAAGGCTCAAATTCACAGCATGCAAAAGGAGATCGATGAGCTAAAACAAAAGAACGACGATCTACAAAAGGTAAACAAAGGTAAAAGTGCTCTTGATGAAATTCTAACTTCTTGAAAACGTGTTGGAGATCAAACAGGTATAGGTTATATAAAGAAATCAACTCCAAGCAACACCATGTTTGTAAGTGGAGGATACTTGACTTCGCAATACAAGGAGGCTGACAGTGACGATGTTACAACGCCGTCCAGATGACAGAAGGACTGCAGTTATTGTCAAATACCTGGACATTCTGCAAACACATGCATCAGAATAGTAAGAGACTTAATGAATGGTCGAGCTGTTGTTTAGCCAACCGAAGAACTTCGAAAAAGGATTAGAGTACAAAGAGTATGGATTCCAAAGAAGAAGTGTCTGCCACTAAAAGATGTTGAGACCACAGGAGAACAACAATCCATATCAACTAAAGAGAATTTCGGACTTATGATTTCAGAGTCAGAAAGGGAAGGTATTGGACCAACCCAGTACAAATATTGAACCACTGGAGTTTGAGATAAAGATACGTAGCTGTGATGAAGCTGTTACTGAAGTGTTACCATTACTCACAGACTAATACATCAATGGGTAAACAGATTTTCTTTTTCATTGATATATTTTTGAGCTATTGAGTTTTTGATTGCTTGTTCTTAAAGAGATATTAGGTTATTTCAATGAAGGACACCTATGAGTTTGATGATTCTTCCATCATGTGGGAGATTTGGTGTTGATGGTTGTCACTATCTGATGGTTGAGACATTTTGGTAATGATTTTCTGAACTCTAGTTACTTTTAAACAAAATTTGTGGATGAATGTTTTTTGATCTATGATGACTTGATGATCGTTTTTTGTTTTTGATTGTTCTAATTGATTACTTTTGATTTGAACTTTTTATGGGTCTATAATAGTTGAAAGGTAATTCTGATAACTGCTGAACTACTATCTGCACTGTTGATTATGATCTGAATGCTTGATGGATGTTGTTTTTGATTTGTTTTGATTACTTGGTAACATCCTATCTGTGAATCATATTGTTTTGCTATGATATGATCTCTTATACTCTTTGGACTTAGATAGTTTCAACACCATTTGGTGATGGAATTATCATCTCTACAAGAGTGGGGGAGATTGTTGTTATCACTAACTTGCTCTTGTGCAGATGATGTAGTTCTATGGTTGTTGAAACTATGCCAGAACTACGAAAGCAGTTACTGACAGACATGTGCGACAGTTATCTGCTCTGTGCGCGTGTTTTAACCAACCCAGAAGGGTCTAGCTCGTCTTCCTGAGTTTATATACTGTTCTTAGATCCTCTGTAAATAGTAGTTCCAATTATTGAGTTGTAATTTTACACTTTCATATTCTACACACACTTTGAGTCGGTTATTTTCTCTCCAAGATTTTCGTGTTCTATTCTTTGAGAGTTAGAAAAATCCTTGTGTTCATTCTGCAAATTGAAGATCATTTCATGCACATAAGGTCTGCGCTACATTGATTCAACAAGTGTTCTTGTTGGACAAACTTCTCTACAACACCCGATTGAAGAGGCTTTTGTGGAAGCGCTCAAAGGTTGAAGGAGATGAATTCAGGAGGACTTCTATACCGGGATGCCATGGTTCTTGAAGCCTGAACAGCCTGGGAATTCAAATTGGACAGGATCGTTCGGAGACTGAGTTGTGGGGGAGTCACGACTGCAGTCTCTCTGCAAACAGGGAAGCATTGTACTAGAGTTTGAATTGGTTGTTTTAGAGTTTTTTAAGTCTAGGATTTCTCGAGTATAGTATAAGTCACCTGGATTGGCATCCCCCAGACGTAGACCCGTTGGATCGATCTGGGTCACCAAATTCTTGTGTTCTTTACTTTCCGCTAAACACTGTGCACACACCACCCGTTATCGCGTAGTCTAGATTACAACTCAACGACAAGTATATTACAAGATTTCAGTAATCTGGGACCATCAGAATCCTATAAGTCATGTGGGAAAGGAGGCCGAATCCTATACTTGTTATTTTTTATATAGAAAAGAAAAAAGACATTCTTTTTACATTATATTGTTTTATTATGTTGGAAATATTGAAACAATAATGCAATTTGGACTTGAAGTTATGAGAACATTTTTAGTAGTATATATTATATCTTTTCTTTCTTTATTTCAACCTATACTAAAAATACAATCATGGCCCTTTTTTGTGTAACAAGATATCTACCAAAATCTTCAAAAGGTCATAATGATTTACAAAGAACGAAAGCTCTTGTGACCACACACAATCATTTTTCTTGTACAAAAGTTTCCAATATATCCACTTATGAGTTGTTCTTGCATACCTAACATCCCAAAGCAAGGAAAAAGGAATCATAATACATTTGAATAAGATGTGGAGACTAATCAAAGGTTTGTAAGAAAATAAGAACAACTTACCTTGTTTAGCTCAAGCAAGTGAGGCACCTCCAAGTCACATTAATTTGTTAAACAAGCCAAAAAAAGTGCAAATAATGCATGCCCTTAATTAATAATTAATTATATATATGTATACCTTGCTTTAAGTTTGCACAATCAAATAACCCCACAAAGAATAAAACTTGAAAAATAACCAAAATCCCTTTCAAATCAAGAGAAAAGTTAGACAACCATTTGCTTCAAGATTGATATTATTGTGCTTCAAAATTCTATTAGTGTCATCTTGGAAGCCTTATTATAAAGTAATCCATATGCCAAAAACTACTAATTGTCCAAATTTTGTGGGTCTAGATATATATATTGGTGTATATTTGTATTTTTGTGTTACATCATACTATATCATGTTATCATGGAATGAAAAAGAGAGGAATTAATAGATATTTGCATTTGTCCTTTGGTCCTTTGTCCTAAAGCAAAACACTAGTATTACTTTTACATTTTACATTGTCATTGATGTTTGCTCTACACCTGTTTATAAAAACCCTGTTGAATTATCCTGTGTACAAACCATTAGTGGTTGGACTTGTTCACCGACGCCATGAGAAATAATAAAATAATGTAATGTGTCTCCCTCATCAATGATATAGAGAGTGAAATTTTGGTGAAATGCCAACTTTGTTGTAAGGACACTCTAAATTGGATTTTTGGAGTATATACCATACAAGCTTACACTTGTGATTGCATTTTGGGTGTCACTATCATCTTCTTTATAATTATTGCTTAAGAATATTATAATTAACCAACACAACACGTACAATTATTTTTGCTTAACACCAATGAGCACCATTGATACATATATACTGAAAATTAAAAACATAAATTATTATAACCACATAAATAGTCACAAAGAACTTAATCAAAGACTGTCATATACTAAAATTGTAGAACACTTCTTTTCTTATATTTTTTTCTTTCTTTTAAAAGACAATCTTGTGCCTTTTGCTTTAAAATATTAAGAGTGAAGAAACCCAATTTATTGGTTAAAATTGGGTCACCAAAAAATTTAAAATAACCTTGGATAGACAGAAAAGATATCATATATTTGTGGTTATTTCCAAGTTAGCAAGTCCATGACCATGTTTGTTGTGGTCGTTTATAATTTTGTTTTATAGAGGTGCCCATATTCAATCCCGCATTACATATGTTTTTAAATTTCTGAATTTATAATTCATAAGTACTATGACTTTTAATTTGTTTTGTCGTCAAGTTTTAAGGGGGCATAATTCATAAATATAATACTACATTAGCTAGTATCATTGATTATGATATTTTAAATTATAGTATGAAACATAGAGTATCTCAATAATGGTGTAGAACAATTTCATAGAGTCAATACTCTTGGGTATGTTTGGATGGGAAAACTTTGGATTTAATAGAGGATTTAAAATGAATATATTTCAAATACTATAATGTATTTGAAATTTATTATTTAAATTAGATATTTAAAAAATGAAATGGTAAGTATTAAATGGATCATAAAAGATTAGAAATGATAAGTTAATGGATGTTTAAACTCTGCACAAATTAGTGTTAAAATCATATTCTTATATAACACAAAAAATTCAAATCGATTTTGAAGCCAAACAAATACTATGAAGAATTTAAATAATGTATTTGAAATTCATTAACCCCAAATTTATCCATCCAATTAAAGCCTTATATAATTAATTTTTGGGTTAGATTCATTGGTTTTTTTAATGGTTAGAAAGCTATTCCACTTCTAATAATCATATGTGGATTAATAAAAGAAAGTTCTAAATAGAGATAGTTCAAATTTTTATTTAGGAAAGGGAATAACCTTTTTTTTTTAATAAATATTGATATTCGTGTGTTGGCAAATGGGTCTGCGAGTCCAAGACACACAAATTACAAATGATAAAAGGAGGGATGTGAGGTCGGGTGAGGAATCCAATCCCAGCTATAAGGTTGGAAATCAGGGCAATTAACTACTAGATCATCTCATATCATTTTATTTTTATATAAATATGTATAAAGAATATATATAGATATATGTACGTATTAATTAAATACTTACAATCAATACATGTGCCTCTAGAAGAGCAAAGAAGAAGACATGAAATTAGTATGTACTAGCATTAAGATGAGACCTTATTATCTATATGTTGTTGACATTTGTCAAAACAGCTACCACGATTTTGTTAATAAAATTTAAAGTGTGCATGAAGCAATTGAGTTGATGGGTCATTATAATTAGTTGCTTTATTATGTTTGATTTTGCAATTTCTTTATCAAGTTTGAGTTAATTTCCTTATTTCAAGGGAAACAATCAACAGAAATAAATTTTATAGTTAACAGGGGTATATACACCCCAATGTTTAATTTATTTTCTATTTAGTAGTAGCTTCCCTCTGTAAAGTTCTGTTGAAAGGCCGTATGAGAACAAGGTTGGGATATAGGGTGCAAGGTAAGGTAGTCATTAAGAAAGAATAATTTAAAATATATGTGATTATGTGAGAGGCATTTTAACCACTATAGCATAATTTTAAACACCCAAGAATGTGGAAACAATTTCAAGACTTTTACTTATATACAAATGTCATCAATATATCAAATAATCCAAGATCTTATCAACCCAACCATCTAAATAACTTTTCTGCATCCACTATGATTCCCATTTTGTGTTGTTCATTCACAAAAAAAGGCTGCAACAAGAAAAAGGGTCTCTTGTCTGTCCAAAAACCCTTAGTAAAGCCATTTAGGGAGGAAATGAAAAGGCAAAGCAATGGGTCCTTACTGCACAAAGAAAGTTTAAAAGATTCAAATGGTGTTTTTGTTTCTTGTTTTTACATTATGTGCACATCCCATGTTCCCCCTTTCAAGATTCTATACCAAGCTTGTGTCTTGCTTCCCCCATTTGTTCTTAGTCATCATCATCATCCCTTATTCTGATTCATGTATGTACCCAATTATGACTTGGAGCCCACAAGGCCCACTGCTGATTCTTGGCCGGTCCCGGGACCCAAGGCCCCAACACAATCTACACCATTCATGGTTTTTGTGTGGATTGGCTTTGGGACCTGCAGTGCCCAATTATAACTTCACAATGTTCACTGTACTTTTGACTAGTCTTGTGTGAATAACAATCCCATGTGCAGTGTTTTTGTCTGAACTCCAAGGACTGTCCCCAGGTGCCAAAATGACAGCAAACTTAATGAGTTATACAGATCAAATGAAAACAAAGACACTGGAAACAATGAATTGGACAAATGCATATATATGTAATGTACTGTACTTCATAGTGCTATAAAGTCTTAAGACATGAGGCCTGGATTGCCCAAACATTACCTCCGCCAATCCAGCCCATCTCAGGATTTAAGACTGTCTGAAGTCTGAACACCAAAATTTTCAGAATTAAAACTTTATAAATACAATCAACTACAGTCTACAGACCAGATTCTTGAAACAGGAGAATTGTAATACTTTTAAGTAAAGTTTTTATTATGGAGAATGCAATGAAATGAAATGGGAATAATGAAACTGAGACAACATATATACTATTACATAACTACAATGGGCCTAATGCAACAAAAACAGTTCTTTTTTAGAAGAGCCTCACCTGGAGGACCACAGGTAGACCTAATGACGGTTGATGGATGATTGATTCACAGGTTTGGGCTGAGAGAAGGGAACGACTGTATGGATTGAAGGACCAGTTTCCGGCCAGACATTCCCACACTGTGAGGAGGCGAAACTCTCTTCCTGTTTGGCGAGGACAGCTTGATGTTGCTGATTGGCGATTCTCCGTGGAGAAATTCGGGCATTTCATCTCCTTTGTTCGTTTCAAAATGCTTATCGACGTTGTTTGGGTGTTGGAAGTATCTCGACCTTGTGTGGCTAGAGGTACCAATGGATGGAAAAGATCGAGGGGGCTTTTTGTTCGAGGACAAGGGAAGTCGAACTGATTGCCTGACAAATGAATAATGAAAAATAAGCAATCAACGTAAGACAATGTTGCCAAGTGTTAAATGATGTACTATAAACCTAATGTCTGAATGACTGAGAATAACACACATCCTTAACAACTTCAAATTTAAAGGAGAAGTTTATTCAGCGCTTGGAAATGCTCGTCATAAGAGAGAACTATGTTTTTTTCCATAATCTTCGCTTCAAAACAAGTTTTCAATAAACAGCTTACCTGCCTAAAACCTAAGAAAATGTATCTTATCTTATAATTTTATTATAATGAAATCCTTCCGACTGTATATAGATACTTCTTATTGCATACCTTCCAGGGCGTTGAGGCGTTGCAAGGGGCAGACAATCAACGTTTTGATCCAGGGTATTGTTGATCGCAGAATTCTCAAAATTTGTTTCAAGCATTGCTTGCTCATTCGTGTCAGTCTCGTCTTCCTCAACTTCAGTTTCCATGCCTGAACACCATATATCCTCATTCAGATGTGGAAAGTGGTTTTCTTAATAATTCGGGGCTGAACTCTAAAGGGATTTGAACTCATAAAAATCTATAATATTAAACTCACCTTCCTTTCTACCAAACACATTTTTGCACCCTTCGCATCTGCAGTTAACCGAGCATCCAACCCCACCCTAAAACGAAGCCAAATTTCCCAATCAGCTGACAAACCAAGAACAAGTAGTTATGCAGAATGAAGGAGCAGAAAGAGACCTGATAGCATTCGCAGTACTTCTTCAGGCAACCGGATTTCTTGCAGTTGCATCCTCTTTTATGTCTAGCGGATGCTGGTGTCTTGTTGGGATCATCCTACAAGGAAAAGTATCATGGAATAGGTAAACTTGTGTATTCACAAGCAATTAAAACATAAGTTTCGAGTAGATTGCCTACCCTGGTTTCTGCTTGAGAATCAGATGTCCTGATGACTTTGGGAGCAAAAGCAAGTGGATTTCTAGATTCTATCTGTTTGCGTGTTGCAAGGACTGTGTCTTCGTGGATGGGCTTGTTGAAGCAATCTATACAGGCACACGGCTCCACACAGTACACCCCAGCAGCAAAGCATTCACAGTAACTATACCCAGAAGTTAAATTGTTAGTATACGCAGAGCCCCAACCAATAATCATAAGAGTACACAATGAAACGATGTAGGAAGTTAACGCATTGGGATGCAGTAGAAAATGAATACAAGAAATAACGTTGCTGTATCTCGGTATCTCCAAAATGGATGAAAAGAGCTTACAGTTTTAGGCATTTAGATTTCTTGCAGTTACAACGTTTACAGGCTTCGCCTTCCCCAGCCAAATCCCTGCGCCTGACAAGTATATTCCTGGCATAAGTTGAAGCAAATAGTACAAAACTAGATTAATGATCCAAAAAGAGAAACGAGCAATTATACCTCTTCTTCTTTGGGCTACCTTGATTCGTATCTTCATTTGTATCGTTCACGGGCACATTGGTGTTATCAGAAAGATCAATTTCCATATCTGACAAGGCAACAGGTACAGCATTGTTTATCAATTCCTGAACAGCCGTTTGAGGATGGAAGTTGACTGACAGGCCAGGACCAATCAACAGTCTTCCAGAATGCGAGGATTCATGATTAACAATTTTGTAGTCCTTGGGAGTCATTGCAAGAGCATTTAAATGCAAGCCAATGCTAGGCAACACACGGCGTGAAGATCCATTTCCTGCCTTCATTGAAACAGGTATCTGGTCATTGGAGGATGTGTTTCCATCAGACTGCAGCAAGGGGGAAGAATCCGAGCCCAAATTCTCATCCGAATGCTGTTTTTGGGTTCCTGACATCTCAAAGACCAGACAGCGTCTTCTCATACCACGGTAGAAACCCGAAAGATGCTTCAAAATCAGAGATAAACGCATTAATTTTGTATCAATATAATTAAAGAATTAGCTATCAATTCAAACCACATAATTGTATGCATTTTAGGGGCATCGAACAAAATGCAATGTACGTATGCACCTCATGATCTATTTCTTCGCCATGATTGGTTAGAGAAGAACCAGCAATCATGTCACAGGCTTCAGCATTCTGGGTTGCCTCAATACCTTCTCCAGAAACGGTCTCCACGGGCTCAAGTTCACATTCTTCTCCAAATTGTTCGCCGCAATCTAATAGAGAGTGCATGTTCTCCATGTCATTTTTAATACTTGCATAGAAACTCGATCCAGGATCAATTGATTTCTTGTAAGGATCTGTCTCATTCGGCGAATCAAAAGCTAACAGATCTGAGGCATCAGGAATCGCATTCTCCCATTCACAGGACGAGGCGCCTTTTTCTTTATTTATTTGGTTTAGCTCGACAGTGTTCTCAGCGATCCGATTTTCATCCAATTGCTTAGCTGCATCCATTGCCACAGTATCCACATCAGCATCACCCTCTTCATCACAACAAAACTCGGGTTTTGAGGGATCTGAAAGTTCATCCCTGGAAAAAGAATAAACAAAATTCGTTCAAAAAATGATTAGGATCAATTCTAGTTCAGACGAGATTAAAGCAGCACGACAAGCAACGAGTGTATCCATTACCTTCGAGGAAACCTAGATTCTCTCAGGGAATTAACATGATGGGGTGATGTAAATACAGTCGGAAGCGATGCAAAGCTAAGGGGATTGATCGTCTGAGTTATGTGTATCGATTTAACCGGCTTGATTGGTGAAAGACTGTTGAGAAAGTTGAAGACGGGCGATTCCTGCAAACGATGAAGACAAATCAGCCCTAGAAAATCCTATTTCTAAACAAATTAACCTAAGCCAACAAAGTTCTGTTCAAAGGGGAAATCAATGAATTCACTTTAGAATATGCGGCGAGAGATGCAGTAAAACTGGAATCAGTAAAATTTTCAAACTAGGAATAGGCGGGCGGCGACACTTCCATTGGGAACGTTTCCCTGTGAAAAAGTTAAGAATAGTTTGACCGAAAGATGCAAGAAACCGGCTTGAATTTCACCAAATTTCCTGATTTACATGAGAACAGGAAAATCTGAGGAAACAAAAGGCCAACAAATCTGGGTATTGCCTGAAATAGAACAATTCCCACCTGTTGAAGAGAACCCAAGAAACATTACGACTAAAACAACTGCTCGTCGTAACAAACACAGTAAAGAACCCATTAATTTGCAAGAAAACCTTCAGAACATGCATCACTCATCAAATTCCTCCATTTCCTTCACATTTCTTCTAAGAAGGGGCAATTTAGAGCAAAAAGAACCATAGAAACGAGACGAGCACATCCTTAAAAAAAATTAACCATAACTCAGTTCCCAAATCGAAACAAAGAAAACCCCCCAAAGAAACCCAATTGAACAAACCGCTACTAAAACCCACAAAAGATGCAAACTTTGTGCCCAAATGTCAAGATGCAAACCTCAAATTTGGCAACAGATGTGGCGATCTGACTGCTCCTGGCCCGGTCTGGAGTCTCCATTACTTGTCCCTCTTCCTTACACTCCTCCTTGGCGAAACTCTCGACTCCCTCCCCCATCTATTATCCCCTCCACTCAATCTATCTATATTTCTATCCCCTTCTCCAAAAAGAAGACGCCGAAAACAAAAGGGGTCAAAAATAAGGGAGATGGAGACTCAAGTAGAAGCGGGAAACACAACACAGTGTAGAATGCAGTGAAGATTAAAATAAAAGAAGAGATTTTCTTATGTGTTTTCCTCTTTTGCTGACAAAAGAAAACGACCCCACCGGACAACTAAAGCACCCCAACAAAACAACAAGTGTAATTGTTTCGACACACCCGAAGCAAACGCTGTGGAGGGAAAATAAAGAAGAAACTGGAAAGAACAATCGTCTGGGAGAAAACAGTTGGAATATTTATTGAATTGTTTGCGGTTTTTTGCGAAAATGTCCCTCAACTTACGACATTTTCCTTTACTTGCTCCCCCTTGCGGTCCATACGTGTCTCCAATCCATTCTCCATTTTAACGATCTTGCATAAATTTTGGGTTCAGGTCGACTTATTATTTCATTTTGATTTAGGGTTTATAGGAATAGGAAATCCGAAATTGGGAATTGAATTTCAGAATTTGCTCTATTAACTACTTCATTTTTATAAAATTTCAGTTATGCATTACTTGCGTGGGCCTTTAAGTTATGAAGTAATTGTCATTTAAAGAAATATTTGGTGAATTAATTATTAATTTAATTTTTTAATTTTACACATTTATGAATTTGGTATTGATAAAATTGTACTCCTTCCGTTACTATTTAGTTGTCTCTTTTAGCTCAATTTCAAATTTTCAATAACTAAAAATTGCATTAATTATTTCATAAACTTCCATTTTCACCCTCCAACTATATTGCTTAGTACTTAGAGGGTGTTTGGATCAGCCGTAGAAAAATGAATTATTTGCTTATTGCGTTTTCAAAACGCAAATAATCAGTTTAACCGCTAAAAAATATGCTGCAAACCTGATTATTTGCGTTTTGAAAACGCAATAATCAAATAATATATTTTATATCACCAATCCAAGCACTCTCTTAGTAATAAATGTCAAGAAATAGCATTTATGTAAACTTTAAACCAATATAGTAAAAATATAACATAACTACCTATAAATAAGAACTAATTTGAAACAATTTGTAATTTTTAAATTCTAAAACGACTACTAAAAAGTAACGGACGGGTATTCACACGGTGAGTTTTAAGATACAACACTAAAATAAGTGAGGCAATACAACTATTGAACAATGTCAGTGAATTTATGGGTCGCCTTTTATTAATTATACTTTATTGGTTACCTTTGATTAATTATAGTTTATTGTATTCATATTAGTCAATTATCTATCAGCTTATTTTTTAAGTGTAATTCAATCAAAATTTTAATAAATTTTAATTAATTTATTAACGATGAAATCAACATAATATACTATAACTTACTATATGTTGTTACCGACTTCCAACATTTAAGTTGCGGGTTCGATTCTTAACCCACCGGCTGCCCCAATTCCTCTCATTTATCTTTGTGTATTATGCGGTATGAACTTCCACTATTTATTTCATAATCTGTATAGACTGTTCAGTTAAAAAGAACATAATATACTTATATAATATAGCAAGTGCATGCGTTTCATTTAGGGCAAAATCAGGAAATTTGAATAGTTACACATTTCAATACTGATTATTCTTGGGATTATTGTGAAATCCATTTTTTTAGTGGCAAATAATTTAAGGAGACATGAGACCAAAAATATGACAGCTAGCCTAAGAAAGAATATGAGTATATATAATATACTAACATCTTTTAAAGCATTTAGAGGAAATGTGTAAATGAAATAATGAATACTATACTAGCGGTGGAATTTAAATTAATGCATTTACTAAGCTCTTACACATAAATGTTTAGTTGTTTACTTCAATCCTTAAAAATATTAAGGGCATTATATATGTGTCATTTTTAGTATTGTTATTTACTTGGTAGCTGAATTAAAATTAGTTGGATAAATTTTCAAAATGAATACATACTAAATCATCAATAGAATTTAAAGGAAAAAAGAATTATGAAAAATGGAAAATAAAATAAAAGAAAAAAACACCATATGTAATTAATGAAGTAATAATCTCAGTAATAAATAATGATAGCTATTGTAGTTATTCGGATACTGCCGGGGCAACCCGAATAAAACTGTGATGTTGGATCCGAATCCGATTGAAGGTTTTGGCGCGGTTGAGAATTTAAAAGGGCATGGGCATGCAGTGGGAGTGGGACATAGCCGTCGATTCAGTTCTAATTATCCTAATCCTACGGTGGCAAATGGTCCCCACACTATCGCATTTGTCTCTTTAATTGGAGTATTTATTTTTAGGTATCGTGAAATACAAGTTACTACAAATGCTACACTAATTTCCAATTATTTTGAATTTATTATTAAGGTTGAAGTATTCTTTTGCACCTATGGGCCACATTATTATTATTATTATTATTGGTTTAAAAAGTGAAATACTTCGTTTATAAGCATATTTCTTTATGATAAGTAACAAGTAAAAATAAAATATAATTTTCATAATTATCAATATGTAATATATGGTATATTTTGAAGTTGTTTGGTTGCAAGCATATTGGGGAGCATATAGCATATAGCATGTTTGACCAGCCTATATGTTTGTTTGGTAAGTAACATATGAGAGAGCATAATTGGATCAATATGCTAATTTTCAATGTGCTAGTTTTTTAAGCATATTAGAGAGCATATAGCAGATTGCACAATTTTACATATTAAATACTATGATATCTACTAAAAAAGATTTTATTAAATCTTTTACTATAATCTATTGGTCAAATCTGCTTTAATAAATGCTACTCAATTCCGCTAGTCAAATACTTCGCTCTAGTCGCTTAAGCAATTAATGTCTCGGGTTCGAGCCTTGTGTATGTAAAAAAAACTGTTTTGGGAGAGACCCTTAATTGCCCTTGCAGATCCTCGAGGGATTAGTTTTTGGTCTAATGTGGCTTGAGGATACCCGGGTTCACAAAAAAAATGTTACTGTATGATATATGCTATCCGCTTACATCCAAACATGTCCATTATTATTTTACAATAAAACTATTAGTAAAATAATATATTTATTCAAATTTATATTATAATTATATATTTAAATATATACTCATATATTTATAGTATTATTATTTATAGTTAGATATATAATTAGTTTATACAAAATTATATATTTATATAAATACAGAATATTATTATTTTTCAATAATTTAATTCAGTAAATGAAATAGTACACTATATTTATTCAGCAAGTAATTATACTTATTAGCTAGTTGCCACTTGTAAATTGATTGGTAGAAATAACAATTATTATTATTATTATTATTATTATTATTATTATTATTATTATTATTATTAAATTGATTGGATTACACTAGGGTAATAAAACTTACTCAAAAAAATTTATAGAATTACTATTTATGATGTGCAGTCCATAGGATCTCAGAACCATCCGTTTTCCAATAGTATTAACAACGAAATAACGTTAGCAATGATGAGTTACAAAAAATTAACTCTCATAAATAGGTCAAGTTTAAACCTATAAAATATGTTTATCAAATATAACAAGCTAACGGGATGAAGACTTAACCAGAGTGGTTAAGTCCCCTGACATCCAACGAAAGGTTGGAGGTTCGATTTCCCACCGCCCCCTATCCATCACTTTTATTCCCCTTTATAATTGTATGACATGGGCTCCCACCACCCATTTTCCAGGCTTTCAGTAGCTCCTCCAAAAAAAATAAAATAAAAATATGGTAGTAATATAATAGAGCAAATACTACTTACCATACATATATGTATAATAAGACCTAGCTTATTAATACTCAGTTTTTATTAGAATTTTAAAAATAAATAAATAATTAAATTGAGAATGATGATTTGACCTAGTGGTTATGTTCCCTGACTTCCGATCTGATGATTGGGGGTTTGATTCTCACCCATCCCTCCTATCCCTCCCCTTTGTGATTTGTATGGTTTGGGACTTTGGGCTCAAATTAAATAAATAAATCACTAACTATAGTACGTGTAGGTGGATCTATCCATCATCATTCATCCATTATCCATATACCTATTATAGGAAGTATAAAACCAAATACATACAGCCATGTGAAGAAGCATGGACCATGCATCTCAATTATATCTAATCTAGGGATTAGCAGGTTAATTAACATTATTAAAGTTCCCATAAATTACAATTTACAGTCCACATGCATGCATGCATTTTATAATCTAGCCATATCACCAGTCCATGCGATTTACGGTAATTCTCACATTTTCATTGTTTTCAATTCCCTTCAATTTCTCATTTTGCTAAATTAAATCTATAAGGGAAATATTAAACATGCATGACTCCGGAATTATTATTATTATTATTATTATTATTATTATTATTATTATTATTATTATTATTATTATTATTATTATTATTATTATTATTATTATTATTATTATTCATGAACTTTGGTCGAACACGAATGAAACTTTTTCCTTACCTTTTCACCATCAAAATCTCTTTCCTCTGGTCATTGTTTGTGTATATTCCTTAGTACGTGTGTTGAATTTGGGTCAGATTTAATTTTTGCAAATTTGAAATTTGTAGTTTTAAAAATTTGTGATGATGAGTTGGATGTGGAAGAATGAGATTGATGCAATAGATTTGAGTTCTAGAGTTAATGGGTTAAACAATTTTGAATTTAATTATTAGAATGATGAATTTTTGGATTTGGTGGCTTAACACAGAAGAAAGAAGGTAGGAAAAAGATTATGAATATTGGGTCGAGCATTAGGTTGGGCTGATGTGGATTTTTAGAACAAGGGTAAAAGAATATACTGTAGTATTAAATTTTCTACTACTTGTTTTAACTTTTTGGGGTGTAAATATCCGCACCCTTAGGAAGTTCAGGGCAACCTAGATTGGCCCGGTTCATCAATTTTCAAGGATTAGGACTCTCCCCATTTTAATCATTGTTAGAATGTCCCACATCAGTTATATTTGCGATATCCTTCTATTTATTTATATGGGCATGAATCACCATACCTATTACCAATTGATTTTAGGTTGAAGCCCTAGGTCCATCTTCTTTCTGACAATCATCGATCAATTTGGTAGTTATCACTACAAAAATAAATCTCTAAAGTAACACTCATGGCCGTTGCAAAAAGATTTGTAAAAATTATTATTTTAAGTTTTGCAACGCCTAAAATTAAAAAAGAAAGTTTTCGACGACCCAAAATGCAATGTCCGGAGTTGTTAATTTGTGTTACATCCGATATTTTAGTTTCTCTAATTGTTAGTTCTTGCATTTTTGAAGGGTTGATCTTGTCTTTTGAAGATGATCGTCCACTTGTAGTTGTAGAATAATTCTCACATTCCCTATATATAGCTTGCATTTGATTTATTTAATGACTTAACATATTTTGGGAAAACTAGGGCCCAGTACCCATGAATAAAACATTATAAGAGTCAAAGCTCCATCATTTCAAACATTGTGTTTTAAGCCCTATGTAATAACTTGGTAAATCACATATCAAAAACTTGGTAAAACACATATCAATACAATGGTAAAACACTATCAATAACTTGGTAAACACCATAAGGTAATCGTGGTAAAGTACATACTAAAAATTTGGTAAAGCACATATGGTATATGTGGAATAACTTGGTAAACACCATAAAATATTTGTGGTAAAGCGCATATCAATACCTGGTAAACACCATAAGATATTTGTGGTAAGCACATACCAAGACTTGGTAAATATCATATGGTATATGTGAAATAACTTGGTAAACACCATAAGGTATTTGTGGTAAACCACATACAAAAAACTTGGTAAATACCATATGATATCTGTGGTAAACCATACTAGTATAGTGTGCTAAATTACGTACCAATAACTTGGTAAGTACTAATATATGGTAGCTATGGTAAAACACATAGTAATAGAGTAGTAAACCACATATCATTAACCTGGTAAATATCATATAGTATCTAGGTAAGGCACATATAAATGACGTGGTAAACAAAGTCAAACATGTGATGGGGTGCAAAGTGTAATAAAATTGGAATGATGCCTAAAAAATAGAAAGATTTTTAAAATGGGCCCAGGCCCTAATTTACCGACATATTACTTTAAATATATCCTGGATTAGGGTTTTTCTAAAACAAATTTTAGTGGTTCTAGTGTTGACTTGGACTTTTTAGGTGAATACCAGGGTATCCTCAGACCACATTGGACCCACCCAAGACTAATCCCTGGAGGATCTGCAAGGGCAATTAAGGGTGCCTCTCCCAAAGCAGTTTTTTGCATACACAAGGCTCGAACCCGAGACCTTGCTCAAGCGACTAGAGCCCCATCCACTCAAGTCAACTGTTGTTGGTAGTGTTGACTTGGACTTTTGAAACAAGCATTTCAATAATTGCGTAAATTTGGATTCTGATATTGTACCCTATATATATTCTTTTGTTGTGGAATTATGGATAAGGTTGTTCAGAGTGTGGTCTAAATCGTAAACGAGACAAGACCAAACCGTATTTTGACGGTTTGGTTTGGTTTGCGGTTTAAAATTTGTAGTTTGATTTTTTTTTTGTTTTTTTTTTTTTTATAAAAAATTTAGAAAACTGTGGTTTGCGGTTTAGGTTTGGTCTGGAGAAAAAATTAACCAGACCAAACCGTAAGGCGTAATTGTATATATTTAATAAAAATATATATTATATATATAATATTAGAATTTTATACATTAGAATTAGATTTAGTCACAAATGCCTTTATATTATTTCAAGGTACAGAGGCGGTCATGAAAGATTCATGCCCTTTCACTGGCTTCTATTTATTTATTTAATATGTTTCAGAAGTTTGGTTGATGTAATGCACTTTGTACATTGGTTTACAGGTTATATTTGTAATTCTGATGTTTCAAAAAGCACATGTTGCTACTGCTACCTTTCATTGACTCTACTACTGTTGTTTTCTTATGCTATATTTGTAGTTTAATTTTTTTCCAGTAGCTTGTAATAGTTTATTACGTATTTGGCTTGTAAACAGTAAACTTATGTTTTTTTAACTGTTAATTTGCATTTCGGAGTTTGGACTGTTACACTTACAACTGTAATTTATAGGATTTTTTTCTTTCTAAAACTTTGGTTAAACCGTAACCAAACCGCACCAAAACACTTTTTTTTGATTTGGTTTGGTTTTGTTTGAAATGTTAAAATGGTTTGGTTTGGTTTAATTTTTTCCCAAATTATTTTTTTTGCAGTTTGGTTTGGGTTTGGTGCGAAACCGCACTAAACCCGCACCGCGTTTATGGGAGATGTTTGTTGAATTCGTCTTACGTTAGCCTAGGTGCCTGTACTCGTGCATGACATGAGTTGTATTAAATATTTCCAATAATTGCTTAATTAGGGTTTGATGAGAACCAATGATAGCTTATTTACTTTAATCATATTGATGCTAGATTTGTTGAAGAAGTTTTAAGTTGTTGGGAGTTTTATTGGCCGATCGAGCTTGATGAATAGCTACGAAGGTCTAATGCCATGAATAATGATGCTATTATATTACATGAGTTCTAGAGTGGCATTAATGGTTACTTGTTGAATTTTCATAATTGATTGTTAAGGTTGAAGTTTATTTTTGAGATTCAGGCCGTAGATAATTCTAGTACTAGATCTAGTACTAGTATAGACTTATCTATGTTTTGAAATAATTGCACCATTTTTGTATTTCATGCAATTCAATAAACATTTTAAACTAGTAATAATTCATATTATATATAAATAAAAATTATAAAAAGTTGATACTTTAAAACCATCTGATTAAACAAATTTAACAAGATCTCACTTGACTATATATATATTTTTAATAACTATATTAAAAAAAAATTGATCAAATTTATCCAATGAATAGTTACTACTATGCTAATTGTTCAATTAAACAAGAATGGAGGAAGTATAATAATGAAAAAAAGCCTATATGTTACTTTCTGCCAAGCTAATTGTTAGGTCCGTTTTGAGATGTAATCTGTGAACTTGTCCTGTAAACTAGTTCAAACACTTTTCATGGACACGTTATTCAGCTTAAGATAATGTGCAGCGGAAGAATAAAAACTGAAAAACGTAAAGAGAACAAACACAAGAATTTGTTGACCTAGTTCGGCAGCAGCCTACGTCTGGGGGATACTAATCCAGGAGTCTCCACTATTTGTTCGAACAGGATCCGCGATCCAAACAATAGTGAATTGAAATCTGCCGAACTCCAATCTCCAAGCAGAGGAATTGTCAGACCAAAACTCTCCCTAGTTTTGGTGAAGATATCCCCGACCTTGCTTCAATTCCTTGAAGGCTCCCCCTTCAAGTTTCTGTTGGACGAAATCTGTCCGCAGACCCTCCTCTTCAAAATGTATCTATTGAGCGCAGGAAACCACGACGAACGCCTTGGATAATCCCCTTGAGTGCTATCGTCACCTTCAACCAAAGGGCAAGTAAACTTTTTGTCGATCCAAGTCTACCCAAGGCTCGGTTGTATATCGATGATTAATCACAATATACAACACGAATGAACTTCTTCACTATTGAATAAAAACAGGAACATTGATGAAGAAATTCAAAATGCACTTCGAAGTGAGAAGTTTCCATGTTTCCAGGATTTATATATTTTCTTTCCATAAAATATGATAGAAATCTCTGGAAAATCGCAGACAGCTGCTGGGACGATTCTGGAAGATCTGCAGATTTACTTTCTGTAAATAGGTTATTCTGGATAAGATTTGGCCGGAGTCCACTGATGGTGTTCGAACATCTTTTGTGAACACATACTGCCAAAAAAGTTCCTAACAATCTCCCCCCTTTTTGGCAAGATGTGGACCAGTTACAACTTAATCAAACCGATGTCGAACTTCTAAACATCAAGCATGAAGAACACCATCTAACCTCAACCACCAATTACATCAAGTTCCAACAAAACAAACCTATACTAATGCTCCGTACAAAATATGTTCTATCACAATCTAAGAGCATGTACAACACAAACAGCACTTGGCAACAAAAATAAATAATGATAAGTATCATCACACAAAATATTTTATTATTGGCCATTGCATAACAATAGTTCATAAAAACTGTTTCAACATAAAAAAGAATAGAAATACCAAAATCATAAAATGATATTACCAATAATTGAGCAGCAGCTAGGGGTGATAACGAGTCGAGTCGAGCTCGAGTAGTGGGGTACTCGAGCTTGACTTGATGGCATTTTTTAGCTACTCGAGCTCGAGTCGAGTAGTTGAGCTCAAACTCGAGCTCGACTCGACTCGAGTTCGAGTAGCTCGATTATTTTTTTAAATTTTTTTTTTCTTTCTCGAGCTCGAGCTCGAGTCGAGTACTCGAGCTTATCGAGTATTTTTTAATTTTTTTTATTTTTCTTTTAAAATTTACAAATTTTTTTTTTAAAAAAAGAAAATGGGTCGAGTACTCGATACTTGACTTGACTCGAGTACTCGACTCGAGTTCGAGTATCATATACACGGACTCGGGCTCGAGCTCGATACTCGAGTGCCCTACTCGACTACTCGATTCGACTTGAATTTTTCGAGTACGAGTCGAGTTTTTTCCGAGCCGAGTCCCGAGTCGAGTTCGAGTAGCACTACTCATTAATCACCCGTAGCAGCAGCAACAACGATCTCCCCCTCAATCATTCATCGGTATGATTAACTTTCTCCCCCTCTGGGTCACATCTTGGCCAAAATAGGCCCTTTTAAAGATTACTTAATCTCCAACATGGGGTATTTCAACATGGATATCTCCCCCTCAATAATAGCATACAATCTCGATCATCTCTTTAACCATCTTCTCCTTTTGACACATAATAATATCCAAGTGCCTATTTTTCTTGGAGTCATCATCCTTGCACACCATAAGATCATCATAATAATGAATAAACAATAAGAACAATTTAGATTGTATAAATATAAACACTTATTCCATGAAGACTGCCGACGGTGCAAGGTTCAAGGTCCTTTATTAATGTTCCACATCTGTTACGGTCAGGAACCTTGATTAATAAAAGCGTTCTAGTCCAGAGTTCTGACATGTTTCATGAACATGGTGCCATATTCGACCAATCCTTTAATAAAATGATGTCTTTGAATTCCTTTTTCAGATTCAGCCTCAACATTTGTTTGTTCCACGGGTGGGGTTCGATCAGGAGTTTGAACCGTTTCCCTGGACCCCTGAGTTTCAGTCTCGTTTGCTTTCACCCGTTCACCTATGATTGTTTGGTGATTCTCCTCATTCTTTTCTTGATTATCACCAGCTTCAACTGGAATGGCCTTAAGAATTTCCCTCTTCGGTGTAACTTTCTCAATAACATTTGAAGATTTTGCCACCCATACTCTTCTGATAGTTATCCTCTTTTTCATTTCTTCATTAGGCCGTGACACGGGTCGACCATCAAGTAGATCTTTTTCTTTGACAATGGTTGGTCTTGTGTCCCTCCAATTTGCAATATTCATATGTAAGAGGTACTGGGGGTGGTCCTCTTCTTTTTCTTTTTATACTCTTTGCAGATTGAATAATGTTTCGAGCCTCTTTTCCTATATAGGTCTCCTTGAGCCAAGGTTATTAAAATCGCGATCCTGATCGTAGGATCGCACGATCCTACGATCCCACCTTTACAAAACGAGCCGGATCGCTATGGGATCGGATATGTGGTGAGATCGCGCTGGAATCGGTAGGATCGCAGTTAAGATCGTAAGATCGGGACCCGATCCGATCCTACCCACAGACTGAGAGAGAGTGAAAGACTACTGACTACGCACTTCAATTCTCATTTCTCACTTGAAAAATCCAGATCTAGGGTTTGGGGCGAGACTGCCCTCTCGACCTCCGGCGATCCGGCCATCCGGCGGCGTCCGGCCATCCCTTCGCGGGTGCATATTTGCATCCCTCTGCTCTCGCATCCCTTCCTCCTCGCATTCCCGTCCGCTTCCTGCCTTCGTCGTCATCCCTCTTGTCGTTCTTCCTCGAGACTTCTGCATTTCATTTTCAGGTAATCAACTTCTTCTCCCTGTAAACTGTCTTCTGCTTCTCCTCGAGCCGCTGCCTCCCCTTTATCTTTTCCCAACCTTCTGCCTCTAAAATTTCAATTACAGATACTATGCTTTTAATTTATAAATTTGCTTATCAGATTATTGATTAGAATGTTGATAATTTGAGATTATTGTTTAAAATATTGAGAATTTGAGATTGAGATCATGCATAGCTTGAATTTGTTTCTTATTAGTTTCCAGTTCGGCTGTAATGTGAAATGGGGAACTTTAGTTTCTCTTTGCTGTAATAATTTGGGGATTTATTAAAATTGGGATTATTATTACTTTTTATTTTACATCTATTCTTAAATTGTGTTTGATATGGTTATGTTTGTTTGTTTATTTATTGAGACTTGAATTGAAGCCATGTCTATGTATGACTTTGTTTAGGAAATGTGGATGTTCAATTTGTTTTGGATTTTAACAGGTATCAAGTGTCAAATTGCTTTGATGTGAGCTTAATTAGTACATGATTGTTAAAGTGTCAAATTGCTTTATGTGAGCTTAATTAGTACATTAGTACATGATGATTTGTGATGACATACATCAACATTTGAACAGGTATTAAAGGTTGAAGTCTGGAGTCAGTGCTGAGGTTTGTTTTTGTGTTTCTGTTGCTGTCATAATCTGGTGAATGGTTGTATTTATTTGAGTCTGCTCATGTGATGATCAAAATGATATGTTGTGCTTGTGGTCTGGTCCTGTTGAGGTAGATAGAGGTTGGTTCCCTTGCTTTATGGTAGATTGTAGGTCGAGGTCGGCTACTGACTGTTTCTTGAGGACTGGTGCTTGGTTTGTAATCAGGTTTTGTTGTTCTTTTTCGAGCAGTAGGAATAAAAAGTTGCTCTTTGTATCTCAAAAAAAAAAAAAAACATTTGAACATGTATGAATGAAATGATAATATGTATATATAAATATATATTTTTTTTATACAATTTCATAGGATCTTAGGATCCCGATTCGATCCTACGATCCCGATCTTGGAAAGAGAAAAACGATCCTATGTAGGATCCCGATCTTAACAACCTTGCCTTGAGCATTCATCTAGAAACAAATTTGGTCGTGTCTTTATCACCAAATGAAGACCCTTGTGAGGATTGGTATCCAAGGCCTTGTTTATTTCCACTAGGCCTTCCTGCCGCAATTGCATCATCCAACTTGGCTTTGCCTTTGTTCAATCTTGCCAAAGTACTTTCTGCTTTAGCATATTTTTCTTTGAGCTCCATCATTTCAACCGCCAATTGATCATGTTTAGTTGAAATTTGGTCTTTACCAACTTGTAATTGTAGGGTTGCATCTTCCAGTTCAGACACTTTCTTGAACAGATTCTCAGATTTTTCAAACAATTGATCTTTTTCATCCGAGAGACTGTTTATTTGCTTCTTCAGGTTTTGATTGACCACTTTAAGTTCCTCGACCTCAGTCAGTGAGATTTCTAGTCTCTTAGAGGTTTCATCATATAGTTTAGATAACCTTGCAATACTATTTTCCTGTTCTCTGTAAGACGAAGAGCAAATAAGATTAGTAAAACAAGTATCGACTGAGTTGGGATTGTTACCTGGTTCGAACTCTGTGTCTGAACTCGAGTCTGAATCCCAGGTGTCTGCACCTATAAGAGCATATTCCACTTCACTAGAGTTCAATTTTTTGTCTGAATCCCTGAAGGTGACATGACAAGTTTTCTCATGCTTTAGATTTGCACATTCATCCCTGATATGGCCAAATCTACCACATTCGAAGAATTGGGGTCCTTTGTATTCATCATTTTTTCTTTGATCAAAACTGTCTCCATCCATTGGTTTGGACTTCTTGAATGGACAACTTTTCTTCCTGGCAACGTCTTGATTGGGCATCTTGTTTCTCAATAGACGGGTCAACCGCTCTGTGAGCCTAAAGATTTCATTATCATCGCCTTCCTCTACACCATAATCTTCATTGACATCATCAAGTGTTTCGACAGGCTGTTTGGACTCCGCGTTAAAAGCAATGCTTTTGACCTTAAATTTGCAATGATCCATCTCCCAGGATTGTAGGATTCCCATCAACTCGTCAACCTGCAAGGTGTCATAATCTTTGTACAACTCCAAGGCTGCAATTTTTGCATTGAACCTTTCAGGAAGCGTACCAATAATTTTACCTACCATTTCCTGTTGAGAATACACTTTTCCAAGCTGAAGGGCTTGGTTTGTTAGATCACGAATTTTACAAATATATTGACCAACAGTTTCATTCTCATCCATGCATAATTTATGAAATTGAGATTCAATAGTGATGAGACGAGACTTTTTTACCGGGGCCATACCCTCGTAGGTATTGACAAGTGTGGTCCAAGCATCATGTGCAATTTTACAACCTGCAATGAGTCGGTATTGATCTCTTGTGATAGCATTGTGAATGGCATAAATGGCTTTGGAATTTCTCGTTGCATTAGTCCTTTCTTTTTGTGTCCACTTAGATCTGGGCTTGGGAATTTGAGTTCCATCCTCTTGTTCGATCATTGGTGGTTGATATCGTGTCTCAATGGCATCCCAAATTCCATCATCAAGTGACACAAGGAAGGATTCCATCTGATCTTTCCAGAATGTGTAATTGGATCCATCCAGCAAAGGAGGTCTAGTAACCGATCGACCTTGGTTGTCCATCTCGTCGATCAGGATCTCGCTCGAGAGCGTGTGGCTCTGATACCAATTGTTAGGTCCGTTTTGAGATGTAACCTGTGAACTTGTCATGTAAACTAGTTCAAACACTTTTCATGGACACATTATTCAGTTTAAGATAATGTGCAGCGGAAGAATAAAAACTGAAAAACGTAAAGAGAACAAACACAAGAATTTGTTGACCCAGTTCGGCCACAGCCTACGTCTGGGGGATACCAATCCAGGTGTCTCCACTATTTGTTCGAACAGGATCCGCGATCCAAAAAATAGTGAAATGAAATCTGCCGAACTCTAATCTCCAAGCAGCTGAATTGTCAGACCAAAACTCTCCCTAATTTTGGTGAAGATCTCCCCGACCTTGCTTCAATTCCTTGAAGGCTCCCCCTTCAAGTTTCTCTTGGACAAAACCTGTCCGCAGACCCTCCTCTTTAAGATGTATCTATTGAGCGCAGGAAACCACGACGAACGCCTTGGATAATCCCCTTGAGTGATATCGTCACCTTCAACCAAAGGGCAAGTAAACTTTTTGCCTATCCAAGTCTACCCAAGGCTCGATTGTATATCGATGATTAATCACAATATACAACACGAATGAACTTCTTCACTGTTGAATAAAAACATGAACACTGATGAAGAAATTCAAAATGCACTTCGCTTCAATTGGGAGAAAACTCTTGTTGTGGAAGATGAATCATTCGAAGTGACCTTGCTAGCAAAAGATCAATCCCTATAAGAAGTGCAAGGATCGGCTATCTATGGAAGGTAAATAATCTTCCTTGTGTGCAATCTTTCCATAGTGAGAAGTTTCCATTTTTCCAGGATTTATATATTTTCCATAAAATATGATAGAAATCTCTGGAAATTCGCAGACAGCTGCTGGGACGATTCTGGAAGATCTGCAGATTTACTTTCCATAAATAGGTTATTCTGGATAAGATTTGGCCGGAGTCCACCGATAGTGTTCGAACATCTTTTGTGAACACATACTGCCAAAAAAAGTTCCTAACACTAATTAATAGTCTTGACTCTTGAGCTAATGAGCATTATTAATTTATATTTCAAAAAGTTACCATTTTACCTAATGACCTTCAACTTGAAGTTTTGATATGAAATTTAGCACAATGCCTCCCCCTATTATAATTAAGTCTATCATATAGGAGCAATTTTTATATGTACATGCATACTGTTCTACAACAGTAAAATAATTTTTAGACACTAATTTTTTAAATAAAAAATAAAGTAGGGTTGAAAGGTAATTAAGATATATATAGAGTTTAGAGACTCTGGATGACCGCGATCAGGTTTAAGTGCAGAAATATGGAATTAACCTATAATCGACTGATAGTGCGTGGGTGGAGCGAGCACATATATAGCTAATATGCACGAAAACCATTATATAATTCAATCACTAATGAGGTTAGCGGTGGAATTTACAATCAAAATTTGATAGCACAAATTAAAAAATACTTGTAATAATAACTAAAAATAGTCCCATTCAATTAACAATATGGGTTTACCCAAAAAAAAAACGATATGGATATTCAACAACCAAAATTTTAACTTTCAACTTATAAAATTTAATGATTTGAATTCATGTTATATGAAACTAGGCTCATCTCTGATGTGTGCATCATATATATGTCGTCAAAAATTATTAAAATAAAATTATCATTGACAATAAGCTAAGATTCTGGTCTATGCTAAATTAAATGAGCTAAGTGTTCGCTATCTGACAAATTTCAAAGCTAGATTTGGGCTATTTGACAATTTTAACATTGTCCCTTTAATTTAACTTTTGTGAAATTCTTTAGCTTCTAAATAGGGTTATTATGGTACTCCTATTAATAATATATTATGGTACGTAAGAATATAGTATTGGTGGTCACTTTGGATAAAGTCCAAGGTATGGTGCCAGTCATGTGACGCTTTTCTTTTCCCATTAATCTATTTATATTTATAAGCTAATATTAATAATACTAGTAGTAGTACTTTTTAGTACTAGTATTTTGCAGCTTCCAATATTAATTATTGTGTGTGGAAGATGCACTCGAGAAATCTATCATGTGTTATAATAATGTCCAAGCATGCCTTGTCGTAGATCCTACGTTACCAATAAAATCTATCATGTGTTATAATGATATTAACAGGACTGAAAGTATATATAGAGATCGACTAACTTATTTATGGAGTACTATAATTGAATAAATTAAAGTCACGAAAAAGATAATTAAAGGATATCCCTATTGTAATTTGTAAACTAAAGTTTACAACTTTAGATGCGTTGTCTGGACTCTATCTTTATAATTAATCTAATTATTAGCAGTTTCTTCGTACTAATCTGATGCGATCCATTTTTTTTTTAAGAAAATAGTTTCAAGTTGACGACCAAATGCATTTAACGAAAATGGGTTTATATCATTTGTTTAAAATCCGATTCTTTTTCGTGTTCCAATGTTTTATTTAATGAAATTGTTACAAATATGCATTTAATTTTGTATAAATATTGTAGAAAAGGACACATTTTATCTTTAAAATTAACAAATAGATAAGATATTAAAGTAGGAAGTTTTATTCAGTATATATAAAAGGTGTAATGTAATTACAAGTTGCAACGGACAAGAGAAGACTAATTGGGAAAATACTAGAAAATTAAACCTAATGGGTACTAGTGATATATACTGGTATTGATCAGTCCGAGGCAAATGTGGCCAGCTTTGTTAATATTTTTATCTGTCAAGAAAATGGGGTTTTTGTCCTATTGTTTTATATGTTTTTTCTTGGTTAAAATAGAGGTACTATACATGTAAGATTAGGTAAAACTTAAAATAATGTAGACTAGGGTTAATAAGTCTAAACATGAGAAACAAATGTCATAACCTAATCTTGTCCTAATGCTGCCCTTCTTCTTCCTGTCCAAACCCAAATAATTGATGTTCCACTGGGGTTTCATGACAGGTCAATAGCATGAAGCATATACTATATATATAAAGTCAAATGGCTGCTACTGGTTTGTGTTTTTGTGAGAGATGTGTCTATTCACTACCTTTTACATTTGTTTAAAATTGTGTATGAATATTTATATTTTGGTGTTGAAGTGTTGGAGTTAAATTATAAGAAACCAGATGGATTGAAGTACTGGTAAATATGGTGATTATGGATTGTTTAGTTTTCTAGGAAATTTTGTTTTTGTGTTGTTTAATTAAGTTCATGCTATGTGAAATTAATTGTCATTACAGTTTGGTGGGATGAATACTTGACCAGGTCGTCCAAACTTTCAACTTTCTTGTTGAATGTTGGATTACCCACCCGACTGCCTATCCCTCCCATTTGAGCATGGACTCCCGATATCCTTTCTTGACCTATATAACTTTGGAATGAAAAAAATAAAATCATTACAGATAGTCAGTTACAAATACATGTTCCAGTGAAGATGTATACTTATCACTGGGGTGATTAACGAGTAGAGCTACTCGAACTCGACTCGGGACTCGGCTCGAAAAAGCTCGACCCGTACTCGAAAAATTCGAGACAAGACGAGTAGGGCACTCGAGTATTGAGCTCGAGCCAATGTATATGATACTCGAACTTGAGTCGAGTCGAGTATCGAGTACTTGACTCATTTTTTTTAAAAAAAATAAAAATAAAAGAAAAAATACGAAAAAAAAACTCGATAAGCTCGAGTACTCGATTTGAGCTCGAGCTCGAAAACGAAAAAAATTATAAAAAAAATAATCGAGCTCGAGTAGCTCAATTACTCGACTCGATTGAAAAAATATATATATACTCGAGCTCGAACTCGAACTCGAGTCAAGTCGAGCTCGAGTAGCCATATTTCCCCATTAAGTCAAGCTCAAGTAGTTCATTACTCACTACTCAGTCTCGACTCCACACCCCTACTTACCACATCAAAACTCCAAAGATATACACTACCTGCTGTTGAAGCGAACAACAATGAGATACTCCCTATTTTTGGAATGAGCAATACAAAATTGTTTGTCTGAATCAGCCCAATACCATATGTTTTAGAAAGCCCAATTAATTCATCGGCCCATTGGGCCATAGCACATTTGCCCTATAAAGAAACTGGTTTGGGAATTGGGTTCACAGCCGAAAGAAAAAGCTCAATGAAAATATGTAATGCGTTGAAATTCAAATTAAACAACCACATAGATACGTAAATAAATATTGAGTACAATCCATATCCATATTCATCACCGGAGATGAACAATTTCATTTTCTTGTTACGAGTAGTTGGGAGTATATAACGTACTCCCTCCGTCCCAACTAAATTTTATATTTTGGCTGGGCACAATAATTAAGATGTGTAAGATTAGTTTTTAAATATAGGTATGAGAAATCAGGCACGGTAATTGCAATAGATGGGATTAGTTTTCTTAAGTATTATACTCCCTTCGTCCCACCTTACTTGTCTTGTTTGACTTTTTGGCACTGTTTATTATTTAATTTTAACTCAATGTTATAGTAAGTATATACTTCATCCGTCTCATTCTTTTTGTTACATTGGCCTTCGACACGTATGCCGAGATACATTTTCAACAGTTAATAACTTAAAGTGCGTACAACGAAAAATTATAAAAAGTTGATTGTCTAAAACTATAAGATTAGACGAATCTAACAAGATCTCACTTGACTATGTTTTTTCTTATATAGCTATACTAAAAATTTGAATCAAAGTTAAACAGTGAATAGTGCAAAAAACCATCCGTAACAAAAATGTTGAGACGGAGGTAGTATTTGAAAAGAAATAGTCGAGTTGTGTCTTGTTAGAATCGTAAAATCATGTAGTTTTAGAACATATATTTTTCATATTTTTTTGTTGTATATATTTTGAGGGGTACGGTTTATATGCGGACAATGATTTGTATGTACGGCGCGGACAACGATTTCATCCGTTGGAGCAAATCTAATGGCTATAAATTAAAAAGGTTAAAATTGTCAAAAAAAAATGTGTATTCTTCATTTATCATGTCGCTGAATATACTATATTATGTCGCTGAGATATGCATAACATGTCGCTGAGGTATTCATATATGTCGCTGAAATATACTATAACATGTCACTGAGAAGTACTATATCAAGTCGCTGAATTATGTTGGTCTTGTTGCTGAATTACATAGGGCCATGTCGCTGAATTGTGTGAGGCTCCGTCGCTGAGATGCGCTAAAATGCATAGAACTATATCGCTGAAATGTATAAAATTGTGTCGCTGAAATGAATACAATAATGTCGTTGAATTGCATATCCTATGTCGCTGAATTTGTATTGGCCATGTCGCTGAATTGTGAAGGCTCCGTCGCTGAGATGCGTTTCAAATCCCAATTTACTTCAAACGACTCTAACTTCAAACATTGCTGAGATGAATACAATAATGTCGCTGAATTACATAGGGACATTTGCTGAATTGGATTGGCTCCATCGCTGAGTTGTGTATACCACTTCGCTGAATTGTATAGCCTATATTGCGAATAAAACATATTAAATACCTAAAAAGTAAAATTACGAAACTAACCCTACAAATGATTTCAACCGTTGGATAATGAATATAATCAACGGTGGAGGACAAGAGTCCGCACGTCCGCATGCTTCATTGTCCGCACAGCAACAACGGTGTATTTTGAGATACTATTAACAATTGATTGTGCATTGAATTGTGTGCAGAATCAAATAAGAGGTTAAATCATAAATGAGACGGAGAGAGTATTATAAGAGAATATAGTAGGCGATTAAGTTACTGTCCGGAACACCTTATTTTATGCATATCCAGAATTACTACAAAATGTGGGAAGTGTGCTGTAATGTTTTATTTTGGTTTAATTATCTATTAAAGGCAATCAATCAGGCTCTTAATAAATTGCTATGATTATGGGATAATTAATTTGTTCCTATACATATATGTGTTACTGTGTATGTGTTATGAACTTGCAGGCCTGTGAAGAAAATCCCAACACTCAAAAAGTTCTGTGCTATTGTAATTTTCATATAATGATATGTTAAAAATAAAAAGAAAAGTTCTGTACTATTGTCATTTTTATATAATGCTATGCTAAATATAATGAAAAGTTCACCTGCTAATCTTAAAAATAATTACAAGGAAAAATGATGTGCTAATATGATATATTAATAAGTGCTATTCTAATTTTCATATAATGCTATGCTAAAAATAAAATGAAAAATTCTGTACTATTGGCATTTTTATATAATGCTATGCTAAAAATAAAATAAAAAATTATGTGCTAAATTTAACAAAAATTACAATCACCATAATGTACTAATATGTTATTTTAATAAATGTCAATTTATTATATGTATTCTTTGATATGTTATTTTAATTTGATTTAGCATAATTACCGGAAACATTAGAACTATGTAGCGTACAAGGAAATATTATTGTAGCGTAATTAAAGGAAACTTTAAAAGTAATATGCCCTGAATCATGGTGGTATTAATGAACACGTAAAAGGAATGTTTACAAGAGATATTAGATTTAGCATAATAAAACTATGGAATTATATCATTTCCGGATATGCAGAAATAAGGATACAAACTTAATCCTATAGTAGGGTAATTATGGAGTTGTTTGGTAGGCTCAATCCACATATCCGCTGCATCCCAAATAAGTTCTATATTCTTTTACTACTACTATAAAATTGTAACAGTTTGAATGGGGCCAAGGGAGTATATATTTTTCTTGATTATAATTGGATATAATATTTTCTTTAGTTGTAGTCAAAGTAAATTGAATGTTTTTGGCCTAAAATGGTCAATCTAGAATTAATGGGAAATGTATTAAAAACTTATATTGGAAACCAATTCCTCCACGGTGCACTCGATGATGATTTATAGATGGCCGCGACCTCACATCAAACGTATTGAAGCTGCTTGCCGCAACTTCACTTGGTCTGGTGACATAAATAAGACTCGTCATTTCACGGTTTGTTGGAAAAGAGTCTGCTGCCCCACCACTGAAGGAGGACTTGGCATCCGATCCCTTCGCTCCGCGAATGAAGCCTACATTATGAAGTTGGCTTGGGACATCCTCGAGGGTAATTCGTCGCTTGGCTTTCTGAAGGACAGTGGTTTGCTAATGGTTTCCCTCGGCATACTTATTTATCTTCTTCCATCCGTTCCCCCTGCCTGGCTCATGCTAGGCGCCTGCTTGAAGACGAAGCCTGGATTGTCGGATTTCACTCCAAAGTTCGATTTTGGTTAGATAACTGGGCGGGTTGCATCATTGCGGATGTGTTGGACATCCCTGTGGAATTGCGGGAGTTTTTTGGCCAACCCATTAGTGAGTATTTCATTAATGGGGAATGGCACTTCACGGCAAATTTTGTTGGGAATTACCCGGATCTTATTCACGCAATTATGGAAGTTCGCATGTCTGCCAGCTCGACCGATCGTAGAGTGTGGACTAAAACCACACATGGCAACATTTCCTCCCCGATTGCGTATAGACACGTGCGACCATCCTTCCCGGAGACTTCCTGGGGTTCATGGATATAGGGTAATTTCATCCCCAGACGACGCTCTATTGTGGTTTGGAAAGCTATCAGGGGCGTCCTACTCACTTGGGAGGTCCTTCAGTCCAAAGGTATCAATGGCCCGTCCATTTGCTTTCTTTGTCGCGCTGATGTTGATAGCCTGGATCATTTGTTTCTTCAGTGTGAGATCTCTTCCAAAGTTCTGCTCCACTTCATTAATGCCTTTGGATTCTAGCATAAGCTCCATACCGCCGCTAGCTTTATGGATTTCCTTCTCCAATGCATTCATATCAAGGCCAGCAATCAAGTTCACTCGCTATGGAGGTTGTTCGTTGTCTCCTATGTCTGGCTTCTCTGGACTACTCGCAACACGCTCATGCATACTGATGGTTCATCTCCAGGCCGACCCTCCCGGGTATCTTGCCTCACGGCGTCCATTATGGCCTTAATGAAAGAGGCAGATCATTCTAATCTTGGTAGAATGAACAACTCGCTGGATGATCTTCGGGTCATCAAATTTTTTGGTCTTCGCGCTTCCGCCCGGAAGCCTCCTAATATTACTAGCGTTCGTTGGCGACCTCCTCTTCCGGGCTGGATCAAATGCAATGTGGACGGGCATGCTTCAGGAGCTCCTGGCGCAATTTCAGGTGGCGCGATTTATCGAAACTCCAGAGGGTTTGCGCAAGGGTGCTTCTCCAGTGGCTATGGACTCGGCTTCGCCTATGAGGCGGAATTATTCACGGCTTGCGTTGCTCTTGAATTTGCTTATGAAAAAGGCCGGTTCAACCTTTGGATGGAAACGGAATCCACTTATGTTGTGCATGCTTTCACTCATCCTCACCCGGACATCCCTTGGCGTTTGCATGGGCATTGGACGGCGGCAAAGGTCATCTCGGAGAACATTAACTTTCGCATCTCTCACATTTTCCGGGAAGGGAATGCTGCAGCCGATGCTCTTTCTTCTATTGGGGGTGATCTGACTTGGTACACCACCGCCCCCCCGAATTTGCAGAAACACCTATTTCAGGACATGCACTTCGAGCACTTTAGATTTCACTAGGATTTTTGTGACCGTGTACGGTAGTTTTAACTCCTTTTCTGCCTGGTACTCTTTTTCCCTTTCATGGGTTTTTCCCACAGGGTTTTACCATGTTAGGGTTTTAATGCGGCCGGCGGGGAGTCCTTTGGATGCTTGCCCGGCTACCTTTTTTGGCCTTGGTCACTGGCCTTCTTTTCTCTCTACCGCGTAGATTGGTGGATTACCTTTTCTGGCTTCTTTTTGTACTCTGCTTTTTCTTTTCTTTTCCTTTATAATATTATCGCTCATTGGTTATATTGGAAACCAATTAGGCTAATAATAAACACAATGAATTTAGTGTGGACCCGACCAGACCAAGTGGGTTGCCAATTAATTCAATATATAATTTGAGATTAAGTTATTTAAAAGGTAAGATTTTAGTATATTCAATAATGAAGTAGTAATTATAAAGATATATGTATAAATGTTAGTAGTATTTTAAGGGATGTATTTGTTTCAGATTTCTATGGATTTTAAAAAGTCGGTTGATTTAGAAAGTCTATGGACTCCACGTCGTAGTGTTGGTTGATTTTGTACAGACTCTGTGAAGAGTTTGACTGACTTGACAAAATCCATAGAAATTTGGAGAGATTTTATATAGTTATAATTTTTAAAGAATCCATTAAAGTCTATGAAGAATTAAAACCCATAGACTGTTGAATACCTCAAAATTTTTAAATATTTTTTAAAATCTGTATTGAATACCTCTAGATTTTTAAAGACTTTTCAAAATCTAAATTAAATACACCAAAACTTTCAAACTCCAAAAAAATCTCATAGACTCTCTATCCAATACACCCCTTTAATTTGGTGGATTGCCAGTGACCAATCAATCCTCAATATTACATTGATATTTTTAAAGTTTAGTAATATAGTAAGTACTAGTACAACCCGCCCGCAGTACCCGCGAGCTTGTAAATTTAAAAATCATATAAAATAAGCTTAAAGATAATTGTAATTTTATTATATTATCCTTATTATAATTATTATAATTATTTTCCTAAAGGTAAAAAAACAAAAAGTATAAATTTGATTGAATTTAATAATATATAATCTTGCAATAAATTATTCATTGCGTGGTAAAATTAAATTTAATATTAAAAATTTTTAAAAAAATAAATAAAATGACTATCATAAATGAAATTATTATAAATGTATCGTGTTCAATTATTTTTAGTACTTATCTATAAAAAAAATTTGAACGTCGAATTGCTTTCATAACTATCATAAACTTTGACACTAAAAATTTCAGACGGAATCGACTTATGACTATCATTCTAAAAAATATATGAAAAGTTTAAAGGTATATAAAATTTTATTATATTATTAATGTTATAATTATTATAATTTTTTTCCTCAATGTAAAAAATGTATACATTTCTTAAAGTTATGATTAAACTTAAAAACATAGTATATACTTAAAAAGGTATACATTTGATTAAACTTAAAAATATATATACAATAACAATAAATAATTCGTTACGTAATAGAATTTAAAATACTAATATTGAAGAATTTACCAAGAATAAAAATTATTATAATTTTAAAAAATTAACACGGGTCAAAACTTCACATTCCAAGACATTTTTTACCACTCCCGTCGGAGCTAGTGTACTTATTTTCAGTCAATACTTCACCCTCGAGGATATTTTTTTCCATTTTTTAATGAGTCAATACATTACCCTCCAACACTATATCATTAGACATGTATTGTCAACACTTATCCACAGATCACCAGAAAAAGTTATGAGACAGCAAAGCATAATAGAAATAAAGGAATTTCTCAAAATAGGTGCAAAGGCCCAATGATATCTCATATAGCACAATTTACCCTTTACCCGAATGCCTTATTACACGTGATGCAACAATATATAACTGACCATGTCTAAAAACTGGATCCTTCAAAAACACTCAAACATGCTTTAGAGATTTATCTTGGCTCTTATTAATAGTCATAGCATAGCAAACAATTAGTGGAAACTGGCGTCTTGAAAATTTAAACGATATTCTATGATCAGATGAGGTCAAACTCATTCGTGGAATGAACACTCTATCTCCACTGCTTTCGCGAGTCAATACTTCACCCTATGACATTTTTTCTCATTCTTGTCGGAGCCAATGTACTGTCAGTCAATACTTTAGCCCCAGTACATTTTTCTAATTCTTGTCAAAGCCAATGTACCGCCCAGTCAATACTTCATCCTCCAGGATATTTTTTTCTCACTCTTGTCGGAATCAATATACTACCGTCAATGCTTCACCCTCCAGGATATTTTTTCCCATTTTTTCGGGAGTCATACTTCACCCTCCAGCACTCTATCATTAGACATGTACTGCCAACACTTTTCCACAGATCACCAGGAGAAGTTATGAAACATGACAGCAGAATAGAAACAAAGGGATTTCTCAGAATAGCTGCATAGGCCCAATGATATCTAATAATACAACTCACCCTTTACCCTAACGCCTTAGTACACGTGATGCAACAATATATAACTGGTCGTGTCTAAAAATTGGATCCTTTAGGAACACTCCAACATGCTTCAGAGATTGATATTGGCTCTTGTAGATAGTCATAGCATAGAAAACAATTAGTGGAAACCGACGTCTTGAAAATTTAAACGGTGTTCTATGATCAGATGAGGTCAAACTCATTCGTGGAATAAGCACTCTATCTCCACTGTTTTCTTGAGTCAATACTTCACCCCCATTACATTTTTTTCCATTCTTATTGAAACCAATCTCCTCAAGTCAATACTTTACACTCCAGGACATTTTTTTCCCACTCTTGTCGGAAGCAATATACTGCCAGTCAATGCTTCACCCTCCAGGACATTTTTTCCCATGTTTCCGCGAGTGAATACTTCACCCCGAAGACATTTTTTCATATTCTTGTCGGAACTAATATAGTGTCAGTCAATACTTCACCCTTCAGGACATTTTTTTCCCAATCTTGTCAGAACCAATGTACTGCCAGTCAATGCTTCACCATCCAGGACATATTTTTTTTTTTTTTTTTTTTCGTGAGTCAATACTTCACCCTCCAACACTCTATCATTAGACATGTACTGCTAACACTTTTCCATAGATCACCTGGAGAAGTTACGAAACACGACAACATAATAGAAACAATGAGATTTCTCAAAATAGGTGCATAGGCCTAATGATATCTCAGATAACTCATTTCACTCTTTATCCTAACGCCTTAGTATAAATTTATATGTAACTAATTGTATTATTATTATTATTATTATTATTATTATTATTATTATTATTATTATTATTATTATTATTATTTCGTCATGTAAATTTAAAATAATTACCAATTTTGTGCTAGCACACCCGCCCGCATGGTGCGCGTGGATGTAAAGTTTAAAGAAAAGAAAGAGAAAGTCTCAGCTCTCTTTTTTGATATTATAAAATAGACAATAAAGAATATTGTTCTCTTCACTATTTCGAAGTTAAAGATAAAAGAAATAAACACAAAATTGTATGTTATTAAAAATAAAATCACTAAAAGATTGTATTACATAAACTTCAATTTGTTATTCTTATTTTTGGGACATTTACTGTAAAATGTTTACATTATATGCAGGTCTAAATTTGAAAACTGGATCTTCAGGAACACTTCAACATGCTTTAAAGATTGACCTTTGACTCTTGCTGATAGTCAAAGCATAACAAACATTTAGTAAAAACTGATGTCTTGAAAATTCAAACGGTATTCTATGATCAGATGAGGTCAAACTCATTCGTGGAATAAGCACTCTTTGTCCACTGCTTTCTCGAGTTAATACTTCACCCTGCAGGACATTTTTTCCCATTATTCTCGGAACCGATGTACTGCCAGTCAATACTTCATCCCCCATGATATTTTTTTTTCCATTCTTGACGGAACCAATGTAATGTCAGTCAATACTTCACCCTTCAAGACATTGTTCACATTATTGTCAGAACCAATGTACTGAAATCAATACTTCACCCCCAGGACATTTTTTCTCATTCTTGTCGGAACCAATGTACTGCCAGTCAATACTTCACCCTCCAAGACATTTTTTTCCACACTTGTCGGAACTAATGTACTGCCACTCAGTGCTTCACCCTTCAGGACATTTTTTTCCCACTCTCGTCGGAACCAATGTACTTATATGAATGAAAAGTACTTTAAATGCTTGTCCCATATAAAATCAATATTTACCATTTCATTCTAAATAAAATTTCGAGAAGCCCAATGGCATTGAAGACTAATTTTATTCCACAATTATTCAAAATGATCGTCAATCAAACACCCCCTCCGCATGATCTCATTGAATTTCAATTTCATTGAAGATGATCGCCAGTCGAACACACCCTCATAATCTCATTATCATATGCATTGATTTATAATGAAAAATCCAACTATATGTTTATATGAATGAATAGTACTTTCAAAAACATGTCATATATAAAATCAATGTTTTACAATTTTCTTCTAATATATAATTCTAAGACACCCAATGGCATTTTTTTGAGAATAAGGTTTCCTTGATATTGATAAAGCAATTCAAGATACAATATTTGACCATAGCCATACTCCCATCAACAACAATAGACAATGATCAAGACCAACATGTAACAGTCAGAACGGAAATAATTAACAGACACCGCAATCGGAGCACTTCCTCTATGCCCACATCACTGTTGCTAACATCATGGGATTAATGTATTGACAGCCATCATCCCTTCAGTACCATTTCTCAACCCTTTCTTCACCTGCTGCCCCACATCTGGCCCAGTGATCCGCCTCGACATTACGCTCTCTAAATATGTGATTAAAGCTAACATCGCTTGCAAAATTCAAAATTACCAGTATTGGATCCAACAGGTGCTGCAGCCGCCATGGGATGGACCCTGGATCATTAAGCCATCGAACAACATTACTTGAGTCACTCTCAAATATCCATTTTGAAAGTGGAAAACCTTGGTCTCGTATCAACGCCCTACAAACTCGATTAATCGCAGTCAATTCAGCCTCAGTCGAGTCCGTATTACCAATATGATCCGATAAGGTAAATATTACCTTTCCCTCATAATCTCTTATAATTCCACCAACGCCTGCCGGCCCAGGATTCCCAATAGATGACCCATCGTTGTTAACTTTCCACCAGCCATACCTAGGTCGTTCCCATACCAAAGCTTGTCGAGCGGCCTTTGGTACTGTTCTATATCCCTGAGGCAGATTTGTAAAGAAATTCTCATCATTGCTTACCATGTACACTCCAATGTTGCTCACCCCTGCCTGCCACCATAACCGGAATCGCCATTTTATTTCTTCCATCACCGTCCAAAGATGAGGCTGTTTCCTTGAAATATTGCGGCATTTCTGACTTTCCAAATTGTCCAACACATAACCATACACATCAACAGTTGAGCCTCCCGACATCCCTTCTTTTTTCTTAGGCCAAACCATTACGTTATCAAAATTTTAACGTTACCCCGGTTCGCCCATTCAACCCCAAACCAAGCCATCCCTTGGTACCAAAGTTTACTCGCAAATCCACACCGACTAAACAAGTGGTCACTAGACTCAATCGCACTTTCACACAAAGGGCATGTGGTACTTGAATGTGGCCTTTGCTTGCTAGGACATCCCGGACTGGGAGGGCATCGTGCAGTAGCTTCCAAACTAGTAATCTCACTTTCATCGGGCATTTAATACGCCACAAAATTTGCCATAACCTTCTGTCCTCTGCGTTTCCACCCCCTTCAAAATAGCTCCAATAGGATTTTGTGGTGAATTGTCCATGTGCTTCATTTATCCAACAAACTCTATCCTGTTTATATCGACACAGAGATTGTCCATCGAGTAGGTTCATCAAATCACTCCATATCCTTCTCTCCCAGTCAAATAAGTTCCTTCGCAGTTGTATATGCCATTCCCATCTAAAGCCATTCCATTTCCCAAATTTTGCAACATTTCCTTCCTTGTTAACCGCTAGTGCAAAGATCATAGGGCATCTTTCTTTCAGAGACCATCCTCCATCGGCCCAGCCATCAATCCAAAACCGCGTCAACGTCCATTCCCAATGGCATTGAAGCCCAGTTTCATTCACCAATTAACCAAAATGATCCGGTAAAATTGCATTGATAAGATGATCGTCAGTCGAACACTCCCCCCCCCCCCCACATGATCTCATTATAATCTGCATTGAGTTAAAATGAAAAGTCCAACTATTGCTTACATGAATCAATAGTATTTTCAAAAGCATGTTAAATATAAAATCAATATTTTACCATTTCTTTCTAACATAAAATTTCGAGAAGCCCAATTTCAATCAACAATTAATCAAAATGAGCTTGAAAATTGCATTGATAAGATGATCCATTCAAACACCGGATTTTCAATTTCATTTAAGATGATTGCCAGTTGAACACCCCCAATGATCTCATTATCATTGCATTGATTTAAAACAAAAATCAAAGTATTTGCTTACATAAATGAATAGTACTTCAAAAGATATCACATATAAAATTAATATTTTACTATTTCTTCTAATATGCAATGTCAAGAAGCCCAATGTCATTCACCAATTAATAAAAACGATTTGGTTAAATTGATTGATAAGACGATTGCAGTTCAATACCCCCATGGTCTCATTATCATATGCTTTGATTAAAAATAAAAAATCAACTATTTGTTTACATAAATCAACAGTACTTAAGAAAATATGTCACATATAAGATCAATATTTCACCATTTCCTTCTAATATAAAATTCTGAGAAGTCCAATGACATTGAAATCCAGTTTTATACACCTATTAATCAAAATGATCTCGTCAAATTACATTGAATCAAAATGATTTGGTCAAATTACATTGAAAAGATGGTCGTCACTCAAACACTCTCCCTCATGATCTCCTTAAAATTTCAATTTCATTGAAGATGATCGCTAGTCAAACATTTGAGAATATAATAATTATAAAAAAAATAATAAAAGAATATAATACTTATAGTTATTTGGGAATCAATTACGTACAAATCAAATAAATAAAATCTAATTTAATTTAATATAAGTTTATGCGTGTGTTTTTTTTTTAAAAAAAATCTACTAAACAAAATGTAAAATCGAAATAATATATGTATTACATTAATCATTTATTTTGTAAGATTTGAAAATTAAGATAATTAAAGAATGAAGAATACAAATCAATAATTTCAATAATGACATAAGCACATAGCCAAAGTTTTTAATATTGATATTTATTAAACTCATACAATCAAAGAAAATTATTATTATTATTATTATTATATTATCTTTAATAAATAATAATACGGTGGACATGATAGAGGTATCTTTTTATTCACTCCATAATTTGCACACATATTATTTCTTCTTGTCCATAAAAGTGCAGAGTATTCACTTATTAGAAAAGGAAATGCGTGAAGAATTGAATGGATTGTCCACTCACTTATTTCTTTTTATTTATATATCTCTATAATAAAAATAATTTATTATATGAAAACCATATCTTTAAAAATAATTAATGATTGGAACTTCAATCTCATTGAAGATTATCGCATGTCAAACACCTCCTGATCTCATTATCATATGCATTAATTTGAAAAATCCAACTATTTGCTTACATGAATGAACAATACTTTCAAAAGCATGTCACGTATAAAATCAATATTTTACTATTTCATTCTAATATAGAATTTCGAGAAGCCTAATGGCATGGAAGCCCAATTTCATTCACCAATTAATCAAAGGGATCTTTTCAAATTGCATTGATAAGATGATCGCCAATAGACCCCCATGATCTTATTGGAATTTCTATTTCATTTGGGATGGTCACCAGACGAATACCCCCAATGATCTCTATTATATGAATTGATTTAAAACTAAAAGTGCATGTCAAACAGTTGCCTCGGACAAACTTGTAGCCGGCAGCGAACAATTACTTTAGCATTAAAATGATCTGCACAATACATTTCCTCATATACTTATTTTGATATTCGCAAATGTAGAGTGTAACACCCCCATTTTCCCAGAAGGAAACAGCGGAAGCAAAGAGCGGGAAAAAGGGCGGGGTGCTACCGGCACGTATTACGGACCGCCCAAAATATGCTAAGGCTAGAATAAAAACTACAGCTGAATGTATATGCTAACCACGTTCCGGACAAGCTAGCATATAATTCGCAAAGAAGCTTATAATACTGTGGAAAGTATAAAATAAGCTTAATAAAAATGGTTGGATTGAACAACCAAAATGGAGGAACGCATTCCTCAAGTGAGCTCAACGATAGAAATGGAATAAATTCCATGGAAGTTTTAATTTAAAAAGGGATTCTCTATTTCATGTTCAAAAATACTGTTAAACGCGCAATGCATCGTTTAAAACAGCAGGGCACATAAATATTCATAATAGGGTAGAACCCAAATATTTGTTTATGCTTATCTATGCCAAGTAGTATACTTTTATCCGAAAAGAGGATTTAAAAATATACAATCTCTTTTTTTGTAAATGATACCCCAAATCCGTGCCCGTGCAAATGATGCCTTGCAGATTCGAAAACCTGAAAGGAAACGGTGAAAAGTGTAGAGTCAGCGAAAACAATCGCTGAGTAAGTAAACCTTTACTCCCAGAGGAGGTAGGGTTACAGAAAATAATTTAAAGACAAAATTTATGGTAATGGTATGCTAAAATGAGAATTTATTTATGCACAGACAAAATCCATATAAATCTAAACCCGGGAGAAGAAAATATGACACTATGCGTTACCAAGAAATAAATTTCTCAGCCAACATGATGTGCAGGTTCCCTGTTGTAGGGCCCAGATCTCACATACATTAAAGGGTTGTGGTGGAGGTAAGAAAATTCCCCCAGACCACGAGAAACCCAACCATGGCGTTGCTATAATACCCGTGAAATCAGTAGCGCAACTTCGAGGATGAAGTTGATTCTTAAGGAGGGTAGACTGTAATACCCGCGAAATCAGTCACCCATAAATAAATAAATAAACATACAAAGAAATAAATGAATAATTAAAACAATAATAAAAAGAAAGATTGAATTGAATTTAAAGAACTAAAAGGGGATTTATTTTCCAAGAGCCCGTGAAGTCGAAAATAATTTAACTAAGTAAATTATTGCACGGGAACCCAATATCGATGGGCTCAAGATTTCGAACCCGAAATTATATTGAGACCCAAATAAAAAGTAAAATAGGATTTAAAGTCCAAGAGATAGCCCAAGTAATAAGCCCAAGAAAATAGAAGGAGAAATGCCCAAAAGATAAGGACAAAGGCCCAAAAGAGAGGAGGAAAGGCCCAAAGGGATAACACAGCCCGGCCCAGGACAAAGCCCATTCTGGGTCCGCGCGGTCGTGGTGCGGGATTGGCGAAAAACACGCCAAGAGCGCGCCAACCCCGCAGAAACGGCCCTTGCGCGATTTTCTCGCCCGACTTCGGATTTTTCGAGTTTGTTGCATATCTTTCGGCCCAAGACTCCTCATATCTGATCTTTGGACGACTCTAAGTCCTTCAAATCTATAAATACCCCCTTATTCAGTCCCGTACGCCCTTTGAACGTCTTCGAATTTTCCACACACTCCAAACACCCGAAAACCCTAGATCTAAGCCGTCGGAAGCAAGGACAGCCAAGGACGCAACCTTTTTGGACGAATTCAGAACCTCCCAAGCGTAGGTGGGTGGTGAGGTAAGACGTTCGTCCATAATTTCCATACGAAAAATTCGAATACAGATATAACTTGGTACGTTTTCTTTTCTAAACCGCGATTTAGAACAAGAAGGAGGAGTACAAAGGATCTAGGACACAAACGAGTATCCCGGAAGCCGTCATCATTGAATCGAAGAGCCGTAGATCCAAATCCAAGTAATTTAATTCTTATATGCGGTTTTGGTGGCAAAAATACAATCGAACATAAGAAATTAACTCAAGAACCTAAAAATCTGCCAATAGAAGAATTATATGCGCGCAACGTCTTTAATTTAGTTTTTCGGACCTTTGTAGCATTCAAACGAGAAAACTCAAAACTGAAAATATGTTTCTAAGACATAGATCTACCATCTGGTAAAATTTTGCACGTTTCCGTCAACATTTGATACCCCGAACTTGATCTGGACGAACCTGCACTTCGGACTTTGTATGAAAAACTGACAGAACCTTAAGTCGAACTTGAACGACATTTTAAGGGTGGATCCGATCCGATTCGAACTTAGTAATGTAAACAAAAACTGTATATAATAGTGTCTAGGACTCTCCGGTAAAATTTCATAAGTTTTCATATAGATTTGAACCTCCGAATCTAAACCGGACTAACCTGCGTTCTTACCGAATTCTTAAAAATGACAGATTTGATTTCGATCTTGTTCCTCACTTTGACATTAGATATAGTCCAAATTGGGAGTTGTGATAAACAGAAAGTTGTAGATAAATGAGTCCTGAATATGCCTGTAAAATTTCGTGAAAATTGGAGTTCGTTTGATGAGTTAAAAATCGAATCTTTGAGAACTGCTACATCCTGAATCTTGACGGCTTAGGGTCTCTGTAGAAATTTAAATTCTTGACTTGTTTCCTCAACTCGTTTTGAAAAACTTAAAACACAAAACTTGTTCGTGATGACCTTCTTGAGCTACTGTGAAATTTTCAAATTATTTAACCTAGAAATGAGTTTTTAAAGGAAAAAGGCGCGAACAGCGACACTATAAAACCCTATTTTTTTTAAATTTGTCTTTCTAAACAAAAAGACGAAAGTTTTTTTGAAAAATTTGTGATTTATGATCAAGTTGGATGCTATCAAAATATTGATTATGTGGCTTGTGGACATAAGGGCCCAAGCATATGTCTAGCGGACGTAAGAGCCTTAGTGAAATATTGATTATATGGCTTAAGGACACTATGGCCCAAGCGTATGGCTAGCGGATGTAAGAGCCCTAGTGAAATATTGATCATGAAGCCTGTGCACACAAGAGCCCAAGCGTAAGGCTGGCGGACATAAGAGCCCTAGTGAATGGTGATCTATAAAAGAAGGAAACGAGGAATTTACAAGATTTAAATTAAATCCTTAGTAAATTATGTTTTAAATTTATGTCAATTATTTACTTACCCTACCATGATGCAATCATGCTTCTTTGGAATCCATAACTTTTATTTATGCAATTAAATTTCATTAGTTAGCCGAGTTAAATTATATAGTGTGTGCAATCATGCTAAAGGTAACTCAATTCTTTTCATAAGTAATTAAAGGCTTGAAACCCCATTATTGTATACTAGGGGTTTGTAACACCCCGATTTTTGGTAACACAGGTCGGGATGTCACCGCCACACCTCCCTAGCAAGACACGACTTCTTCGAGCTTGTTAGAGAGATGCAAGGCTATGGTTTCAATATTTAAAACATTTGAATAAATAAAAGCCCATCGTATATAACTAGAAAATAATACATAGTTGCAGCGGAAAAATAATAAGTATCTAAATATAATTATATATAATGCAGCGGAAAAGTAAATACTGGGCCAACATGGCCAAAACACGGGTTAAACAGTCCCGTTCATGCAAATGTACTACGAATAGAAGTTAAATAAATAAAAACAATGTTTATTCCCCCGAATGTGCCCATGCTTGCATGTGATCATGCAAAATCCTCATACTCTGAAAGGAAAGGGGAAAAATGGTTTGGGTTAGTAAACGAGCTGAGTAAGTTAACACCTAATTTGATTAAGGGGTTTCAAAACCATTAACTAAATTTAACTAAAACATGCTAATAAATAATATACAATTTAATTTAATTAAAAGACTAAATGACATAACTTAAAACATGGCTCCTAGCTAATCATACACATAGCATAATTTAAATAAAAGCAATAAGTTAATTTAAATACACCATAAATCAGAGTCTTTTAATTATCCCCACTTATTCCAAGATCATATATCTCAAGTTTTTCTCGATTGCATCGCAATCTCAACAGTTTTCGTGATTACCTTGGCCTAAGCCAAATCCGCCATACCCAGTACCACTTCGGAGCCTCGGAAAACCCATACGGATACTCCCAAGAGTGTAGGCCTAAAAATATAACTCGCCGTTTTGGCATAATTTCGCAAATTTCAATCCCATCGTCCTAAACAGGCACGACGCAGTTAGGAGGGCGCCCTGCAGAGCACTCACCCCCTAATTTTAGTTTCAATCAAGTTGCAAGGGGAATTTCTGAAAACGTTTTGTTTGTTTAATTTCAAAGGACTTAAATTGTTGAATAATAAGTCAATTTTCCAAATTTAGTAAGTTTCTTAAAAATATACTATTTCAGGACATTGTTCGCTCCAATATTATTTAAAAATCCATTTCACGACCAAAAATTCTGTCATTCGCTGGGTTCTCGCCAGTTCAAGAGGTCCTGCGGAAAAATAGCTCGACGCCGGGATGAACAAGTTTTGAGTTTTAACTTTTTCAATTCGGACTAAGGAAACAGGTCACAAATGAGATTTTGTACAAAAATGGTGTTCTGTCCGGATTCAGACGTAGCAGTTTTCAAAGATGCAATTTTTAACATATCAAACGAGTACCAAATTTGATGAAATTTTACAGGCTCATTCCTAACACGATTATCTACTACTTTCCTTCAGAACTCAAAGCCTAATTCCAAGTAGATCAGTTTCAAAAAATCAGATTAAGTTTAGAAATCCGTTCTGTCAATTTTTAGGAGTTCGAGGAAAACACAGATTGGTTCGGTTCGATTTCAAGAGTTCAAATCTTAACAAAAAATTCTAAAAATTTACAGATGTGTTCTATTTGTATAGATCTACAACTCCTATGTTTAAACCAAATCCTGAATCGGCCTAAATCTCATGTAAAAATCACCAACAAGCTCGGACTAAGAATCTGTCACCGTTCCATGATCTCATTTGGGACCTTTTTAAATATCAAAACACGATGGAAAGTTATCAAAATTTTACACAAACTAGATCAGGGTCTTAGGAACACTTTTCGTGTTTTAAGTTTTCCTGTTTGAGCAGTTTTATGGGTTCGAAAAATTCACTCCAACCTGCTGCGTCGTCGGTTTCTTTTATTGACAGATTTTTAGGGTTTTTATTTAGATCTTTGCATTCCATTAATTTTAATCGCCCATAACCAAAGTAAGTATTAACTTAATTGATGTTGGATCCCTTGGCTCATCAAATTCGTAGGCGTTGCCTCCAGCTCCCCGTTCGTCCTCCGAGATTTCCTTCTTCTCCCTCTACGTGTCCGGATCGGGGTTTTAGAAAGAAAACGGAATAGGTTAGTTTATGATTCGAGGTTTGAATGGAAATCTATGGAAAATCCTTACCAACCGCAACTGAGCCTCTGAATTCTCGTCCAAAATCTTGGTCCTTAGCTGCCTTCGTGCCTCCAACGACTCCGGGATTAGGGTTTGAACTATAGAGAATTTTCGAAGGGTTTGAAAAATGTTCGAGGTCGGAGGGGATAGGTTTTTATGGAGTCAAGGGTCTTAGGGTTCGGCCAAATCAGTTGTGAAGAGTCTTGAGCTGAAAGGTAAGCAACCGAAGTCGAAAAATCCAAAATCGGGCGAGAGAATCTCGCAAGGTTCGTTTCTGCCCGCTGACGCGGGGTTGGCACGGGAATCCCTTCGCCCCACGCGGCCACCGCGCGGCCTCGGCCTGGACTTTGGTCCGGGCCAGGTCGTGCGATCCGTCGGGCCTTTTCTTCTCTCTTTCGGACTTCTATCCCCCTACGTTCTCGGGCTCCGATTTCCGGGCTATTTTTGGGCTCTAATTTCCTATCTTAATTTTATTTGGATCTTAATTAGTTTAGGTGCCCGAATTATCTGTCCATTTGTATTTGGTTCTCTAAGGATCACTTATTTAAATTAAATTGCCTTTAACTTTAATTCTTTCTTAGATTAAATTTCCTTTCTCATTTCCCTATGATTCTTTATTTATTTACTATGTTTATTTATTTATTTATTGTATTTATTTATTTATTTTATGTTGCGAAATTTTCGGGTATTACTGCCTACCCTCCTTAAGAATCATCTTCGTCCTCGAAGTAGCATTTCGGTTTTTCTCATGCTAAGAGTCAAAATCCTTTCGTTTACTTTATTATTTTGTGACTGAACTTAGAATTAAAATTTCTAAGCTGCCTACGTACCCTGTGAAGGGATCAAGTCATGATGTAGTTCCAAACAATTTGAATTTGTTTGTTTATTTCGAACAAAAATACGTGGAATTTACACGGTGTGACATCCTCTTCCCCTTAAGCTTAAAGTTATATCCCCATAACTGTGTCGGTGTCGGTTTGGAACAGTGTCGGGTAACGTTCTCTCATGTCTGATTCCAATTCCCATGTTGCTGTTTCACTTTCATGGTCGACCAAAGAACCTTGACCATCGTGACGGTTTTATTCCTCGTTATTCTTTCCTTAACGTCGAGAATGCGCACTGGGACTTCTTCATAAGTCAAATCATCATCGAGTTCAATTACTTCGGGCTGAAGTACATGTGTCGGGTCCGGCACATAATTCTTTAGTTGTGAGACATGAAATACATTATGAACTCGAGCCAATTGTGGTGGTAAAGCCAGTCGGTAAGCTAGATTTCCGACTCGTTCTATAATTTCATATAGTCCTATATATTGAGGACTTAACTTCCCTCGTTTGCCAAAGCGCATCACCCCCTTCATGGGTGATATCTTTAGCATGACCCTATCTCCCACTTGAAATTCTAGGTCTTGTCATCTCACGTCAGCATAACCCTTTTGACGGTCTTGAGCGGCTTTCATTTTCCGTTGAATCACCTTTATCTTCGACAAGTGTTGCCCCACTACCACAGACATGTCGCTTTCCTCCCAGCTCAACGGGCTTCGGCACCTTCGTCCATACAACGCCTCGAATGGTGCCATGCCAATGCTAGCATGGTAGCTATTGTTGTAGGAAAACTCAATTAAGGGTAAATGGTTTTCCCAACTTCCCTTGAACTCCAATATGCATGCTCTCAGCATGTCTTCTAGGGTTTGGATCGTTCTCTCAGTTTGTCCATCCGTCATCGGGTGGAATGCAGTGCTCATTTTGATTTGAGTACCGAGAGCTTTTTGTAGTTCCGTCCAAAAGTGAGAGACAAATCTACTGTCTCTGTCAGAAATGATGTCGTGAGGTACTCCATGTCGTCGTACCACATTATCGATGTAGGCTCGGGCCAATTGGTCCATAGTCCACGTGTCCTTCATAGGGATAAATATGGATGTCTTCGTTAGCCTATCCACAATCACCCAAATCTTATTCATGCCTTTAGGTGAACGTGGTAATCCCGAGACAAAGTCCATCAAAATGCTATCCCACTTCCAACTTGGAATTTCCAGTGGTTGCATCAACCCTAAGGGTTTATCTCGCACTGGCTTAACCTTTGGGCAGGTGAGGCATTTCGCTACGAAATCTGCCACTTCCTTCTTCATTCTCGGCCACCAATAGATCTTTTTCAGATCCTTATAAAGTTTGTCACCTCCGGGATGCACTGAATATGGCGTGTTATGCCCTTCCTCCATCGATCGCTGTTTCAGCTCAACGCACTTCTGAGGCACACACCATCTTCCCTTGAAGCGAATGCCTCCATCCTCGCGGATAGCAAATCCTATTGCCTTGCCCTCGGCAGTACTCTTCTTTATCCTCTCCAACTTAACATCGCCCGGTTGAGTGAGTCTTATTTCTTCAAAAATTGGAGTCCCCGCAACCATTGCGTTGACCATCTCACTCACTGTGCCAGGATGCACAAGTTCCACATCCAATCTTGCCAAATCCATGTACAATGCTGGCGGAATTACCAACGACTGCGCCACGTGTTGGGTCTTCCAACGTAAGGCACCGGCTACCATATTCGCTTTCCCCTCGTGGTAGGATATCTCCAAGTCGTAATCTTTGATAAGCTCCAACTATCTTCGTTGTCTCAAATTCAACTCCTTTTGGGTGAATATATACTTCAAACTCTTGTGATCGGTGAACATTCGGCACTTTTGCCCATAAAGATAGTGTCTCTATATCTTCAGAGCGAATACGACAGCTGCCAACTCCAAGTCGTGTGTCGGGTAGTTATCCTTGTGAGGTTTCAATTGGCGAGATGCGTATGCATCGACCTTCGAGTCTAGCATCAGAACGCACCCTAGTCCTTCCTTCGAAGCATCACTGTGAACTTCGAAATCACCATTCTCTAATGGTAGTGTCAATACGGGTGTAGTCGTGAGTCGTTTCTTTAGCCCTTGAAATGCGGTCTCACATGCATCGGTCCACTCGTATTTCGCCCCTTTCTTCGGTAGCTGGGTTAAAGGCCGTGCGATTTTTGAGAAGTCTTTTTTTTTCGAACAGGGGTTGTTCCAGTTTTTTTTTTTTTTACTTGGGAAGCCACCAAAATGTTTGGGATTTAGGAAATTTTAAATAAATGGATAAATAAATAAATAAAACTTGTATGTTATTTCTTAAAGAAATTTTTAGTACAAGTAAGAGGATGCACAAGAATGGAAATATTTACTTAGCAAAAATAGTATTTACTAAAAATAGAATTCCTAAGGATCTAAGCTCCTTCCGGGAGGGTAGCAGGGTCTTCCTCTGGGTGTTCCTCTGCTGGGTTTGGACTCGCCGGCCCCATCAAATGATTCTCCACCGGGCTGATCGGCAGTAGAATGTCCGTGAGGTGGATCAGATCCAATCCTTGATCGCTGATCTTCTTATTTAGGTGATGGGTTAGTTCAGTGAGATCATGGATTTGGTGTTCAAGTTGATTGATGCGGTGGTGGTCCGCTTCTCTTAAGTTCCCCATATGGTGCAGATTTGCCTCCAATTTGGCCACGCGTGTTTCAGTTGCTGTATGTTTTGTTGAGAATCTAGATATGCGCTCATCATTTTGACCATTAGGTTCGTCATGTCTTGGTTAGCCATCTAGTGTAGCAAAAGATCTAAGTTAGAACATGTCGCTTCTAGGTTATCTAAGTGTAGAAAATGCAGTATGCACATGCAAATGATGATCCCCCCGAAAATAAATTAATGCACTATCTTTTCCATGGGCTTTTCAAATAAAATCTATCCCATGGTGGACTAAAAATAATAGCAGTATGATTTGGGCCACTATATTGGGCCAAAGAATAATAATTGGGTTTTATATAGAAAATATAGGGATTTGTGCTTTAAGAATAATAATTGGGGTTTAAAAAAATCATTTGGGCTTCGATGTAAAAATAGTGTTGGGCTAAAAATAATTTGGCCCAGAATAATAATTTGGGTTCTTTATAAAGGAATACCTTTAAAATTAATAGTGTACACTTAAAAATAATAATAATAATAATGATAATAATAATAATAATAATAATAATAATAATAATAATAATAATAATAATAATAATAGTTTAAAAATAATGATGGTTTAAAAATTATAGTTTAAAATAATAGTTTTAAAATATCCGGGCTCTGATACCAACTTTGGTATCAGATATTTTATTTAAAATAAATAGCTTTAAAATATTCTAGGCTCTGATACCAACTTGTAACACCCCGGTTTTTGGTAACCCAGGTCGGGATGTCACCGCCACACATCCCTAGCAAGACACGACTTCTTCGAGCTTGTTAGAGAGATGCGAGGCTATGGTTTCAGTATTTAAAACATTTGAATAAATAAAAGCCCATCGTATATAACTAGAAAATAATAAATAGTTGCAGCGGAAAAATAATATCTAAATATAATTATATGTAATGCAGCGGAAAAGTAAATATTGGGCCAACAAGCCAAAACACGGGTTAAACAGACCCGTTCATGCAAATGTACTACGAATAGAATTTAAATAAATAAAAACAATGTTTATTCCCGCCGAATGTGCCCATGCTTGCATGTGATCATGCAAAATCCTCATACTCTGAAAGGAAAGGGGAAAAATGATTTGGGTCAGTAAACGAGCTGAGTAAGTTAACACCTAATTTGATTAAGGGGTTTCAAAACCATTAACTAAATTTAACTAAAACATGCTAATAAATAATATACAATTTAATTTAATTAAAAGACTAAATGACATAACTTAAAACATGGCTCCTAGCTAATCATACACATAGCATAATTTAAATAAAAGCAATAAGTTAATTTAAATACACCATAAATCAGAGTCTTTTAATTATCCCCACTTATTCCAAGATCATATATCTCAAGTTTTTCTCGATTGCATCGCAATCTCAACAGTTTTCGTGATTACCTTGGCCTAAGCCAAATCCGCCATACCCAGTACCACTTCGGAGCCTCGGAAAACCCATACGGATACTCCCAAGAGTGTAGGCCTAAAAATATAACTCGCCGTTTTGGCATAATTTCGCAAATTTCAATCCCATCGTCCTAAACAGGCACGACGCAGTTAGGAGGGCGCCCTGCAGAGCACTCACCCCCTAATTTTAGTTTCAATCAAGTTGCAAGGGGAATTTCTGAAAACGTTTTGTTTGTTTAATTTCAAAGGACTTAAATTGTTGAATAATAAGTCAATTTTCCAAATTTAGTAAGTTTCTTAAAAATATACTATTTCAGGACATTGTTCGCTCCAATATTATTTAAAAATCCATTTCACGACCAAAAATTCTGTCATTCGCTGGGTTCTCGCCAGTTCAAGAGGTCCTGCGGAAAAATAGCTCGACGCCGGGATGAACAAGTTTTGAGTTTTAACTTTTTCAATTCGGACTAAGGAAACAGGTCACAAATGAGATTTTGTACAAAAATGGTGTTCTGTCCGGATTCAGACGTAGCAGTTTTCAAAGATGCAATTTTTAACATATCAAACGAGTACCAAATTTGATGAAATTTTACAGGCTCATTCCTAACACGATTATCTACTACTTTCCTTCAGAACTCAAAGCCTAATTCCAAGTAGATCAGTTTCAAAAAATCAGATTAAGTTTAGAAATCCGTTCTGTCAATTTTTAGGAGTTCGAGGAAAACACAGATTGGTTCGGTTCGATTTCAAGAGTTCAAATCTTAACAAAAAATTCTAAAAATTTACAGATGTGTTCTATTTGTATAGATCTACAACTCCTATGTTTAAACCAAATCCTGAATCGGCCTAAATCTCATGTAAAAATCACCAACAAGCTCGGACTAAGAATCTGTCACCGTTCCATGATCTCATTTGGGACCTTTTTAAATATCAAAACACGATGGAAAGTTATCAAAATTTTACACAAACTAGATCAGGGTCTTAGGAACACTTTTCGTGTTTTAAGTTTTCCTGTTTGAGCAGTTTTATGGGTTCGAAAAATTCACTCCAACCTGCTGCGTCGTCGGTTTCTTTTATTGACAGATTTTTAGGGTTTTTATTTAGATCTTTGCATTCCATTAATTTTAATCGCCCATAACCAAAGTAAGTATTAACTTAATTGATGTTGGATCCCTTGGCTCATCAAATTCGTAGGCGTTGCCTCCAGCTCCCCGTTCGTCCTCCGAGATTTCCTTCTTCTCCCTCTACGTGTCCGGATCGGGGTTTTAGAAAGAAAACGGAATAGGTTAGTTTATGATTCGAGGTTTGAATGGAAATCTATGGAAAATCCTTACCAACCGCAACTGAGCCTCTGAATTCTCGTCCAAAATCTTGGTCCTTAGCTGCCTTCGTGCCTCCAACGACTCCGGGATTAGGGTTTGAACTATAGAGAATTTTCGAAGGGTTTGAAAAATGTTCGAGGTCGGAGGGGATAGGTTTTTATGGAGTCAAGGGTCTTAGGGTTCGGCCAAATCAGTTGTGAAGAGTCTTGAGCTGAAAGGTAAGCAACCGAAGTCGAAAAATCCAAAATCGGGCGAGAGAATCTCGCAAGGTTCGTTTCTGCCCGCTGACGCGGGGTTGGCACGGGAATCCCTTCGCCCCACGCGGCCACCGCGCGGCCTCGGCCTGGACTTTGGTCCGGGCCAGGTCGTGCGATCCGTCGGGCCTTTTCTTCTCTCTTTCGGACTTCTATCCCCCTACGTTCTCGGGCTCCGATTTCCGGGCTATTTTTGGGCTCTAATTTCCTATCTTAATTTTATTTGGATCTTAATTAGTTTAGGTGCCCGAATTATCTGTCCATTTGTATTTGGTTCTCTAAGGATCACTTATTTAAATTAAATTGCCTTTAACTTTAATTCTTTCTTAGATTAAATTTCCTTTCTCATTTCCCTATGATTCTTTATTTATTTACTATGTTTATTTATTTATTTATTGTATTTATTTATTTATTTTATGTTGCGAAATTTTCGGGTATTACTGCCTACCCTCCTTAAGAATCATCTTCGTCCTCGAAGTAGCATTTCGGTTTTTCTCATGCTAAGAGTCAAAATCCTTTCGTTTACTTTATTATTTTGTGACTGAACTTAGAATTAAAATTTCTAAGCTGCCTACGTACCCTGTGAAGGGATCAAGTCATGATGTAGTTCCAAACAATTTGAATTTGTTTGTTTATTTCGAACAAAAATACGTGGAATTTACACGGTGTGACATCCTCTTCCCCTTAAGCTTAAAGTTATATCCCCATAACTGTGTCGGTGTCGGTTTGGAACAGTGTCGGGTAACGTTCTCTCATGTCTGATTCCAATTCCCATGTTGCTGTTTCACTTTCATGGTCGACCAAAGAACCTTGACCATCGTGACGGTTTTATTCCTCGTTATTCTTTCCTTAACGTCGAGAATGCGCACTGGGACTTCTTCATAAGTCAAATCATCATCGAGTTCAATTACTTCGGGCTGAAGTACATGTGTCGGGTCCGGCACATAATTCTTTAGTTGTGAGACATGAAATACATTATGAACTCGAGCCAATTGTGGTGGTAAAGCCAGTCGGTAAGCTAGATTTCCGACTCGTTCTATAATTTCATATAGTCCTATATATTGAGGACTTAACTTCCCTCGTTTGCCAAAGCGCATCACCCCCTTCATGGGTGATATCTTTAGCATGACCCTATCTCCCACTTGAAATTCTAGGTCTTGTCATCTCACGTCAGCATAACCCTTTTGACGGTCTTGAGCGGCTTTCATTTTCCGTTGAATCACCTTTATCTTCGACAAGTGTTGCCCCACTACCACAGACATGTCGCTTTCCTCCCAGCTCAACGGGCTTCGGCACCTTCGTCCATACAACGCCTCGAATGGTGCCATGCCAATGCTAGCATGGTAGCTATTGTTGTAGGAAAACTCAATTAAGGGTAAATGGTTTTCCCAACTTCCCTTGAACTCCAATATGCATGCTCTCAGCATGTCTTCTAGGGTTTGGATCGTTCTCTCAGTTTGTCCATCCGTCATCGGGTGGAATGCAGTGCTCATTTTGATTTGAGTACCGAGAGCTTTTTGTAGTTCCGTCCAAAAGTGAGAGACAAATCTACTGTCTCTGTCAGAAATGATGTCGTGAGGTACTCCATGTCGTCGTACCACATTATCGATGTAGGCTCGGGCCAATTGGTCCATAGTCCACGTGTCCTTCATAGGGATAAATATGGATGTCTTCGTTAGCCTATCCACAATCACCCAAATCTTATTCATGCCTTTAGGTGAACGTGGTAATCCCGAGACAAAGTCCATCAAAATGCTATCCCACTTCCAACTTGGAATTTCCAGTGGTTGCATCAACCCTAAGGGTTTATCTCGCACTGGCTTAACCTTTGGGCAGGTGAGGCATTTCGCTACGAAATCTGCCACTTCCTTCTTCATTCTCGGCCACCAATAGATCTTTTTCAGATCCTTATAAAGTTTGTCACCTCCGGGATGCACTGAATATGGCGTGTTATGCCCTTCCTCCATCGATCGCTGTTTCAGCTCAACGCACTTCTGAGGCACACACCATCTTCCCTTGAAGCGAATGCCTCCATCCTCGCGGATAGCAAATCCTATTGCCTTGCCCTCGGCAGTACTCTTCTTTATCCTCTCCAACTTAACATCGCCCGGTTGAGTGAGTCTTATTTCTTCAAAAATTGGAGTCCCCGCAACCATTGCGTTGACCATCTCACTCACTGTGCCAGGATGCACAAGTTCCACATCCAATCTTGCCAAATCCATGTACAATGCTGGCGGAATTACCAACGACTGCGCCACGTGTTGGGTCTTCCAACGTAAGGCACCGGCTACCATATTCGCTTTCCCCTCGTGGTAGGATATCTCCAAGTCGTAATCTTTGATAAGCTCCAACTATCTTCGTTGTCTCAAATTCAACTCCTTTTGGGTGAATATATACTTCAAACTCTTGTGATCGGTGAACATTCGGCACTTTTGCCCATAAAGATAGTGTCTCTATATCTTCAGAGCGAATACGACAGCTGCCAACTCCAAGTCGTGTGTCGGGTAGTTATCCTTGTGAGGTTTCAATTGGCGAGATGCGTATGCATCGACCTTCGAGTCTAGCATCAGAACGCACCCTAGTCCTTCCTTCGAAGCATCACTGTGAACTTCGAAATCACCATTCTCTAATGGTAGTGTCAATACGGGTGTAGTCGTGAGTCGTTTCTTTAGCCCTTGAAATGCGGTCTCACATGCATCGGTCCACTCGTATTTCGCCCCTTTCTTCGGTAGCTGGGTTAAAGGCCGTGCGATTTTTGAGAAGTCTTTTTTTTTCGAACAGGGGTTGTTCCAGTTTTTTTTTTTTTTTACTTGGGAAGCCACCAAAATGTTTGGGATTTAGGAAATTTTAAATAAATGGATAAATAAATAAATAAAACTTGTATGTTATTTCTTAAAGAAATTTTTAGTACAAGTAAGAGGATGCACAAGAATGGAAATATTTACTTAGCAAAAATAGTATTTACTAAAAATAGAATTCCTAAGGATCTAAGCTCCTTCCGGGAGGGTAGCAGGGTCTTCCTCTGGGTGTTCCTCTGCTGGGTTTGGACTCGCCGGCCCCATCAAATGATTCTCCACCGGGCTGATCGGCAGTAGAATGTCCGTGAGGTGGATCAGATCCAATCCTTGATCGCTGATCTTCTTATTTAGGTGATGGGTTAGTTCAGTGAGATCATGGATTTGGTGTTCAAGTTGATTGATGCGGTGGTGGTCCGCTTCTCTTAAGTTCCCCATATGGTGCAGATTTGCCTCCAATTTGGCCACGCGTGTTTCAGTTGCTGTATGTTTTGTTGAGAATCTAGATATGCGCTCATCATTTTGACCATTAGGTTCGTCATGTCTTGGTTAGCCATCTAGTGTAGCAAAAGATCTAAGTTAGAACATGTCGCTTCTAGGTTATCTAAGTGTAGAAAATGCAGTATGCACATGCAAATGATGATCCCCCCGAAAATAAATTAATGCACTATCTTTTCCATGGGCTTTTCAAATAAAATCTATCCCATGGTGGACTAAAAATAATAGCAGTATGATTTGGGCCACTATATTGGGCCAAAGAATAATAATTGGGTTTTATATAGAAAATATAGGGATTTGTGCTTTAAGAATAATAATTGGGGTTTAAAAAAATCATTTGGGCTTCGATGTAAAAATAGTGTTGGGCTAAAAATAATTTGGCCCAGAATAATAATTTGGGTTCTTTATAAAGGAATACCTTTAAAATTAATAGTGTACACTTAAAAATAATAATAATAATAATGATAATAATAATAATAATAATAATAATAATAATAATAATAATAATAATAATAGTTTAAAAATAATGATGGTTTAAAAATTATAGTTTAAAATAATAGTTTTAAAATATCCGGGCTCTGATACCAACTTTGGTATCAGATATTTTATTTAAAATAAATAGCTTTAAAATATTCTAGGCTCTGATACCAACTTGTAACACCCCGGTTTTTGGTAACCCAGGTCGGGATGTCACCGCCACACATCCCTAGCAAGACACGACTTCTTCGAGCTTGTTAGAGAGATGCGAGGCTATGGTTTCAGTATTTAAAACATTTGAATAAATAAAAGCCCATCGTATATAACTAGAAAATAATAAATAGTTGCAGCGGAAAAATAATATCTAAATATAATTATATGTAATGCAGCGGAAAAGTAAATATTGGGCCAACAAGCCAAAACACGGGTTAAACAGACCCGTTCATGCAAATGTACTACGAATAGAATTTAAATAAATAAAAACAATGTTTATTCCCGCCGAATGTGCCCATGCTTGCATGTGATCATGCAAAATCCTCATACTCTGAAAGGAAAGGGGAAAAATGATTTGGGTCAGTAAACGAGCTGAGTAAGTTAACACCTAATTTGATTAAGGGGTTTCAAAACCATTAACTAAATTTAACTAAAACATGCTAATAAATAATATACAATTTAATTTAATTAAAAGACTAAATGACATAACTTAAAACATGGCTCCTAGCTAATCATACACATAGCATAATTTAAATAAAAGCAATAAGTTAATTTAAATACACCATAAATCAGAGTCTTTTAATTATCCCCACTTATTCCAAGATCATATATCTCAAGTTTTTCTCGATTGCATCGCAATCTCAACAGTTTTCGTGATTACCTTGGCCTAAGCCAAATCCGCCATACCCAGTACCACTTCGGAGTCTCGGAAAACCCATACGGATACTCCCAAGAGTGTAGGCCTAAAAATATAACTCGCCGTTTTGGCATAATTTCGCAAATTTCAATCCCATCGTCCTAAACAGGCACGACGCAGTTAGGAGGGCGCCCTGCAGAGCACTCACCCCCTAATTTTAGTTTCAATCAAGTTGCAAGGGGAATTTCTGAAAACGTTTTGTTTGTTTAATTTCAAAGGACTTAAATTGTTGAATAATAAGTCAATTTTCCAAATTTAGTAAGTTTCTTAAAAATATACTATTTCAGGACATTGTTCGCTCCAATATTATTTAAAAATCCATTTCACGACCAAAAATTCTGAAATTCGTGCAGTAGCTCGCCAACACACCAACAAACAAGTTTCGAGTTTTAACTTTGTAATACCCGAGAATTTTCCAACATAAAATAAAACAATAATTAAATAAATAAACAATAAATAGAATAAGTAAATGAATCCAGCAAATAAAGAAATAAATAAAGATAAGGAAATGAGAAATGAGATTTTAACTTAAAAAGGAATTAAAAGAATTTAATTAAATAAAAAGAATTATTAAAGGGAAATAAATTGTACACCAAAACCCGACACTAATGAACTCGAGGATTCGAGTCCAAAACATCCAATTAGACCCGAGTAAAAATTTAGAGAGAAAGTAGAAACCCGAAGATACCCCGGGAATCGGAATTCGGGAGCATAGAGGGATAGAAACCCGAAAGAGAGGCGGAAAAGCACGACGGATCGCACGACCCGCCCGGACCGAAGTCCAGGCGAGTGTCGCGCGGTGGCCGCGCGGTCGAAGGAGGAAGAGCGCGCCACGACCGCGCCACACGACAGATTCACCCGTTGCGTGAATCTCTCGCCCGAACGCGGATTTTTCGACTTTCGGTTGAACATCTCTCGACCCAAGACCCTTAGGTCAGATGTTGGACGCCCTAGGGCTTGGGAAATCTATAAATAAACCCCTTGGGAGCCCCGAACAAGTTTACAAAACCCTACAACCTTCTACCCATTCGAAACCCTAAATCCGGAGTCGTCGGAGGCACGAAACCAAGACGAACGCTGTTGGATGAATTTTTCTACAGATCTCCATAGTCGTGGTAAGTCTCGATCCAATCTTTGTTCAATAAACGATTCGAAAACGAATCCTAATCATCTCCTTTTTCTTTCTACACCCCGTATTGGATCTAGATCGTAGAACCCGACGAACGGAGAGGAGAAACGGTGGACTGGAAGCCACGCCTTCAAATAGATGATCCCGGACGTTCGTAAACTCTGTAAGTTAACTCTTACATGGTTTTGTGATGAATTAAAACATTCAAAACTAAAAGATTAACAAGAAATCGAAAATCTGTCAATTTATACTTTCTACCGACGCAACAGATTTGATGAATTTTTCCGAACCTTAAAACGAACTCAAACGGAAAAACTTAAAACACAGAAAACGTTCCTAAGACTTAGATCTAGCTACTGTAAATTTTTGAGAATTTTTGGAGTTGATTTGATATGTGAAAACCCACCGAAACCGAGCTGTTTGAATCTAGATCTTGAAATCTTGAACAGAACTTAGGAATGATCTTGATCACATTTTTGACATAGGATCTAGACTGTTTTAGATCTTTGGCCGAACATGAAAGTCGTAGATAATTGTCTTAAGATGATCTCTGTCAAATTTCATTAAATTTGGAGTTGAATTGCTATGGTAGAATTCGAAATCTTTAAACTGTGACACATTAAACTCGGACAGAATTGTTCTTATGCGAAAATTGGTGATTTTGACCTACTTAGGTATCTCAGATTGAAAAGGTTAAAACACAAAAGTTGTAGATCTTGACGTTTCTGAGTCAGATATGAAATTTTGGAATTTTTGGAATTAAATCTGAATTTTGACGAATTTTGGAGTAAACTGTGGTTTACCGGAAACAAAATCTTGAAATCTTGTTGAAACATGGAATTAACCTTTAGGGTTGAAACGAGTTGAGATATTATTTTTAAATAAATACAATTGAAGTCAGATTTTAAAAATTAAATCCCCTTACAAACTTGATAAATTAAAATTAGGGGTGAGTGCTCTGCAGGGTGCCCCCTAACGATTCACTTCGTGCCGTAATGGACGATGGTGACCCCGCGCGCTAAACTTGAAATGTGATATTGCCAAAACGGCGAAATATAGAGCCTACACTCTCGTGAATATCCGTATGGGTTTCCCGAGGCTCCGGAGTGGTACTGGGTATGGCTGATACGGTTGCGGCCGCCGGGCTACCGGCTAAACTTGTTGACATCGCGATGCTATCGTGAAACTTTGAAATACCAAATCAGGGATGTAATGGGGATTTTAAATTAAATTAAAGTAAATTAAATTATGTTGTTGTCCAATTAAATTATTTAAATGCTTTATTTAAATTATGGCTTTTGTCTTAAACCATGCGATATGTGTTATTAAATAGAGCCCTGAGATAAATTATGCTATTGGATAGTTGATTAGATGAAATTAAATATTATGTTATTATCATGCTTTTAGTAAGTTATTCAATTAATGGCTTTTAAACCCTACGATCATGCATGTGTTAACTTACTCAGCAAATTTGCTGACCAAAACCATTTTTATCCCTTTTCTTACAGAATATGTGGAATGAGCATGTGTGAGCACGAATCATGCATGGGATTTTGGGGAACGTTATTTTGCTTTTAAATTTGTACTTTAGACTATATTATGAACGGGCCTGTTTAACCCGTGTTTTGGCCATGTCGGCCCTATTTATATTTTCCGCTGCGATACTGTACTAAACCAATTATTTCCGCTGCGCTATGATAGTATTATTTTTGAATTATATTGTATGGGCTATTTTGAATGATTTAAATGTTTCTAAATACTGCAATACCTAGCCTTGCATCTCAGTAGTAAGCTCGGAGAAACCGTGCCTTACTATGGAGATGTGGCGGTGACATCCCGACCTGGGTGACCAAAAACCGGGGTGTTACAAGTTGGTATCAGAGCCCGGCTATTTTTAATTATTATTTTTAAACTATTATTATTTTTAAACTATTATTAGTATTTTGACTATTATATTAAATTTTAAAGTATTATTTCAATGGAAAATTTTTATTTTAAAACCCATGGAAAAAAATATATATTGCATTAAATTATTTTTGGGGGGGAAATCATCATTAGCATTTGCATATTGCATCTCTGCTATGAACTTAGAATCTTGGCGAAACTTGAACTTAGAATCTTGGCGAATTGAACCTAGAATCTTGGCGAATATTAACTTAGATCTTTTGCTTGCGCTAGATGGCTAGTCAAGACATGATGCAGTTGATGGTCAGGATGATGAGCGTTCATCTTGATTCCCACCAAACCCTAGAGCAAATGAAGTACCGTATGACTCAATTGGAGGCCAATTTACATCACATGGGCAACTTGAGAGAGACGGATCATCACCGCATAAACCAACTCGAACGCCAAGTCCAAACCCTCACTACACAAAACTTAATACTAAAGGAATACATCGATGCCCACGGGCAAGACTTAAACACTATCTTTGACGAGCTACTGCCGCCGAGTTCGGAGGAGGAAGATCCGGAGGAAGATCCTGCTACCCCGCCGGAGGACGTCATGAGACACTAGAGATTCTATTGATAGATACTATTTTGCTAGGAAAATATTTCTACCTTTTGTACTAAAATCTCTTTTGAGGAAATAAAATGCCCGATTTATTTGTAATAAATCAAAAAAAAAAAATTTCGAAATAAAATAAAACCCCGATGCGTACGACGCTTCTTAGTTCGAACAAAGCACCACGTGCTAAATTGCAGCACGCATATACATTATAGAAATTGCTTAGACTATATACTAAATTCACCAGTCCTAATCTATCCCATTTGTACTAGAATGGCACCCAGAGGAAGAGGAAGAGGAAGAACTCAACCCGCTCCCCAAACCACCACTGAAACACCTACTGAAACACCACCAAACGTAACTGAACCGATTCAACCTGAGATGGAACAGCCCCAAGGTGCGCAGGACGCCCCCGCACTGAACAATGTGGGCGATCGTCTTAGGACGATAGAGGAAGTGTTGATTGCGCTCGGGAACGCGCAAGTCAACCAGGGTCAAGCTGCGGCGGTGCCTCCGCCCCAAGCTCGCCCTAACTACTTGGCAATGGTGAATCCTTACCAACCGCCCCACTATGCTGGTGAGGAGGATCCAGCTAAACTGGAAGAGTGGATCCGGACCTTCGACAAGCTGCTGGGAGCAGTTAAATGTCCGGAAGGAGAAAGAGTGCACGTCGCTTCGTACTACTTGGGAGGCGAAGCTGACGACTGGTGGCAGGCCACTCAAGCTAAACTGACCGAAGATGACGAGCCCTACTCGTGGATGGAGATGACGGAACTACTCAGGGATCGATTCTATCCCTTGAGTACTAAAGCTGCCATGTACGAAGAGTTCCTGTCGCTGAAGCAAGGAGGCCAAACCGTACAAGAGTACTACACACGATTCAAGGAGCTAGTGAGGTTTGCACCGAGACTCGTACCCACAGATGCGGAGAAAGCACAGAAGTTCGAGATGTGACTGAACCTGTCCGTTCGCGAGGTGATCGCGGGGGTACACTACCCTGATTTGCAAGCTGTGTATGACCGCGCCGTGGCGGTAGCACGTGTGCAGCAGCTGAAGAGAAGGGTGAGTGGGGAGTCCAGCAGGGGTCCCCAAGACAAGAGAAGCTGAGACTCAAGAAACGAGAATAACACTGGAAGGAACGAGCAGCGCAGAGGGTCGAATAGGCCCCAACAAACCAACACTGGGAGGAGGTTCAACCAGGAAGATCCGGTACCGCCTTGTCCGAGATGTGGACGACCCCATCTGGCAAGGGGATGCCCGCAACAAGGCGCCTGTTACCGATGCGTTCGAATGGGTCACGTTCGACGGGATTGCCGGACTAGGCTCGAGAACATAACGAAGAGGGACGATTTGGTCGCGAGGCAAGAACAGCCTCAAAATCAAAACGGGCGAAACGGGAATAACCAAGGGTACAGACCCCCTCAAAATAGGCCGCAAAACCAGAACCAGAACCAACGACCTCCGCCCCCTCAGAATCAAAACCAGCAACAAAATCAGCAGCCGAATGCGAATCAACAGGGCAATCAGGGACGCCCTATGGGGAGGCTGAACATGGTGAACCAAGCGGACGTGCCTGCGCAAGGGGAAGTGATGGCAGGTACATTTTATGTGTTGAATACGCCCCTTAGAATTCTATTTGATTCTGGAGCTAGTTGCTCAATTATAGCATCAAGAAGAGTGCCTGAGTTAGATCTACCTAAGTGCGAGAGAATTAGCTTAGGAATTCAATTGCCTTCTGGAGAAGTAGTGTCTTGCTCTAAACGATATAACGGAATTCCTATAGTGATAAAGAACGTAGAATTCTTCGCGAACTTAGTAGAATTTAACTTAAGAGACTTTGACATCATACTGGGGATGGATTGGTTATCCCAGTATAAGGCGGTGATCGAATGCCAAAAGCAAAAGATCACCTTGTCAAAAAGTAGGGGAAATAAGGTCATCTTTTACTCTCAGCCCCCTAAGAAAGTAACAAAATCGTTAGTGCACTTAAACTAAGTAACTTGATGCGTAAGGGGTATGAACTATATGCGTGCTACGTGCACAACCTTGAGGCGGAAGAAAACAAGGTTGATAGCATACCAGTGGTAAGAGAATACCCGGACGTGTTCCCTGAGGACGTTCCGGGCATGCCAACTGAGAGAGATCTTGAATTCACTATAGATCTCATTCCGGGGACAGAGCCTGTCTCGAAAGCTCCGTACCGGATGGCACCACTGGAAATGAAGGAGTTAAAAGAACAACTCGAGGAGCTGTTAGGAAAGGGTTACATAAGACCGAGTACGTCCCCTTGGGGAGCACCGGTTTTATTCGTTAAGAAGAAAGACGGAGGACTACGTCTTTGCATAGATTACCGAGGACTGAACCAAGTGACCATCAAGAATAAATACCCCCCTACCGAGAATAGAGGATCTGTTTGATCAACTGAAGGGAGCTTCAGTATTCTCGAAGATCGATTTGCGATCTGGATATCATCAATTGAGGATCGCCGAGAAGGACATTCCGAAGACGGCATTTCGAACGCGGTATGGCCATTACGAGTTCACAGTGTTATCCTTCGGGTTAACCAATGCTCCGGCCATGTTCATGAATCTCATGAACAACGTGTTCCGAGAATTATTAGACCAGTGTGTCGTAGTGTTCATCGACGACATCCTGATCTACTCAAAGAGCGAGGAAGAGCATGCAAAACACCTACATCAAGTGTTAGAAATCTTGCGAAGAAATCAGCTATACGGCAAGCTGTCGAAATGCGATTTCTGGTTCAAAGAAGTGGCATTTCTCGGACACATAGTATCCGCTGATGGGGTATCAGTGGATCCGGCAAAGGTTTCTGCCGTGACGGAGTGGGCAACTCCGAAGAGTCCAACGGAAATAAGGAGTTTCCTTGGATTAGCCGGATATTATAGACGATTTGTGAAGGACTTTTCAAGGATTGCACGTCCTTTGACCCAGCTACTGAAGAAAGGAGCAAAATACGAGTGGACCGAAGCGTGTGAGACTGCGTTTCAAAAGCTGAAGAAACGACTCACAACCACACCCGTATTAACATTACCATCAGAGAATGGTGACTTCGAAGTTTACAGCGATGCTCCGAAGGAAGGTTTAGGTTGTGTCTTGATGCAAGACTCAAGAGTCGTAGCCTATGCATCACGCCAACTAAAACCTCACGAGGAAAATTATCCGACCCACGACCTGGAGTTGGCAGCGGTCGTTTTCGCTCTAAAGATATGGAGACATTATCTTTATGGGCGGAAGTGTCGAATGTTCACCGACCACAAGAGCTTGAAATATATATTCACTCAGAAGGAGTTGAATTTGAGACAGCGAAGGTGGTTGAAACTTATTAAAAACTACGATTTAGAGATAGCATACCACGAGGGGAAGACGAATGTGGTAGCCGATGCCCTAAGTCGGAAAACCCAACACGTGACAAACTCGTTGGTAATTCCGCCGGCATTGTACTTGGAATTGGCTAGATTGGAGCTAGAACTTGTGCATCCTGGCATGGTCGTAGAAACTCCAATATTGGACGAGATTCGACTCGCTCAACCGGGCGACCCGAAACTCGAGAAGATAAAAGGGTATATTGCCGAAGGAAAGGCAATAGGATTTGCTGTCCACGAGGATGGAAGCATCCGTTTTAAAGGGAGATGGTGTGTGCCTCTTAAATGTGCCGAGTTGAAACAAAGGTTGATGGAGGAAGGGCACAACACGCCATATTCCGTACATCCCGGAGGTGACAAGCTATACAAAGATCTGAAGAAGATCTATTGGTGGCCGGGAATGAAGAAGGAAGTGGCGAATTTCGTGGCGAGATGTCTCACCTGCCAAAAGGTTAAGGCAGTGCGACACAAACCCTTAGGATTGATGCAACCACTAGAGATTCCAAGTTGGAAGTGGGATAGCATCTCAATGGACTTTGTCTCGGGATTACCCCGATCACCTAAAGGCATGAACAAGATTTGGGTGATTGTGGATAGGCTAACGAAGACAACCATATTTATCCCAATGAAGGACACGTGGACTATGGACCAATTGGCCCGAGCCTACATTGATAATGTGGTACGACGACATGGAGTACCACATGATATCATTTCCGATAGAGACAGTAGATTTGTCTCTCATCTCTGGACGGAGTTACAAAAAGCTCTCGGTACTTGATGGGTGATTTTCACTACTCATATTTTACCACAAGCGGATGGTTGTCATCAAGTAATAAAAACCGGCTAATACCGGGTCGAACCCAAGGGAATTTCAGAATATTATTTCATTCCAGAGAATATTTTAATTGTTTTAAGTTTATTTAATATATTTTATATTTTGAAAAAGATTTGTTTAATTCTAATGGTGATTTAAATAAAAATAGTGACATTAAATTTAAAATAAAGCAAATTAAAATTATATTTAATAAGAATATAAATGGGAGTTGCTTGTAATATTTTAAATATTGCCATCTTTATATAAAATAGAAATTGTGTAATAATTTGACATTTCCCAATGTTCTAAAAATCAATTTCTTAAATTTAAATATTTTTATAAAGATTAAAAATATAATAATCCACTAAAAATCCAAATTATGCTTAAACGGACTTCATGGAAGCTGATTAAATTATCTAACGCTCTGCAATCATTGGTCTAGGCCTAAATTTGAGTCTTTCCCAAGCGTACAAATTTTTCTATAGCAATTAATAGGCACTTTTCATTTCCCAAATCATTGTGCACATGCCAGAATCCATCTTTAATGTAATTTATTCCCAATTCCGGTACTAAAATATGAATCCCACTTTTTATCTCCCGATTTAGCAAAGCAGAATTTATAGAATTAGATTCTAACATTCAAATTATGCAAAACAGTGTAAATAATCTAACAATTATGGTGAAATAATAACAAAACATGGTAAACTGGATTTAATTACTAATATTAAAATGCAGACAGATTAGAATTAATGCCAGATTACTAAAAATAGATAATACAGATTTGATCGATCAGTCAGGCTTTTAGCAGATTAATATTCTAAATCACAGATTTGATAAAACACAAAAGATCGATCAATTTCAGGCATCTAACATATAATCCTAATACAGATTCTAACAAAACAGCAGATTTATCCAGTCTAATCGATTAAAAGCAGATCACACCCAAACATGAAATTTTCACTTCTATAATTCAGGCAGAATGGCGCTTAAACCAGATTAGGCAGATTTTAATATGATAGCAGATTAATCGATCAGTTCAGATTCAACAATTAAAATAGCAGATTCAAGATTTTCATCCAAACTTAATAATCGATCAAATTCAAGCAGACAGTACATGATTCTAATCCACATTCTAACAATCCTAACAGATTAATCCAGATTACAGAATTAAACATCGACATATTATTGCTTCCATAAATGATGAATTCGTACTTCAAAGTGATTCTGAACTCCCGTTCTAGAACATTTCTAACACGAACAACACAGAAATCCGTTTACAAATTAAAAACATGATAGCAGATTACATTTAGAGGCAAATTCAATTCATTACAATGCAAGAAAAAGAAAGGCAACACCTAGAATAGGAAGAACACGCCCAGAACAGCGTCCTTGATGCATTCCTCCGGCATGATTTTATGTTTCCGGCCTTCTTCTCCCATTAGCAGATGTTTTCAGAGTGTATATTTTCGAGTTTTGCAGTCTGTCCCTTGAAGAATGATGAAGAACCGTATTTAAAACTGAGTTCGGGTGGTTAGAAAACTGCCCAACTGCGACGATGGCGCATAAAACGGCGCTCGGAGAGGGTTTTAGGCGCCACCAAGGAGAACTGGCGCATACGCTGATTTTCCGAATTTTCCAAAGTGTTGAAGTGGCGCATAAAATGGCGCTGGAGTGCATTTTTATGCGCCGCCATGCCTATGTGGCGCATTCTGGAGCCTTCCAGTGTTGAAAATTCCAAATTTTGCATCCTTTGACTTCCGAACATCTTCTTTCTTCATTTTAATGCCTGAAACATCATTGCAATGTATTAGAATTGCCAAAGTCTTATTAAAAAGCATAAAACAAGGTAAATTAGGCTCGGATAAGCTCAATTTAACCGGTCTTATTAATATTTACACATTACATGAAATATACACTAAAAAGCAGTAAAATAAGGCCTCATGCACGCAATTTAGGTTCATTTTATCATAATTTAAGCTTATTTAAATGTGGTTTCACAGGGTGCATCAACATCCTCACACTTAAATATTGCTTGTCCCTTGAGCAATGAGATCAATTAGCACATTAACTCGCCAATCAAGATAATAAAGATAAAGTCTTTATAGTTCTGCCAAATCATAGATTTCAACAACAAAATGAGATAAGAGGGTTCAAAGTTTAATGTACTAGAACTAGGCAAATTGATATGCATCAGTTATTAAAACCAGATATCCAAAGCACTTACAATACAGAAAACAGATTAATTATACTTAGCACTCAATATGGGAAAGCGAATAATGTAAATATGCTTTTCTTTTCCAGTCTTTAAATATGCTCAATCTATGGTTAGGTTTCACTATATTCTAGACACTTTGGCTGAGTTGTAGACGGTTGAATTCCAAAAGCTACTTGTGTCACCGAATATGTGCCAGTCATCCAGTCAAGAGTTTATGAATTTTTATTTGATCACCCTCTTTTCCTCTTTTTTTTAATCTTGCATTCTTTAATTTTTCTTTTCTTTTTCTTTTTGCAAGATAACTTGTTTTTTTTTAACAGGGTTCTCACTCTGACTTTATTTTAATTAAGCATTTAAAAAGACTTGGAACGAGCATATTTGTTTATAAATAATGATAACTCTCCACATTTTAAATAACTAGTCTAATTAATCAAATAGTTTTCTGCAAGGTAAATAGAATTGTCATCAATAGCTCAAACAACTTGCATAACAATTTGACAAAGTCTAGAACTTTAAACTAAGAAACCTAACACTCATTAAATTGTAAAATCGGATTAAAGCAGAACATTTAGACTTATTTGGATTTTCTCCAGATTGGCAATGATGTGATAATATCCAAACAATAGCACCACTGGGAAAACACAATTTAAATTTAAAATAACTAGTCATGCATGTACCATTTTATTTAAAGCACAGTAAATAATAAAATAAACTAAAATTAAATCAACTCAAACTCTTACCATATTCTTCATGCAAATTGATAACATAATACATGAAAAGATCACACCTGGTAGATCTAGAAATTCTTTCACCGTATTGGATGTTCCCCTTCTGCTTGCTTCTTGTGGTATATCCTGCTGCTTTTTTTATATTTATATGGTATTTGCTCATACAAAAGATAATTGTTAGAACACATGGTAATTTATAGATTCAACAATTAAAATTCTATCCTTTTTTATTTAATTCAGATTTTTACTATTTTAATTTATAAGTTTCAGATTTTTGATTTTTAATAATTATTTCCATCCATTAAATAAACAAGGACAGATTTAATTAAAATATTAAATTCCATAAATTTACCAAAAGCAAAATACCACAAATTCTAGCAACTATTACATAAAAGTGCTAATTAAATAAGCAAAATAGTACCAAAATAATTCTAACTATTACAAATTAAACCAAAAAGGGAGCAATCCTATCTAATAAAAAATCTAGATTTCTAAAGATCCATCCGAATCACCTACTTCATCTTCCCTAGGAACATCATCATTCCCTGTAGAGCTCGAACTAGTAGTAGGAGGAATATATCGATCACCTAGACTTTCAGACATGAAGAATTCAAGTCTACTAGAAAGTTGTGAAATTTGTGCTCGTGTACTATCCTCCTTCCTCTTCATCTCCTCTCTAAGCTGATGAATCTCATTGGTCATCCTATTGATTGCAATCTCTGCAGGTTCTACCTTAGTACCAGATGTACTAGGTCTATCAGGATGACAAGTGGGTGTCCCACGGGATGTAGTAGGGTAACAAAGCTCTGCACACTTTACTCCAGGCTTATTATAGAAATTCTTGAAAGAGATAGGAGGCTTTGGCTTCACATCATGAGCATAGGCCGTCATATTCACTCCAGCTCTCTCACAAAGTGTCCAGATTAGTGCAGGAAATCCCAGCACAATCCGTGCAGAGTCAGACGCCATTTTATCCAGCTCATATGCTATCATATCTCCAATGTCAATAGGTAGCCCGTTCTTCACACAATACATAAAATAAAGCTCCTCTGCATTCGGTTGTGAAGTGTGCGAAGTAGGAAATACCTTATGCTTGTAGAGCAGATAGATCTGATATAAAGGTGCAGCCATTAGAGTGGCTACAACATTCTCCTTCTTCTCCCCTATGTAGGCAACTTTCTTTTGAGTTTCGAACATCTCTTTCAAGATTCTTTTCTCCAATTCGGGTCCTCCTTCCTTTTCATGAATAGGGTCATGAAAGTGTTTCTTCTTCGTAGCTGGGCAAGAAACATCCACAGTACCATAAAGTTCATTGATTACTGCGGGACCATATGGCACAGGCACTCCCCTAATCCATGAGGTATAACGATCATACTGGGCATTGCACAAGAACTGTCTGGTAAGCTCCCAAGAATAAACTCCTTCCGGATGCGCAGCAAATTTCATCCATCCTCGACTCATGAGAGCATCATGAACCGAAAATCGCTCCATGTCAGCTTCCGTGAACCCTTTATCCGGAATAATCCATCTTTCCACCATCTTCTGATAATAAGAATATGCAGTTTGATTGATGAAAATGGCCGGATTAAAAGTATCTCCTGTTAATTCTTCCAGAGGGGTAGTATCATTCTTTCTATTGTGACTCTTCCTCTTGGTTTTAGAATCACGAGGAACTTCTGGTGAGATTTCCTCCGGGGATTCAGCGACATCTTCTTCTTGCTGTGGATCATCCTCCGTCGGTTGAGCAGAATTGAAAGAAGTATCGTAACCATTATATGAATCAGGAACTACCAGATTGTTCACAAACTCATCTTCAGCTCCCACAGCAGCCGGCTCCGGAATAGGTTCATTAATTTCTGGTGTCTGTGATGGGGCAGGCTCTGTGGCTTTCAATTTCTTTCCACCATTATTTCTTGGGTTATTCTTTCTCTTTGATCTCATGGTGGCAGAATTTAGGAAGAAAGGATAGAGATTGGAAAGCTAATTAAACTGGAAGAAGAGAAAAATTGACAGATTTGAGAATGAGAGTATGACCGATCGGTCATGGCTCTTTTAAAGGAGGTGAAATCTTGATTTTGTTGAGATATGGCGGGATTGATTTAATCTAGATCCAAATATACCCTAAACATATGATTTAGAGTCATTATAATGTTGTTTAGGATCCCAAAAATCGATTAGATATGATTTGAATATCTTGGATTCGCGAATTTTTGAAAAATTTGCGTCAGTGGTGCAAAAAGTGGCGCAGAAGGTCACTTTTAGGCGCCACATAGCACAGATGGCGCATTTTGAAAATAATATAAATTTAAAAATGAGCCATGGCGCAAAAATTGGCGCAGGAAAGGAGTTTTATGCGCCACAAAGAAGGTGTGGCGCATCCTGAAGCAAACTTGGAAAAATTTTAATTCTGCGGCGCAAAAAGTGGCGCAGAAAGGCAGATTTAGGCGCCACCAAGCATGTGTGGCGCATTTTGGAAAAACTTAGAAAAATTTCTAAGTTTTCTGGCGCATAAAATGGCGCTTCAGGGCGTTTTTGGGCGCCACCAAGCCTATATGGCGCATTCTGTGCCAATTCGAGCAGAATGTGTTTTTCCTAAGTTCTTCCCCATGATGTCCAAAATCTCCATATCACTCAACAATACCAATTTCACTCCATCTATACCTCAATCTAGTTCAAATAAACTTCATTGATCTCTTTACCAGTTTAAAACAACTCAATTTAGCATGTTATTGGTAAGAGCTACTTTATTGAATTAAAAAGCAACTAAAAACCTTATAATCTAAATAAACACCATCTAATACTCCAAAAAATCAAAAAGGGCATGGATAATAGAAATATCATGTCTAAGATAGCAAAGTACTAATAAAAGAAAATAGAGTTAGGACAATGACAACCCAAATGAAAATAACTAAAATGTAGCAAAATAGCAATAGAGTCAAATACATAGGCCTATCAATACATATCATCTATAACGATCACAAGCCTATCTATTGCTCATCTCTCTCACTCAGTCGGAGTCCTCAGAATCATCATCATCATTGTCCCCCACTTCTTCAGATCCATCCCCATCATCAGCATCCTCAGCATCCTCATCTCCCTCATCGCTACCATCTCCAGAACCGACATAGTCCTCATCATCATCGTCCTCAGAAGGTGTCTGAGGAGCGACATATCGCTGCCCTAGGCTCTGGGACATAAAATACTCCAGTCTGGCTGCATGGTAAGCTTGGGCTCGGGCATTCTTTTCAATCTGATCGCTCAAAAAGTTTTGCCTCTGAGCTACCAACCTCATTCGCTCATCCATAGTGTTCATCCAATTTTGCTGGTTGGTCATCATCGTCTGCTGATCAATCCTCAATGCCCTAGCCCAATCAGGCTCTCCCGGATACTGCTGATGTGACTGCTGCGACTGCTGTGGCTGAGCTCTGCCACGTCCCCTACCTCTGCCTCTACCACCTCGTGTACCCCGAGTGGACTGCGAAGGAGCCTCAGAATGCTCCTGGCTAGCATGTGAAGGTGCAGGTGGTGGTGACTGCCTGGGTAACTCTCTCGGAAGTATCATAGGCTTGCACCTTATGCCAGGCAGCTTGAAATTCCTCTTCCCAAATGGGATAGGGGGCCTCATCCTCCAGTCTCTATCAAACTGCCCCATATCCACTCCTGCCTGTGCACACAACTGCCATATCAAGCTGGAAACATAAGAGCTGATCTCTTAGACGCCCCCGGTGTCTGTCTCAACTCTAGAGATATAAGCTCTCCCATGTTAATCGGGCTCCCCACCTTGATGCAGTATGGGACATACATATCCAAGGCAGTAGGTCCAGAGGTGTGAGTCGAAGGACTCAATCTAGATCTGTAGAACATGAGCAGCTGATACATGGGTGCATCCATATCAGGCCCATGTAGCCTACTCATGTCATCGTCATCGTATGTGAGGACATCCTCCTGACCCTCAAACACCGACATCAATACAAGCTTCTTGAACTCCTCCCTATCATCAGCTCTCATAACTGGCTCCCAAAAGTCTCTGCCGTAAGGCACATCCACTACTCCGAAAAATTGGTTGATGTGCTGAGGAGTGATGGGTACTCTGACCCCGAAAATCCAAGAATCCTCCTCCTCAGCGTTGGCTAGAAGCAGCCTAGTCAACTCCCACGAATATGATCCCGCTGGATGTCTAACGAATCTCTCCCAACCTCTGGATCTAATAGCATCACGGAGTAGAGGGTGCTGCAAATCTCTGTCTGAAAATCCCCTATCAGCAATAATCCTCTTCTTGTGAAACCTCTTGTATAGCTCGTAGGCTCTGGCACTCCTAAACACAGTGGCATCAAATATGCCTGGGCTGACATAAAACAACTCGGGTACATAAGCTCTCGGATCTTGCTTTTTCGGTCCTCCCCTATCCTGCTGCTCCTCCTGATCAACCTCCTCCTCATTTTCCTCTCCTCCTACAGCCTCAGGGACAGGCTCCTGTATGACTAGTGCTGCCGATCTCCCCCTCCTAGGTCGAGAGGAAGTGGAACTCGTGACAGGTGCCTTCCCCTGAGAGGCTCTAGAGGGGGCATGTGAATGATCGGACGTCTCAGGCTGAATGGTCTGATCAGGCTGGTTAGGCTGGTCAGGCTGATTGACCTCCTGATGGTCATCAGCTGGTACTGTGGTCTGTCTAGAAGATGCACCACTCCTGGACTTGTTCCTCCTAAAATAGGAGAGAAGTCCCTTGGACTTGGAGGCACCACCTGATCCCTGTGGATGATCCATCTGTACCAAATTTTTAGTGCGGAGTCTGCGATTTTCAAAAATATGCTCATCAGGAATAGGAGTAGGAACGCTATCCGGTGACTGTGGATCATAAATCCCCATCCTCCCCTCGGGCATGGGTATATACCTATAACCCGATTTCTTAGGGAGATTTGGAGGATTATACATTATTTCAGTACCTGGTTGTACAAAAACTCTGGGTTAGTATCATATATATGCATTGCCTCTCATCCTCACACTTAAGTTTAAACCAAAGGTTTAACTTAAGTGTTAAGTACAAAGCAAACATATACATCAACCTAGAATGTGGGATTTAAATAACTCAATGACCAAGATGTTACAGTTTAAGGATTATGAATCCTAAACTTACGTGTAGACATAAAATCCATTTTAATTCAAAGCCTAGAATTCATTGTAAAGCATGCTTTTTTAATAAAAAATCTAATTTTATTAGATTATCAGATTAGATAAATAAAAATAACCTAAATTAATGAAGTAATACATCTAAAATGGTTTAAATTAATATTTAAATCCATTCCATTTTATTCAAAAGACAAATTAACCTATTTTAATTATAAATATACATAAAAGAGTTTTTATCAAAACATGCCCAATTAACTCACATATTGAAAACCATGGAATTTTTAGCAAGAAAATAACTTTATATTTTTAATATAACTAAAATGACATATTCTAGCAATGTTTCATCCATTCAATTAACAAAAAATGCCATTTTAAGTAATTTAAAAATAATTTTCAGATTTAAAATTTTCAAAAATTCCAACTTTTTAAGGTTAATCCAAAAATTTCACATTATGCATTCAAACCATGTTCAACAAAACTTGTTCATGCTAAACTAGAATTTAGACAATCAAAATCAAATTTTATCCCACATTCTACAAAAACCCAAAATTCAAGTAACAACATCAATACCAAAATTAATGCATTCCAAAGCACTAGAATATGATAATAATTGAATTAGGATAGCCATTCTTACCTAAATTGAAGGATTTGAACACTTTGAAGAGGAATCCCCAAATTTGAAGAACTAGGGTTGAAGAACCCTAATTTGATTAAAACAAAACAAAATTTGGGTTTTGGAATGAGAATTTGAACAATGTAGATAAGAATTGATATGAAGAAACAAGAATTGGAAGAATTTTTACCAAAGTGGCGCAAGTGTGTCGCTTGGAGGAATGAGTGGCGCTCGTTTGGCCTCTTGGAAGAGAAAGGAGAAGTCTCGGTCGAAAATGAGAGAAGGGAGGAGATTTTGGGGCTTAAAATCCCGATTCGGGTCCGGGTTTGGAGCCCTTGACCCGCGGGTCGGCGCAAAAAATGGCGCTTGAGTGGTGTTTTCGGCGCCACTCAGTTGATGTGGCGCCTAGGTTTTTTCAGAAAAATTTTAAGTCTAAAAATGGCGCCGAAAATGGCGCTCCGGAGTGATTTTATGCGCCACCATGAAGAAGTGGCGCATTGTCTGACTGCAACTTTTTTCAAGTTTAAAAGTGGCACATTTTATGGCGCTAGAGAGCAGTTTTATGCGCCACAAAGCGTATGTGGCGCAAAAACTGACTTAAAATTTTTCCAGGGTTGAAATTGGCGCATAAAATGGCGCCTGAGCTTGGTTTTGGGCGCCACCATGAAGGTGTGGCGCCTAAACTGAGCCTGTGACACTCGAAATTCAGCTCAAATTCAACCAAAATGATAGTTCATTCAATCCCTAAGGTTAGCAAGTCAGATTTAGCATATATAGGCTCCTCAAATCCTTCCGGATCATAATTCTCCTCAATTTAATCAACTAGTCCATATAGATCCTCCTCCTTAACTCATCACCGAGTCAAAAATGCACAATTCAAGATCAATTCTCCAAGCACACACAAGTCTATCATTTCTCAACATTTTGCTACTTATTCCAATTCAAAAGCAATGTCCTACTCAATTTATTAAGCACATGCAATACATAGCATAACAATTAAACAGCATAATTAAAATAAAAACACAACTTAAATTAACAAAAGCAGTAAAACAACTAAAAGCACATAAACAATAAAATGCAAAATATTTTTGTATTTTTCTGTCATTTTATAATTTTTATTTGTTTTTATAAATGTAATAAATCAAAACTCAACATAATTAAAATGCAATGCACTTACTTCAATAAGCAGATTTAAACAACCAAAGGCTTAACATTAATTTGTTCGATGAATTTAACTTCATCTCCAAAGTAATGTTTAAGTCTTTGACCATTTACAGTAAATTCCCTTTCATCTTCAACTTTTAAAACTACTGCACCATTATCCAACACCTTAACAATTCTAAAAGGTCCTGACCATTTTGTCTTCAATTTACCAGGAAATAGTTTAAATCTAGAATTAAAAAAAAGCACTAATTGTCCAGCTTCAAATACCTTAGGTCTAAGCATTTTATCATGATAAAGCTTTGTTCTCTCCTTATAAATTAAAGCATTATCATAAGCTTGACGTCTAATTTCTTCTAATTCAGTGAGATCTATTTTCCTTTTTTCTTGAGCCTCCTTAAATTCAAAATTCAATTTCTTCATAGCCCAAAGTGATTTAAATTCAAGTTCAAAAGGTAAGTGACAAGCTTTACCATAAACTAATTTGAAAGGAGTCATACCTATAGGTGTTTTAAAAGCTGTCCTATAAGCCCACAATGCTTCATCTAACTTAAAAGCCCAATCTTTTCTAGATTTTCCTACCGTGGCTTCCAAAATCTTTTTAATCTCACGATTAGTGACTTCTACCTGACCATTGGCTTGAGGATGATAGGGTGTTGTTATCCTATGGTGAACATGAAATCTAGATAACAATTTATTAACAGCCCTATTAACAAAATGAGATCCACCATCGCTAATGATTGCTTTAGGCACACCAAAACGAGTAAAAATTTGCTTTTTCAGAAATTTAATCACTTGTTTAGCGTCATTTAAAGCACATGATTCAGCCTCTACCCATTTTGAAACATACTCAACAGCAACAAGAATATACAGTTTCCCATTAGATGGTGGAAATGGACCCATGAAATCAATTCCCCACAAATCAAACAACTCAACAGGCATAATTCCTTTTAATGGCATTTCATCCCTTTTAGTGATATTACCAGCCCTTTGACATACATCACATTTTAGCACAAATGATCTAGCATCACGATAAATATTAGGCCAATATAAACCACCTTCGAGTACCTTATGAGCTGTCCTATTCGGTCCAACATGTCCTCCTCCAAGTCCTTCGTGGCAAGCCTTTAATACTTTTTCAAAATCTTCATCAGGGATGCATCTCCTTACGATTTGATCTGAACAGAGTCTAAACAAATAAGGTTCATCCCAAATAAAATATTTAGCATCAGTTTTAAATTTTTGTTTCTGGCTATGCCATTTTAAATGATCAAGAATTACACCACATGCTAAATAATTCACAAAATCAGCAAACCACGGATCAGAGGAAGTGTTATTTATTAAATACAAATTTTCATCAGGAAATGCATCATTAATTAATCTTTCCTCCCCTTTTTCATGCTCAAGTCTAGATAGATGATCAGCTACAGGATTTTCATCTCCTTTTCTATCTTTAATTTCTAAATCAAATTCCTGTAACAATAATACCCATCTAATTAATCGTGGTTTAGCATCTTTCTTTGCAAAAAGATATTTAATAGCAGCATGATCAGTGTAAACTACAGTTTTTGAGCCTATCAGATATGGTCTAAATTTTTCACATGCGTAAACAACAGATAAAAGTTCTTTTTCAGTGGTGGCATAATTTTTCTGTGCAGTATTTAAAGCCTGACTAGCATAATAAATAACATGAAGTTTCTTATCCTTTCGTTGACCCAATACTGCTCCAACAGCAAAGTCACTAGCATCACTTATGATCTCGAATGGCAGACTCCAGTCAGGTGGCTGAATAATTGGTGCTGTCACCAATGCTTCCTTGATCCTATTGAATGCCTCAATACACTCGTCAGTAAAATCAAACTCAACATCTTTACATAGCAGCTTAAACAGAGGTAATGCAATTTTTGAAAAATCTTTTATGAACCTTCGATAAAATCCAGCATGACCCAGAAAACTTCTTAAAGTTTTTAAATTATTAGGAGGTGGAATTTTTGCAATCACTTCTACTTTAGCCCTATCAACTTCAATGCCATTTTTAGAAATCCTATGTCCTAAGACAATACCTTCATTAACCATAAAATGACATTTTTTCCAATTAAGAACCAAATTTGACTCTTCACATCTAATCAGAACTTTTTCTAAGTTAATTAAGCATTTTTCAAAATCAGACCCGAATACAGAAAAATCATCCATAAATACCTCAATGCATGTCTCAATTAAATCAGAAAATATAGACATCATGCATCTCTGAAATGTAGCTGGAGCATTACACAAACCAAATGGCATTCTCCTATATGCAAATGTACCGTAAGGACATGTAAATGTAGTTTTATCTTGATCCTCAGGTGCAATTGGAACTTGATTATAACCAGAATAGCCATCTAAAAAGCAATAAAACTCATGACCAGCTAAACGCTCTAGCATTTGATCAATAAAAGGCAGTGGAAAATGATCTTTCCTAGTCTTATCATTCAATCTCCTATAATCAATGCATACACGCCATCCAGTAGTAGGTCTAGTAGGTACTAATTCACCATTTTCATTTCTAATGACAGTCATACCTCCCTTTTTAGGCACTACTTGAACTGGACTCACCCATTGACTATCAGAAATAGGATAGATAATACCTGCATCGAGTAGTTTAATAACCTCTGATCTTACAGCTTCTTGTAGATGTGGATTCAATCTCCTCTAGGGCTGCCTCACTGGCTTGTCATCCTCCTCCATATAAATCCGATGTGTACACAATGCTGGACTTAGTCCCTTGATGTCAACTATCGTCCAACCTATTGCTCTAACATGCTTACTCAACACTTGGGTTAATGCATTTAATTGATTATCATTTAATTTATTACTTGCAATAACAGGTAAAGTATCATTCTTACCAAGAAAAACATACCTCAAGTGTGACGGCAGCTCCTTCAATGTCAATGTAGGTGGCTTCTCAACGGATGGGACTAACTTAGACTCCTCTATCGCACATGCAACTTGTACAGGCAATCCTCCCTCACACTTACTTCCAGCTAAGTCCTCACAACTCTCCACTAACTGCTCAAATTTCCTATAGGGGTCATGTCTAGCAAAGAACTCTCTCTCAATCACCTCATCCTCATGGTAGATAGCTGTAACTCTATTACACGGGTAGGTATCAGAACTAGCGTGTTGTGTTTTAGTTGTCTTAGAAATGTCAAACGACACTTGTTCATTACCTACTTTAAGTGTAATTTTACCATCATCCATATCAACCATAGCCCTACCAGTTTGCAAGAATGGTCTACCTAAAATCAGAGGAATATCAATGTCTTTTTCCATATCAAGAACAACAAAGTCAACAGGGAAAATGAAGCTCTCTACTTGAACAGGAACATCTTCTACAATGCCTAAAGGAGTCCTAATAGATCTATCAGCAAGCTGTAACTGCATCCTAGTAGGCTTCACAACTCCTACTCCTAGTTCTCTAAAGACATGTAGAGGCATCAGATTAATACTAGACCCGAGATCACACAAAGCTTTGTTGAATTCTTTAGTGCCAATAATGCACGGAATAGTATAACTCCCAGGATCTTTTTGTTTAATAGGTTGCCTTCTTTGTAAAATTGCACTGCATTCCCCTGTCAGTGTCACTTTCTCTTCATCATCAACACTCCTCTTTTTTGATAGAATTTCTTTTAAAAACTTAGCATACACAGGCATTTGTGCAATGGCATCAGAAAAAGGAATATCAATTCTTAAATTTTTAAAGACTTCTAAAAATTTAGCATAGTCTTTATCTTCCTTAGCCCTCTTAAGACGCTGTGGATATGGAATAGGTGGCTGATATGGCTTGACTGAGACAGCAGACTTTCCTTTACCCTTATCTTGTTCAACTCGAAGTTTCTCACTCTCCTTAGTGTCATCAGTGTTTTTATGCTGACTTTCTTTCTCTATATCTTCATTTTGATCTTCTATAGCATCAGCTAAAACCTATGGATTATCTAAGGTAGGGTAAGGATTGGGTAATTCCTTTTTGTTTCTTAAAGTGATTGCTTTACATTGCTCTTTTGGATTAGGATCAGGCATGCTTGGTAGTGTTCCTTGCTGTCTATTTGAAGTGTCCCTAGCAATTTGACCAACTTGTACTTCTAAATTTCTCATTGAGGCTTGCATTTGCTGAATTGTTTGTTGTTGAGACACGATTGTGCTCATTAACTCTTTTAAATTAACCTCATCACTTACTTGATTTTGTTGCAGCTGTTGTTGAGGTTGAAAGTTCCTAGGCTGTTGGTTAGGGTAAAAAGGTTGATTCTGATTTCTGTTTTGATTATAGTTTTGGTTTTGATTTTGGTTTTGATTCGGGTAATTTTGATTTTGGTTTTGTGGATAAGATTGACGGTTGTTTTGTGGATAAGTGTTTTGTTGAAATTGAGAATTCTGATTTGGATAGAAGTTTTGATTTTGAGGACGGTTTTGGTTGTAGTTTTGCTGCCTATTTCCCATGTAGTTCACATCTTCCACTTGCTCCTCAGTCCCCTCACACTGCATAGTCTCTTGAAGTCCTTGATCAAGCAAGTGACAAGCTGATGACTCGTGAGGTCCATGACAAATACCGCATCTCACAACTTTAGCTTGACCTTTCTTAAGCGTAGAAACTTCCCTCATCAAAGCATCTAACTTAGAATCTATAGCAACTGCCTTTTCTACCTCATAGATTCCCCCTTTTGTTTTATTTCTAGCATTTTTCTTACCAGTTTTTCATATTAGAAATCTTTTTCTATATGATTTCCTTAGCTCTAGAGGGTCCTAGAGACAGAAACGAATCTCCAGCTGCCGCATCCAACAAGTTTCTCCAATGATCAATCAACCCATTGTAGAAGAAATGCATCTGCTGCCAATCTTCAAAGCCATGATTCGGGCATCTCGCCAATAAAGTGTTATATCTATCCCATGCTTCAAGTAAAGTTTAACCCTCATCTTGCACAAATTCTTTGATTTTTTCTTGTAATTCAATAACCTTGGATGGTGGGAAGAATTGTTCTAAGAAAGCTTCTAACATTTTATCCCAAGTAGTGACATCCCTTAATTGAAGTGAGTTGTACCAAGTTTTAGCTTTATCTCTGAGTGAAAACGAGAACAAACTCAATTTAATTTCATCACTAGTAACACCATTTATTTTCACTGTGTCACAATAATCCAGAAAGTTCCTTATGTGTTCTACAGCATCATTAGTAGGTGCTCCATTATATTGATTAGCTTGAACCATTGTGATTAGTGCAGGCTGAAGGGTAAAGCTTAAAGCATCTACATCTGGCCTAGGAGTTCTATTAAGCAGATTTCCACTAGTTCCTTGTAAGTGTTCTTCAATGGTCATTTCAGCTTGATCATCGTGCTCCAAATCACCACCGTTACCTCCATTATTACCCTGATTATCATTATTATTCGCTGCCATGTTTAACCTATTGAACTGAGCAACTAATTGATTAGTTTGAATTGTTGAAACTCCAGTCCTTGGAGAATAGTCTTCTTCATCAGAGGATGAATTAATTAAAATTTCCAACTGAGCTGGTCTCCTACGTTTTCCTAATCTAATAGCTCTAAGAGTACGCTCAATTTCAGGATCATAAGCTATTTCTGCTTGTTTGCTTCGCACTGCAAGTATTAAATAAAATAAAATAAAATAAGTAACAGTTAAATTAATATTTAACTTAATAGATTTAAATTAATAAACTAAAAACAATTAAAAATTCACAACAAATTCCCCGGCAACGGCGCCAAAAACTTGATGGGTGATTTTCACTACTCATATTTTACCACAAGCGGATGGTTGTCATCACGTAATAAAAACCGGTGAATACCGGGTCGAACCCAAGGGAATTTCAGAATATTATTTCATTCCAGAGAATATTTTAATTGTTTTAAGTTTATTTAATATATTTTATATTTTGAAAAAGATTTGTTTAATTCTAATGGTGATTTAAATAAAAATAGTGACATTAAATTTAAAATAAAGCAAATTAAAATTATATTTAATAAGAATATAAATGGGAGTTGCTTGTAATATTTTAAATATTGCCATCTTTATATAAAATAGAAATTGTGTAATAATTTGACATTTCCCAATGTTCTAAAAATCAATTTCTTAAATTTAAATATTTTTATAAAGATTAAAAATATAATAATCCACTAAAAATCCAAATTATGCTTAAACGGACTTCATGGAAGCTGATTAAATTATCTAACGCTCTGCAATCATTGGTCTAGGCCTAAATTTGAGTTTTTCTCAAGCTTACAAATTTTCCTATAGCAATTATAGGCACTTTTCATTTCCCAAATCATTGTGCACATGCCAGAATCCATCTTTAATGTAATTTATTCCCAATTCCGGTACTAAAATATGAATCCCACTTTTTATCTCCCGATTTAGCAAAGCAGAATTTATAGAATTAGATTCTAACATTCAAATTATGCAAAACAGTGTAAATAATCTAACAATTATGGTGAAATAATAACAAAACATGGTAAACTGGATTTAATTAATAATATTAAAATGCAGACAGATTAGAATTAATGCCAGATTACTAAAAATAGATAATACAGATTTGATCGATCAGTCAGGCTTTTAGCAGATTAATATTCTAAATCACAGATTTGATAAAACACAAAAGATCGATCAATTTCAGGCATCTAACATATAATCCTAATACAGATTCTAACAAAATAGCAGATTTATCAAAAGCAGATCACACCCAAACATGAAATTTTCACTTCTATAATTCAGGCAGAATGGCGCTTAAACCAGATTAGGCAGATTTTAATATGATAGCAGATTAATCGATCAGTTCAGATTCAACAATTAAAATAGCAGATTCAAGATTTTCATCCAAACTTAATAATCGATCAAATTCAAGCAGACAGTACATGATTCTAATCCACATTCTAACAATCCTAACAGATTAATCCAGATTACAGAATTAAACAGCGACATATTATTGCTTCCATAAAAGATGAATTCGTACTTCAAAGTGATTCTGAACTCCCGTTCTAGAACACTTCTAACACGAACAACACAGAAATCCGTCTACAAATTAAAAACATGATAGCAGATTACATTTAGAGGCAAATTCAATTCATTACAATGCAAGAAAAAGAAAGGCAACACCTAGAATAGGAAGAACACGCCCAGAACAGCGTCCTTGATGCATTCCTCCGGCATGATTTTGTGTTTCCGGCCTTCTTCTCCCATTAGCAGATGTTTTCAGAGTGTATATTTTCGAGTTTTGCAGTCTGTCCCTTGAAGAATGATGAAGAACCGTATTTAAAACTGAGTTCGGGTGGTTAGAAAACTGCCCAACTGCGACGATGGCGCATAAAACGGCGCTCGGAGAGGGTTTTAGGCGCCACCAAGGAGAACTGGCGCATACGCTGATTTTCCGAATTTTCCAAAGTGTTGAAGTGGCGCATAAAATGGCGCTGGAGAGCATTTTTATGCGCCGCCATGCCTATGTGGCGCATTCTGGAGCCTTCCAGTGTTGAAAATTCCGAATTTTGCATCTTTTGACTTCCGAACATCTTCTTTCTTCATTTTAATGCCTGAAACATCATTGCAATGTATTAGAATTGCCAAAGTCTTATTAAAAAGCATAAAACAAGATAAATTGGGCTCGAATAAGCTCAATTTAACCGGTCTTATTAATATTTACACATTACATGAAATATACACTAAAAAGCAGTAAAATAAGGCCTCATGCACGCAATTTAGGTTCATTTTATCATAATTTAAGCTTATTTAAATGTGGTTTCACAGGGTGCATCAGTACTCAAATCAAAATGAGCACCGCATTCCACCCGATGACGGATGATCAAACCGAGAGAACAATCCAAACGCTAGAAGACATGCTGAGAGCTGTGTGTTGGAATTCAAAGGAAATTGGGAATCTCATTTACCCTTGATTGAGTTTTCCTATAATAATAGCTACCATGCTAGCATCGGCATGGCACCTTTCGAAGCATTGTATGGACGAAAGTGCCGAAGCCCATTGAGCTGGGAAGAAAACGATAAGTCCGTGGTAGTGGGACCACAACTTATCGAAGACATGGCTCAACAAATCAAAGTGATTCAAGGGAAGATGAAAGCCGCACAAGACCGTCAAAAGAGTTATGCCGACGTGAGACGACGAGACCTAGAATTTCAAGTGGGAGATAGAGTCATGCTAAAGATATCACCCATGAAGGGGGTGATGCGCTTTGGCAAGCGAGGGAAGTTAAGTCCTCGATATATAGGACCTTACGAAATTCTAGAACGAGTCGGAATTCTAGCCTACCGATTGGCTTTACCGCCACACTTAGATAGAGTTCATAATGTCTTTCATGTCTCGCAACTAAAGAAGTATGTACCGAACCCGACACATGTACTTCAACCGGAGATAATTGAGCTCGATGAAGATTTGACTTACGAAGAAGTCCCAGTGCGTATTCTCGATACTAAGGAACGAGTAACGAGGAACAAAACCGTCAAAATGATCAAGGTTCTTTGGTCAAACCACAAAAGTGAGACGGCAACTTGGGAAGTAGAATCCGACATGAGAGAACGATACCCGACATTGTTCCAAACCGATACCGACACAGTTATGGGGACATAACTGCAATCTTAAGGGGGAGAGGATGTCATACCACCTATTTTTCGTGCACTTTTGTAAACTGTTGAACTACGTTATGGCTTGATCCCTTTACCGGGTACGTAGGCAGCTTAGAAGTTTTAATTCTAAGTTCAGTCACAACATAATAAAACAAACACAAGACCTTAGCACGAGAAAAGCCGAAACACAACTTCGAGGACGAAGTTGATTCTTAAGGAGGGTAGACTGTAATACCCGAGAATTTTCCAACATAAAATAAAACAATAATTAAATAAATAAACAATAAATACAATAAGTAAATGAATCCAGCAAATAAAGAAATAAATAAAGATAAGGAAATGAGAAATGAGATTTTGACTTAAAAAGGAATTAAAGGAATTTAATTAAATAAAAAGAATTATTAAAGGGAAATAAATTGTACACCAAAACCCGACACTAATGAACTCGAGGATTCGAGTCCAAAACATCCAATTAGACCCGAGTAAAAATTTAGAGAGAAAGTAGAAACCCGAAGATACCCCGGGAATCGGAATTCGGGAGCATAGAGGGATAGAAACCCGAAAGAGAGGCGAAAAGCACGAAGGATCGCACGACCCGCCCGGACTGAAGTCCAGGCGAGTGTCGCGCGGTGGCCGCGCGGTCGAAGGAGGAAGAGCGCGCCACGACCGCGCCACACGACAGATTCACCCGTTGCGTGAATCTCTTGCCCGAACGTGGATTTTTCGACTTTCGGTTGAACATCTCTCGACCCAAGACCCTTAGGTCAGATGTTGGACGCCCTAGGGCTTGGGAAATCTATAAATAAACCCCTTGGGATCCCCGAACAAGTTTACAAAACCCTACAACCTTCTACCCATTCGAAACCCTAAATCCGGAGTCGTCGGAGGCACGAAACCAAGACGAACGCTGTTGGACGAATTTTTCTACAGATCTCCATAGTCGTGGTAAGTCTCGATCCAATCTTTGTTCAATAAACGATTCGAAAACGAATCCTAATCATCTCCTTTTTCTTTCTACACCCCGTATTGGATCTAGATCGTAGAACCCGACGAACGGAGAGGAGAAACGGTGGACTGGAAGCCACGCCTTCGAATAGACGATCCCGGACGTTCGTAAACTCTGTAAGTTAACTCTTAAATGGTTTTGGGATGAATTAAAACATTCAAAACTAAAAGATTAACAAGAAATCGAAAATCTGTCAATTTATACTTTCTACCGACGCAACAGATTTGATGAATTTTTCCAAACCTTAAAACGAACTCAAACGGAAAAACGTAAAACACGGAAAACGTTGCTAAGACTTAGATCTAGCTACTGTAAATTTTTGAGAATTTTTGGAGTTGATTTGATATGTGAATACCCACCGAAACCGAGCTGTTTGAATCTAGATCTTGAAATCTTGAACAGAACTTAGGAATGATCTTGATCACGTTTTTGACATAGGATCTAGACTGTTTTAGATCTTTGGCCGAACATGAAAGTCGTAGATAATTGTCGTAAGATGATCTCTGTCAAATTTCATTAAATTTGGAGTTGAATTGCTATGGTAGAATTCAAAATCTTTAAACTGTGACACATTAAACTCGGACAGAATTGTTCTTATGCGAAAATTGGTGATTTTGACCTACTTAGGTATCTCGGATTGAAAAAGTTAAAACACAAAAGTTGTAGATCTTGATGTTTCTGAGTCAGATATGAAATTTTGGAATTTTTAAAATTAAATCGGAATTTTGATGAATTTTGGAGTAAACTGTGGTTTACCGGAAACAAAATCTTGAAATCTTGTTGAAACATGGAATTAACCTTTAGGGTTGAAACGAGTTGAGATATTATTTTTAAATAAATACAATTGAAGTCAGATTTTAAAAATTAAATCCCCTTACAAACTTGATAAATTACAATTATGGGTGAGTGCTCTGCAGGGTGCCCCCTAACGATTCACTTCGTGCCGTAATGGACGATGGTGACCCCGCGCGCTAAACTTGAAATGTGATATTGCCAAAACGGCGAAATATAGAGCCTACACTCTCGTGAATATTCGTATGGGTTTCCCGAGGCTCCGGAGTGGTACTGGGTATGGCTGATACGGTTGCGCCGCCGGGCTACCGGCTAAACTTGTTGACATCGCGATGCTATCGTGAAACTTTGAAATACCAAATCAGGTATGTAATGGGGATTTTAAATTAAATTAAAGTAAATTAAATTATGTTGTTGTCCAATTAAATTATTTAAATGCTTTATTTAAATTATGGCTTTTGTCTTAAACCATGCGATATGTGTTATTAAATAGAGCCCTGAGATAAATTATGCTATTGGATAGTTGATTAGATGAAATTAAATATTATGTTATTATCATGCTTTTAGTAAGTTATTCAATTAATGGCTTTTAAACCCTACGATCATGCATGTGTTAACTTACTCAGCAAATTTGCTGACCAAAACCATTTTTATCCATTTTCTTACAGAATATGTGGAATGAGTATGTGTGAGCACGAATCATGCATGGGATTTTGGGGAACGTTATTTTGCTTTTAAATTCGTACTTTAGACTATATTATGAACGGGCCTGTTTAACCCGTGTTTTGGCCATGTCGGCCCTATTTATATTTTCCGCTGCGATACTGTACTAAACCAATTATTTCCGCTGCGCTATGCTAGTATTATTTTCGAATTATATTGTATGGGCTATTTTGAATGATTTAAATGTTTCTAAATACTGCAATACCTAGCCTTGCATCTCTATAGTAAGCTCGGAGAAACCGTGTCATACTATGGAGATGTGGCGGTGACATCCCGACCTGGGTGACCAAAAACCGGGGTGTTACAAACTTCTTCAATCCGAACTAAGGAAACAGGTCAAAAATGAGATTTTGTACAAAAATGGTGTTCTGTCCGGATTCAGACGTAGCAGTTTTCAAAGATGCAATTTTTAACATATCAAACGAGTACCACATTTGATGAAATTTTACAGGCTCACTCCTAACACGATTATCTACTACTTTCATTCAGAACTCAAAGCCTAATTCTAATTAGATCAGTTTCGAAAAATCAGATTAAGGTTAGAAATCTGTTCTGTCGATTTTTAGGAGTTCGAGGAAAACACAGATTGGTTTGGTTCGATTTCGAGGGTTCAAATCTTAACGAAATATTCTAAATATTTATAGAGGTGTTCTAGTCATATAGATCTACAACTCCTATGTTTAAACCAAATCCTGAATCGGCTTAAATCTCATGTAAAAATCACCAACAAGCTCGGACTATGAATCTGTCACCGTTCCACGATCTCAGTTTGAGGCAGGTTCGTTTGGGACCGGTTTCAAATAACAAAACGCAATGGAAAATTATGAAAATTTTACATGAACTAGATCAGGGTCTTAGGAACGTTTATTGTGTTTTAAGTTTTCCCGTTTGAGCATTTTTAAGGGTTTGAAAAATTCATTCCAACCTGCTGCGCCGTCGGTTTCTTTTATTGACAGATTTTTAGGGTTTTTATTTAGATCTTTGGATTCAATTAATTTTAATCGCCCATAACCAAAGTAAGTATTAACATACTTGATGTTGGATCCCTTGGCTCGTCAAATTCGTAGGCGTTGCCTCCAGCTCTCCGTTCGTCCTCCGAGATTTCCTCGTTCTTCCTCTACGTGTCCGGATCGGGGTTTTAGAAAGAAAACGAAATAGGTTAGTTTATGATTCGAGGTTTGAATGAAAATCTATGGACAATCCTTACCAACCGCAACTGAGACCTCTGAATTCTCGTCCAAAATCTTGGTCCTTCGCTGCCTTCGTGCCTCCGACGACTCCGGGATTAGGGTTTGAACGTATAGAGAATTTTCGAAGGGTTTGAAAAATGTTCGGGGTCGGAGGGGATGGGTTTTTATAGAGTCGAGGGTCTTAGGGTTCGGCCAAATCAGTTGTGAAGAGTCTTGAGCCGAAAGGTAAGCAACCGAAGTCGAGAAATCCGAAATCGGGCGAGAGAATCTCGCAAGGTTCGTTTCTGCCCGCTAGCGCGGGGTTGGCACGGGAATCCTTTCGCCCCTCGCAGCCACTGCGCGGCCTCGGCCTGGACTTCGGTCCGGGCCGGGTCGTGCGATCCGTCGGGCCTTTCCTCCTCTCTTTCGGACTTCTATCCCCCTATGTTCTCGGGCTCCGATTTCCGGGCTATTTTTGGGCTCCAATTTCCTATCTTAATTTTATTTGGATCTTAATTAGTTTAGGTGTCTGAATTATCGGTCCATTTGTATTGGGTTATCTTAGGATCACTTATTTAAATTAAATTGCCTTTAACTTTAATTCTTTCTTTGATTAAATTCCCTTTCTCATTTCCCTATGATTCATTATTTATTTACTATGTTTATTTATTTATTGTATTTATTTATTTATTTTATGTTGTAAAATTCTCGGGTATTACAGGGTTAACTTACTCAGTATGTTTATACTGACAAAACCGTTGTTTCTCTTTTCTTTTCAGAGTATGAGGATTACGCATGAGCATGAGCATGCATAGGGTTTGGGAAACAATGATTTGTTACTTTACATGATTTGCATTACGGGCCTGTTTAACCCGTTGTTTTGACCATGTTGACCCTATTTACATTCCTTTAAATTATTCCGCTGCAACTTAGTTAATATTATGTTAATGATTTTCGCTATATATTTATAAATGGGATGTTTTAAATGTTTTATTTCTGAAAACTCATAGCCTTGCATCTCTTTAGCAAGCTCGAGGAAGTCGTGTCTTGCTAGGGAGGTGTGGCAGTGACATCCCGGCATGGTTTTATCAAAACCGGGGTGTTACAGTCGCGCCAGTTTCCAAGAGTCCCCGAATGGCATGCGTTGCACGCAAACGGCGGAGGTGGCGTTGACCGACCCAGTAGCGTAGACCCACCCCGTAACAATGAGCTCCAAAAATCCATATGATTTATTGCAGAAATTAAATAAGCACAGTAAAACGGCATACTAATAATCCCAGAAGCAGTAGGGAGCTAAAAAGCATAAATTTAAAAAGTAATAAAAATGGTTTTTTTGAAATTTATGCTTAAGCTAAATAATTTTTGGGCTTACTCCAAAGAGTAAAAAGCTATTTACTGGCACCATAGACAGAATGGATTCAACACACGCGTAGGCTACGAGCAGATAATCCTTGCAACTATTTGTCTAACAAAAATTTTAATATTAACTCAGTATATTACAATAGAATTCTAACATTAATTGTAACTAAAATTCCCAACTTAAATAAATCTTACCGGAGCACTCCCTACAGACTAGCTATTTGCTTGAGTTTTAACACCTCCTTTGTGGAACAGGCAGCAAGTGAAGAATGTAACAAAAAAAAATGGAGCAGCAACAGAAAGAAAACCGCAGAACAAAACTCCCGAATGCAGAGGATGGAACAGAAGAATGAGGGGCAGAGGAATAAGAAAACAAATGGGGGGGGTGAGGGTGGGCTGGGGAGGGGGGGGGGGGGGGGTGGGGGGGTTTAATATAGGATGCACCATATTATCTGGTTAAAAGCCCTTCACCTTGCTACTTCCTTTAATCCCACAGTTATCCATTAATGTCCACTCCATCATCCTCGCACACACGCCACCCACCTTCTCCCATTCTCAGATTTCTAAATCAATCCCCCCACTCTAGAAGTCACTAACCCATTTGCCCACAAGTTCACTCCATGCCTCCCCTTTTCTCCATCATTTCCTTTCTCTTCTTCTTCAACATCTATCAATTCCAACATCTTCCGGTGGCGGGCGACGAGTCCGGCGGCGCACGGCGGCGGGACGGGCGGCGGAGTGGCTGCCTCCCTTCCCTCGCGTCCCCCTCTTTCTCTATCTCAGCCTTCTGTCATCTTCTACTCTTTCCCTTTTGTTTTTTGTTTGTTGGTTGTTGGTGGCATGGGAGCCAGAACTGTAGCACTTAGCATCCCGGAAGGACCCTGATCTAAGCAACGTGCCAAGAGGTTCCTCAACACCATCGCCAAAATACTATCCGATGAATCCGAGGTGTGGGATCAGAAATTGAGCTACCCGGATAAAAATGGGCCGAGATTGATAATCCATTTAATTAAAGATGTTGGGCCAAGGAACTTAATGAAGAAGTAGAAGTGCCGAAACCCACATGAGCTCAAAGCCCACAAGCAAGACCACCAACACATTATGGATGTGCTTAGACTTTATTATTTCCGTAGTCTTGATACTTGTTTAATTTACATAGCTAGTCGTTAATTCCGTGTAATATGGTTTGCCTATATATAGGCATCACCAACACTTTGTGATGCACCTTTTGAATGATATAACAAATTGGAGTGTTTTCTCTTTGGTGATAACCGAGAGCATTTAGAATGTCATTTTGAATTTCTCCCTTGTTGGTGCAATTCCTTTCAAGCTTGAGATGTGCTTGATCGTATCGACACCTTGAAGATTGTTGATCAAGGAAATCGTGGCTCATTTAGTGTGTACATTGATCCAAGATTAAACTTTCGGTAAAGGAAATCTCAACCTATCCTTTTATTTTCATTTTGAGTTCATCCTTGTTCATCTTTGTTCTTCATCTTGTTCATCATCGAATATTGTGTCTAATCCCGATCCATGGCAGTTGGTTTTATTGTTTGAGAATAGGAGGGCGGTGGTGACGACAGAGGCGGCGAGGGCGTGGTGGTGAAGTGCTGTTGGCCGGAGAAGGGAAGAAAGAGGAAGATGGTGGTGGCGGATCCACGGTGGTGGTGGCGGATTTGAGGGTTGGAGATGGTGGATGTTGTTTTGGCTTCGGATCTGAGGTATGGTGGTGGTTCGAAGGGGATGACGCGGGGCGATGGGCGCAGTCCGGCGGCCGGGAAGGGACTCGCGGCGATGGTGGTGGGTGATGGTGGCGGATGCGGCCGCTGTGGTGGCCGGGTTTGGGGAAAAAGGGTGGCGCGATGGCGACCGGAGATGGTGGCAGTGGGCTGGAGATGGCGGCACGTCGGCGGTGCGCCGGCGGAAACGGCGGGGCGGCGCCGGGAAGGGTGGCGGCTGGTGACATTAGATTAGGGTTAGGGTTTTGGTTGGGCTTGGGGTTTGTGGGCTTGAGTTAGGTTTAGGTTGGGCCTCACCTAAACTTTAATTCTTATTGTCTAATGGACTTATCCAGGATTTAATTAATAGGCCCAATTCTTAATAATGAACTTAATTTATTTATTTATCCGCTACCATTAGTCGAGTAATTCGAGAGTACTCTCTCCAATAAGGGACCATTACCAATCCAAAGTCGGACAATTCCCGATACTTAAAAGAGTAAATTAATCTAATTTAATTGTAAGGATTTGATTATATTTTTAATTGTGTCTAATATTTAACCCAATATCCTTTGATTATATTTTTAATTGTGTCTAATATTTAACCCAATATCCTTAAATCCGTGGACTTAATGGATTTAATTGCCTGGATTATGGATTTAATTAATCAATTAATTTAGGTTGTGGATTTAATTGGTTTAATTAGTCTAATCGGTGGACTTAATATTTTCTAATAACATTACACTTACAATTTAATTTGTTGGACTTAACCCACCTAATAACATAATTCCAAAATCCATAATTTTTTTTTCATCAATTTGTTAAGCCTTGTAAATTTAAATTATACAGACTTGATCTTATAATTTAATCCAAATTTAATATCATCTACTCCAATACTCACGAACAACTTATAGTAGGATTTGGGATAGGTATGATTCGCCCGAAATTATTGTCGCACTATTCGCCTTTAATCGTCCTTAATTACGATCCCAAATAATAGGCTTTTAATTTACTTTGTAGTTTTCAATTGCATAATATAGTTTTGTAGACTCATGGATTTAAATCACCTAATAGTGGGTCTTCCTATCAGAATAATCCAAGTATAATAATATATAGCCCGATCGCTTGTAAACGAACCAATGGACTTAAAAATATATATCGATTTGATTCGTTAGCAAGAATAGTCCAATACTTATTATTTCAAAGCTTACAACACATTCTTTTATTTAAAATTCAGATAGTTTGTAGTTATCGGGTTCTAATAATTAAACATTGTTTGGAGCTATATCTCCTTTTGGGACCTTCATTGTCTATTTTGAAGTTAAATCTATTCGACTTACTGATAGAGGATTAATTATTTAAAAACGAATGTTTATTATGCTCCTGACTAAGTTGACTCAAGCTGGTACTCCAAAAGTTTAATGAGTTACCCCTATTAATAATAAGATCTGATATAAATTAATAAACTCACTACTTCTATTCTAACTAAGTCTCATTCATAGTTAAATTTCATTTCCGAACTCGCTATTGAGGATTTGTGTTTAGAAATGACTAACTTAATTTCTACTAACTAGTCGTACTAACTGATATGGATTTAAACAACTCGCAATAAAACATAACTCAATACCCATGAGTTAACATTGTTGCACTCAAAAGTTTTAAACTCTTAAATTAGTTCGCAACTAGGATTGACTTAAATGAATTTACACTTTGAAAAAAATATTATTTCTTTTTATCTTCTAAAAATTAATTTTATGAGGAATTTTTTAATATCTTTTTATTAAATTTTAAATTTTAATTTACTAATTTTTATGGGGTGTTATACAGAGAATGTTAATTTCCGTATATAATTTTTTTGGTTTTATAAATTTAATTTTTTTTAAGAAAACTATGAAACAAAATGTTTTAAAATTGTTATTATAGAGAATAGTAGGTTGATTAAAATGATTTTTATTATTATATGTCTAAGCAAGAAAATAAAAAATTTAAATTAGAGGACGAAATTAAGTCTTTTGAAAATCATAAAGAAAAAAGAGATGATAATATATATATATTTAAAAATATAGATAAATCCGGAAATATATTTCAGGTTTAACAGGACAATCAACTTTCAACTTCCGATACTTGGATGGTTGATTCATGACAATTCCTTAATTATTACCATCTCATTAATGTAATTCTCCTGCAATTATTAAAAATGATGTGAAATGTTGAAGTGATTTATACCAAAACTTGCATTACCCGATGTTCTTGCAAACTCAAGTAAAAAAAGAAATGTGGAATTAGGAAAATCCATACCTTGTTTGGCAAGTACAATCCATAATCCATTTCAGAAATACTATCTCTGAATAATAATCCATGACTATCCATTAACTTCACCATAAACTGGGGAAAAAATTTTAATTTATAAAAAAAAAAAAAATTGAATGTCAAACCAAGTATGATGGAATTATTTTTTAAATAAAAAAATACTTATCAATAAGTTAATGGTATTAGATTTATTATAAAATCATTCATTATTTTTTAAAGTTGTCATCTCCCCCAACACAAAATTAAAGTTTATTAGATATTTTTAGTATTCAATATAAAAAAATAAATCAAAACAATTTTCAATAATAAATAAACATATATTCATTAAACAGAAAAGGAAATATACTTATATATAAATTGAATATATTTTTATATTATAGATTACTTTATTTTTTTAAATGAATGATAACTCCAAATAATCCTGAAACATAAAATATTGAATAGTTTATAACTTAATTATTCATTATCTAATTTTTTTGTCGCAATCAAAGGGACCGAAACATAAAATTTAAATGTATTACTATTCAATTTAAAAGGTTAATTGAACCATAGACCATAAATTATAAATACTAAAGCCTGTCTTATATAAATGGACCATACTAATCGATCAAGTACTCAAGTTGACAACTATACAACATTGTATATTATTTTTAAAAATATAATTAAACAATACACCATCCATCATACACCCCAAGCGCCATGTTCATGTAATATAGTATTTCACACACGACACAAACAAATACATGAAGGTTTATTTAATTAATTATCTAATATACGTAATCATAATTTAGAGCGCGCACACAAAGAAATAATGTCAGATTGTAGAAGCTGCAACAACATTCACATATGAACTACAGAAAGCAATGCATAAATATAAGGAGATGCTTAATAATTGGATTGGAAAAAAAAAAAAAAAAACCTAAACGATCTCATAACTTTGTTTGATTTCTTAAATCATCACATAATAATTCAACTAACCCAATTCATAATTTCAGATTTCATTGGATGTGTCGACTCCACAGAAGCCGAGCTGACGGCTATCAGTAGAGTATGCTCGGCCTTGATACGTGATCAGGGATTCCCGCTCCAAAAGCTAATTTTTGAATGCGACTCGCAAAATATTGTTCGGTGGGTGAAAGAACCTGGACTGGCTCCTTGGCAGCTTCATGAGATAATTGGTCCAATATCGACGGTGATGCGTTTTGCAGGGTCTGTGAAAGTTCAACATATTCTGAGGGAACACAATGAATTAGCCAATCAATGGGCACGTCGAGGAGCAGCAAGGGAAAGTAAGGTTGAGGAATGGTTTTGAGTGAATCTGAGTTGCTTCTCTCCTTCATAAGTCCCGGCTGCATCAGATTGTTTGTGAAACTGAACAATATCTGGACCTTACTGCTGCGAGTATAGATACCATGCAAAAAAGTGACACAAGGAGACGTCAAGATGGATAAATGTTTTGTTTCGTGAGGTTGATGCGTACTTGGATCCACAGCTCAGAATACAGTGTCGGTGATCGGCGCAGTTTGCTTTTGTGTTAGAATGTTTGTTGTAGCCTGCTATACTGTTTAGTCTGTTTTGTTGCTATATTCTTCCTTTTGTCTATTTGTCCTAGATGCAGTGATGTGGTGCTGCGTTTTGATAGAGGAGAACTGTGCTATGTGGCCGGGGATGTAATAGTGCAAATGCTGGCTTTGGCCTGGAATAATAGTAATACAATGTTGCTCAAAAAAAAAAAAAAACCCCAATCCATCCGCTAAATATACTAATCCTCGCCCAATCACTCCCATCCACCCCTTAAACCTGAATAAGGATGATATGACACCCGAATTACTGTGGCTAATGGGTGTGCCACGTCATCACTAATCATGATTAAAGGGTGAGTGAGACTGATTGAGCAAATATTGGTATATTTATCGGATGAATTGATTTAACTGAATTATTATGTGATGATTTAAGAAATTAAGCAAAGTTATGGGGTCATTTGGATTTTTTATTTTTATTCCTATTGAACTGAGGCAACAGTGTAACACCCCGATTAATTATCCCATAACTCATTTATTTATTTTTGATTAATTATATAAAATGGGTGATTTGAGAATCAAATTAGTGGGATAAATCATTGGATGACCAAAATAATAATTGAGGAGAGACCCACCAAAGTGGATTGAGCAAGGGAGCTTTTAGAAGTAGTGAAATGATTTGGGGCTAAAATGAAAATATGGAATTTGTCATTAAGTCCCTTCACCATAAATTGGGGGAAATTGGAAATTGGCTTCATTTCTTACCCTCCCATTACGGGATTTAGAGAAGAACAAATTGGGGATCTCATTTTTGCAGCAAAATCGCGATTGGGGAGAAGAAGAGGGTAGTGGAATCGAAGTCCCATTCGAGCTCTTGCCTAGGTATGGCTTCCTTGCCCCCTTTCTCTTCTCTTTGTTCGAACATTTGAGGATTTTGGGGAAGAGTTCGATTTCTTCCATTTTTGAGAAGGAAGCTCGGCTGACCGGAGGAACGGAGGGGATGACGGAGTTGGGGGGGAGGAGATGACGACGGTGGTGTGGTGGAGGTGGCGTCGCGCCACCGCGCGACGCCGGAGCAGCAGCGGCTGCTGCCGCTGCACAGAGCAGCGCAACGCGCTGCCATGGCGGAGGCGACGCCGTCGCCGACGACGACGGCGTGGTGGTGTCGCCGCTGCGGTGGCGACGAGGAGGGCCAGGGCTGTCGGCCCTGGCCATGGCGAGGCCGGAGGCGCCTGCCTCCGGCTGGTGGTGACGCCACAGCGCACGGTGGCGCTGTGGCAGGGGTGCGACGCACAGGTGTGCGTCGCGGTGGGGCTGCCGCCCTGGCGGCTGCCGGCCTGTCACCGGCGTCGTGGTGGTGGTTGCGTGGTGGTTGTGTTGACAGCTTGGTGGTGATTTTGGAGTGTTCTTGTTCAACTTGTTTTTATGTTCTCTAATTGCTGGATTGAGATTTTTTTTTTAATTGTGCAATTGAAGTGTTTATAGTGTACTTGGTTGGGTATTTTGGTGTTGGAGATGGGATTGGATTGCTCGAAACTGTCTTCTATGAATATGTTGATTAGTTGGTGAAATCTTGAAGATATTAGATATTTAGTATTTGGGCATTATTGAATCTGGATATAGATGTTAAGCATTATTTTATAATTGTTGGAAATATTGGTCACTTGATAAGTTGTGGAAGTGAAATATTTGCTAGATAATCGGTTAGTGGTTATTAAATGTTAAATTATCAAATAATTTGGTCACGATTAAGTTGATGTGTTGTTCTACTTGAATCATCTTGTCCTCCATCTTCCTCTATTTTCATGGTGGAATTATGCCTCTGTATGAAATTGGAGTGTGGTATGGTCTTTTTATGTTGGAGGAAATGTATTGATATTGAAAAAGGGGAAAGTGTTCGATGTTTATTTGTATTTGATAATTGGAGGACTCTTGAATGGGTAGGATGAATCTAGTGCATCTTAGTTTTATTATGTGATATTGTTGAGCACTTGAGTTGTGGATTTTGGAGATTTAGAAAATATTGAACTCATATATAAATGTTAGAATTATTGGATAAAGTGAGTGTATGAGAATTCTTGAATATATTGCATAAGTTGGCGAATTGTGAAATTGGATAAATGGTAGATGATTTGGTATTGGTTCCTAATTGGAATTTGATTCTAGTAAGTATATGGGCTATGCTTGAATTAATTAGATGATATTGCTAGTGTTTTAATATGAGAATACTAGAATGCTTAAATTTTAGAATATTATGTTGGGTATTGGTTTAGTCTTTATTATTTGGCTTTGTTGAATTATTTTGGAGTTACCTAATTCTATGTTGATAAACATAGAATTGGAAGTGTTGGGTGGTTGATTTGGATGGATTATAAAAAGGGGATTGGAGGTGGTTGTTGGTATTGGAGATAAGAGGAGATGATGAAATTGGTATTGTTAAATTATTTTAATTCTTATGATGATATTATTGTACAGGGATCGAGTGTGGACTTGTATTGAAGCCACGTGAAAGTTGAAGTTGTACAAAGGAAGCTTTGAAGATTGATAATAAAGGCAAGGTTTAGAATAGCAAATTATATCGGGGTTAGGAATAGACTAGTATAGTCTATGTTGCCTTAGTATTGGGAACTCTCGTGTGTACGGATTCCCTGCGTATAATGAGGATGCCTTAGAATTAGGCTAGAACTGCTTGCGAATATCTCACTAATTATTATGCTCATAACCTGGAACTTAGTTGCAATTAGAGAAGATCTACCATGCCTTAGTTTAGGATGGAATCTTGCGTTGCTTCTATTTTGATGTTATGAGTTGAGTGCCGATACGTGGGACTTGGCACACCCATGATTATACTTAACTCGAGATGAGTTGTTTATTTTGTCATGACGCGTAATTTACGTATTGACATGTGTGGAATTAAATCTGAATATGTGTTGATGCCGATACGTGGGACTTGGCACACCCCTGATTATACTTAACTCGAGATGAGTTGTTTATTATGTCCTGATGCGTTGGTTTACGTATGGGCATGTGATTAAATTGAATCTGAATATCTGTGATGATATGTTGAGACTGAAAAATAATGCTACGCGGGTAGGATACCCTATGCTTACGAATCGGTCTCCGATTGGGCATAATGGTATCTTTCCCGGGGCATTGAGACTGAAAAGGATTTATATCCTAGTCTGTATTTGGCTAGAAAGGGCTCATGACCCTTAGCCTGACCCGCTTGCCGTAAGCCACGATTTCAGCTGTTAGTGTCCGCGGCGGGGCACTGTGGGTATGTCTCTCGACCATTAAGGGGAGTGGACCCTTATATGGGAGGGAATACCGACCATGGTACCTAGGTGCGCGCTAGACATGCTTATGTGTTGCATTTAGGGTAGATAGACATCTTAGGTCATAACATATCATCTCATCATCCATCATTCATTTTATCTGCAGTGGTTGAAGCACCGGTATGGGACGGTGTGATGTTTACTTTCTGTATTTATTTTATGTCCTTAATTATTGTTATCATTATTGTTATTATTATTGTTATTATTATTTATATAGTATAGTGTTATCATTAGTGTGCCCCGTTTCCAGCTATATCTATTCCTTGCCAGTACGATGTACTGACACCTTGTTGCGGTTATCTGTTTTATAGATCTTCCTACGGATGGCGCAGAACACGATGTTGGGGTACGGGTTGAGCGAACTAGCTAGGCTGCATCCATTATATTTATTGTTTAGAATAAATATTATATGCTCTTGCCTGACCTTTGATGAAAATATATGTTATTCCTTAAATGTGATCGGTTGTCACATATGATTTACTTATTGGTCATTCTTGGTATTGGATGTGCGACCATGTCACTATATTATTTCAGGGCTTGTCGCCTGGATATGCCATGTATTGTTCCTGGGGTTATATACTGCTTTGTTGGCATTTATTTGAGTGTGATACAGGTTTGTATTTATACCTCGCTTCGTATTGACTATCTAAGCTGAGTGATCAACAGTTTAGAATAGTTAATACGGCGATGACGTCACGAAAATGGTTTTAAATTTTCGGGGCGTTACAGTTGGTATCAGAGCGGGCTTGCTCTATTATGTGCTAAATACTTGATAAAAACATGTGGTGAGGTGTGCGGGGATTGCATATAGGATATGTTTGCATTGTCATATGCTAGTTAGATTTATTCTTATGCCGTGGTACCCTGTTTATATATTGCGCACCTTGTGGATTCGAGCCATGGTTTGCGAGATAACTATGGACGAATAACAAGGATATCCCAAGAGATCTATTCTTTAATTCTGTTAGCAACTTGTTTAGAAGTTGCTGAATAATTATTTCTATTATTACTACTGCTTGTTTGGTAATTCTGTTAGCTTATTATATTGTGTTAATGTATGGGATCTGTCTTTAAGGTAATTGCAGGTATTAAACAACGGGACACGCACATCCATGCCATGCAGATATGTGATGATGAGCCATTGTCAGCAGATGATTAGAACATCATGAGAATAATATCTCAGACCTCTTTTAATCTTAAAGATGTACTGCTGGTAACTCATCCTGTTGTAGCAAATGACGGAATTACAATGACATTCAATTCGAGACATCGAATTGAGTATACCGCAGAGATTAATTAGAGGCGTTGAAGCGAGTTAATGGCGGACGGCGCAATGCTCGTAATGCTTATATATATATATAATTATTTATTTATTAGATATGCCTTATTTCTCAATCCTTTCACTTCATTTTCTTAATTTTGAGAAAGTGAATATCTCTAATATTTTCGTTGCTTCTTTCAAAAATCCTACTGTGTACGTTTCTGTACCAGCTCTTCTCTCCGAGTTAAACTCTTTGGGTTGTGGCATGTACTGTCAAATCACTCTTGAGGCCATCTGAATGGTTCTCATTGATACTCTGTCAGCATTGATATTCTTTCCGCCGTTTCAACAGTTTAAATAGTTTGAATTTCATTTCAGCTACACTGATATGTGTAAATGCATTTATCTAAATTCTTCAAACATCTCTATCGTTTTCCAAAATTCTATGATAACCTTGCCATCGACTTCCTTACGTCTTCTGGAAGTTCTTGTATATCCTTTGGAGTCCGCTCTTTCTTCCTCGTTATCATTCGCCATTCTTGGTTCATACTACTATTCATTTCTACCCGAAGTAGAGTAGTTTCTTACCGGGCATTCTTGTTAGTACCTTCTATTTTCTACCGATTTATTATCCCTTTCATAAATCGAGATCTCCGTCAGTCAGTATGATTTCGTTGCTAATCCGAGTCATCTCATTATTGGTTCACTTATTTAATTATATTTGCTCCATTATATAATGACTCTCATATCAGTATTCTTATCTCCGCAAACAACGATTTTAGTTGTTTGCATACTTTCCACTTGTATCGGAAGATTTTGACTCCCGACATAATTCAGAATTTACCATATTCTTGGTAATTCGATCTCACCTTCTTCTTGATGTTGGAGATTGTTCGTTCTGTTTGTGATGCAGGTTTATCCCAAGATGAGAGTTTCTAAGTAATCGAAAGAAGCGTGTAAGAAGTGTTCAGAGTTTGAGCTCATCTCAATTCCATAAAGAAAGATATTGGTCCATACCCTTGTGTCATTCGAGGACGAATGATCCTAAGGGGGAGGGATTGTAACACCCCGATTAATTATCCCATAACTCATTTATTTATTTTTGATTAATTATATAAAATGGGTGATTTGAGAATCAAATTAGTGGGATAAATCATTGGATGACCAAAATAATAATTGAGGAGAGACCCACCAAAGTGGATTGAGCAAGGGAGCTTTTAGAAGTAGTGAAATGATTTGGGGCTAAAATGAAAATATGGAATTTGTCATTAAGTCCCTTCACCATAAATTGGGGGAAATTGGAAATTGGCTTCATTTCTTACCCTCCCATTACGGGATTTAGAGAAGAACAAATTGGGGATCTCATTTTTGCAGCAAAATCGCGATTGGGGAGAAGAAGAGGGTAGTGGAATCGAAGTCCCATTCGAGCTCTTGCCTAGGTATGGCTTCCTTGCCCCCTTTCTCTTCTCTTGTTCGAACATTTGAGGATTTTGGGGAAGAGTTCGATTTCTTCCATTTTTGAGAAGGAAGCTCGGCTGACCGGAGGAACGGAGGGGATGACGGAGTTGGGGGGGAGGAGATGACGACGGTGGTGTGGTGGAGGTGGCGCCGCGCCACCGCGCGACGCCGGAGCAGCAGCGGCTGCTGCCGCTGCACAGAGCAGCGCAACGCGCTGCCATGGCGGAGGCGACGCCGTCGCCGACGACGACGGCGTGGTGGTGTCGCCGCTGCGGTGGCGACGAGGAGGGCCAGGGCTGTCGGCCCTGGCCATGGCGAGGCCGGAGGCGCCTGCCTCCGGCTGGTGGTGACGCCACAGCGCACGGTGGCGCTGTGGCAGGGGTGCGACGCACAGGTGTGCGTCGCGGTGGGGCTGCCGCCCTGGCGGCTGCCGGCCTGTCACCGGCGTCGTGGTGGTGGTTGCGTGGTGGTTGTGTTGACAGCTTGGTGGTGATTTTGGAGTGTTCTTGTTCAACTTGTTTTTATGTTCTCTAATTGCTGGATTGAGATTTTTTCTTTAATTGTGCAATTGAAGTGTTTATAGTGTACTTGGTTGGGTATTTTGGTGTTGGAGATGGGATTGGATTGCTCGAAACTGTCTTCTATGAATATGTTGATTAGTTGGTGAAATCTTGAAGATATTAGATATTTAGTATTTGGGCATTATTGAATCTGGATATAGATGTTAAGCATTATTTTATAATTGTTGGAAATATTGGTCACTTGATAAGTTGTGGAAGTGAAATATTTGCTAGATAATCGGTTAGTGGTTATTAAATGTTAAATTATCAAATAATTTGGTCACGATTAAGTTGATGTGTTGTTCTACTTGAATCATCTTGTCCTCCATCTTCCTCTATTTTCATGGTGGAATTATGCCTCTGTATGAAATTGGAGTGTGGTATGGTCTTTTTATGTTGGAGGAAATGTATTGATATTGAAAAAGGGGAAAGTGTTCGATGTTTATTTGTATTTGATAATTGGAGGACTCTTGAATGGGTAGGATGAATCTAGTGCATCTTAGTTTTATTATGTGATATTGTTGAGCACTTGAGTTGTGGATTTTGGAGATTTAGAAAATATTGAACTCATATATAAATGTTAGAATTATTGGATAAAGTGAGTGTATGAGAATTCTTGAATATATTGCATAAGTTGGCGAATTGTGAAATTGGATAAATGGTAGATGATTTGGTATTGGTTCCTAATTGGAATTTGATTCTAGTAAGTATATGGGCTATGCTTGAATTAATTAGATGATATTGCTAGTGTTTTAATATGAGAATACTAGAATGCTTAAATTTTAGAATATTATGTTGGGTATTGGTTTAGTCTTTATTATTTGGCTTTGTTGAATTATTTTGGAGTTACCTAATTCTATGTTGATAAACATAGAATTGGAAGTGTTGGGTGGTTGATTTGGATGGATTATAAAAAGGGGATTGGAGGTGGTTGTTGGTATTGGAGATAAGAGGAGATGATGAAATTGGTATTGTTAAATTATTTTAATTCTTATGATGATATTATTGTACAGGGATCGAGTGTGGACTTGTATTGAAGCCACGTGAAAGTTGAAGTTGTACAAAGGAAGCTTTGAAGATTGATAATAAAGGCAAGGTTTAGAATAGCAAATTAGATCGGGGTTAGGAATAGACTAGTATAGTCTATGTTGCCTTAGTATTGGGAACTCTCGTGTGTACGGATTCCCTGCGTATAATGAGGATGCCTTAGAATTAGGCTAGAACTGCTTGCGAATATCTCACTAATTATTATGCTCATAACCTGGAACTTAGTTGCAATTAGAGAAGATCTACCATGCCTTAGTTTAGGATGGAATCTTGCGTTGCTTCTATTTTGATGTTATGAGTTGAGTGCCGATACGTGGGACTTGGCACACCCATGATTATACTTAACTCGAGATGAGTTGTTTATTTTGTCATGACGCGTAATTTACGTATTGACATGTGTGGAATTAAATCTGAATATGTGTTGATGCCGATACGTGGGACTTGGCACACCCCTGATTATACTTAACTCGAGATGAGTTGTTTATTATGTCCTGATGCGTTGGTTTACGTATGGGCATGTGATTAAATTGAATCTGAATATCTGTGATGATATGTTGAGACTGAAAAATAATGCTACGCGGGTAGGATACCCTATGCTTACGAATCGGTCTCCGATTGGGCATAATGGTATCTTTCCCGGGGCATTGAGACTGAAAAGGATTTATATCCTAGTCTGTATTTGGCTAGAAAGGGCTCATGACCCTTAGCCTGACCCGCTTGCCGTAAGCCACGATTTCAGCTGTTAGTGTCCGCGGCGGGGGCACTGTGGGTATGTCTCTCGACCATTAAGGGGAGTGGACCCTTATATGGGAGGGAATACCGACCATGGTACCTAGGTGCGCGCTAGACATGCTTATGTGTTGCATTTAGGGTAGATAGACATCTTAGGTCATAACATATCATCTCATCATCCATCATTCATTTTATCTGCAGTGGTTGAAGCACCGGTATGGGACGGTGTGATGTTTACTTTCTGTATTTATTTTATGTCCTTAATTATTGTTATCATTATTGTTATTATTATTGTTATTATTATTTATATAGTATAGTGTTATCATTAGTGTGCCCCGTTTCCAGCTATATCTATTCCTTGCCAGTACGATGTACTGACACCTTGTTGCGGTTATCTGTTTTATAGATCTTCCTACGGATGGCGCAGAACACGATGTTGGGGTACGGGTTGAGCGAACTAGCTAGGCTGCATCCATTATATTTATTGTTTAGAATAAATATTATATGCTCTTGCCTGACCTTTGATGAAAATATATGTTATTCCTTAAATGTGATCGGTTGTCACATATGATTTACTTATTGGTCATTCCTGGTATTGGATGTGCGACCATGTCACTATATTATTTCAGGGCTTGTCGCCTGGATATGCCATGTATTGTTCCTGGGGTTATATACTGCTTTGTTGGCATTTATTTGAGTGTGATACAGGTTTGTATTTATACCTCGCTTCGTATTGACTATCTAAGCTGAGTGATCAACAGTTTAGAATAGTTAATACGGCGATGACGTCACGAAAATGGTTTTAAATTTTCGGGGCGTTACAAACAGAGAATAGTTCTGACTTCATCCTAATTCCCAGGTCCATTTTTTTTAAAAAAAAAATCAATGTTTTATATAATCCTATTCTTTATATTTATTTAATTATATAGTAAATTGTTAAATTATAGATTTAAAATATATTAGTTTGCATTATCATTCATACATAAACATTCAATTACGAATGCTTTTTTTTTTAAATGAATGATAACTCCAAATAATCCTCAAACATAAAATATTGAATAGCTTATAACTTAATTATTCATTATTTAATTTTTTTATCGCCATCAAATGGACCGAAACATAAAATTTAAATGTATTATTATTCAATTTAAAAGGTTAATTGAACCATAGACCATAAATCATAAATACTAAACCCTATCTTATATAAATGAATCATACTTAATCAATCAAGTACTCAAGTTGACAACTATACACCACTGTATATTATTTTTAAAAATATAATTAAACAATACACCATCCATCATACACCCCAAACGCCATGTTCATGTAATATAGTATTTCACACACGACTCAAACAAATATATGAAAGTTTATTTAATTAATTATCTGATATACGTAATCATAATTGCATGATGCACGGGTTGTAGACGATAAAGAGATGTTTTTCATAGATGTCAACTATTTAGAGCGCACACACAAAGAAATAATGTCAGATTGTAGAAGCTGCAACAACATTCACATATGAACTACAGAAAACAATGCATAAATATAAGGAAATGCTTAATAATTGGATTGGAAAAAAAACCTAAATGATCTCATAACTTTGTTTGATTTCTTAATCATCCCATAATAATTCAATTAACTCAGTCCATCCGCTAAATATACTAATCCTCGCCCAATCACTCGCACCCACCCCTTAAAACTAAGGATGATATGGCACCTGAATTACTGTGGCTAATGGGGGTGCCACGTCATCACTAATCATGATTAAAGGGTGAGTGAGACTGATTGAGCAAGTATTGGTATATTTATCAGATGAATTGATTTAATTGAATTATTATGTGATGATTTAAGAAATTAAGCAAAGTTAGGGGTCATTTGGATTTTTTTTTCCTATTGGACTGAGGCAACAGAGAATAGTTCTAACTTTATCCTAATTCCTAGGTCCATTTTTTTTAAAAAAAAAAAGCCAATTTTTTTTATGTAATCCTATTCTTTATATTTATTTAATTATATAGCATATTGTTAAATTATAGATTTATAATATAATAGTTTGCATTACCATTCATACATAAACATTCAATTACGAATACGGTTAAATAAATACTATAATGTACAACAATTATAATGTATATATAATTATTTATATATATGTGCGTATAATTTTTAAATGAATACACAAATATTTATATCATAGAAATTATGGAACTATTGTCGGAAATATTTAATTTTTCGACATTGTAATTGCAAGTCTATATAAGTAATGTATTTTGAATGGTAATTATTTTGTCCATTAAGTTTGCAATGATGGTCATTTTAAGTAGTATACACAACCATTGCACGTTCATGTCTTATTATGTATATTAAATAAAAAATAATCAAACGAATGTTCAATAAAAAAATTGTACTACTAACTAAATCAAAATTTTAGATAACAAAACCATTAATTTTCTGAAGAATATTGTCTATAATATATATATATATATATAAGAAATACTTAAAGAGTCGAAATACAAATATAATATATGTGGTCTCAATATATGAAAATTGAATGATGAATTAAAAGGCAACAAATTTCAGTTGTATTGGATCTCAATTGCATAATTTTAGAAAATACTCCATTACATAATGAGTAGAAATTTTAATCTTTTCTAATCTATTTTAAAAAATTAGCATTAATAGATTCATATTAACATTTAGTATCAATCTATTTAAATGAAATATATCTGATAGGTACAATATCTTTTTCTACAATATAAATTTATTCAGATGCATTATTTAATTAAAAAATAAGTAAACATAATTGTGTAATAAATGTTTGGAATAAAATAGCACATACAAATTAACAATAGTTTTAGTAAATTACATTATACAATCAAATGAAAGGGACTAAATCCAAGTAGTGAATACAAAATAAATAATAAAGTAATTACTGGAATGATAGTAAATTAACTAAATTATGGATACGAACAAACATACCCTTCTTAGTGGTACATTGTAAATTGTATTAAGTAATGAATGACATAATAAAAGATACATCATTGGAAACTCACAATGATAGTACTATATTATAAATGCAATTATGTTTGGCGAATAATTTTTCATTAGTGAAATTAAGTTTTGAATATGTAAAAAATAATAAATAATGTGGCAAAGGAATGTAGACATTACAATAATCAAAGAAATTAAATTACAAAAAACATCCGTAAAGTAGGAATATATTTAATTTTATATTTATTTAAAAATTAAAAGATATAATATCATGAAGTGGTAAAATACTATGGCTCTGTACGTGTGATGAGCTCTAATTTTTTTAATTAGAAAAAATATGCTAGACGTATTGTCGAGTACTCCTATCACTTTACATAAAATAAAGATTCATATGAATTAAATAGTCTTGAAATAATTAGAATAAAGTAATTTTGGGATGTTCAACTAATTTAATACTAACAATGATGAAGACAGATATTAAAAAAAATCTCTTCTTGTAAAACATTGTGAACGTTAAATGTGAGATTACTAATAAAAATGAATTTAGAATCCACATAGAAAATATTTTTGTATAAATTTAACTAAAGTATATTTTCAAAGTAGCTTAAACGTTTTCTTTATTATTTTTTCTTGAAAAAATGTAATAGATAGTCAATGTTTAATTAACTACATAATATTCCCACTATATTTATTCTGCAAATGCCATCATAAACATCTTTTTGATTTGCTTTATCACGGAAGAATATGCATAGCCAATAAAACCACCAGTTTGTCTAATGATAGTATTAGTCAATTCTCAACAAAAGAACTTCCTTTTCTTTTTTACCTTCCGGTTCTTACTTTCCTCGCTTACGCTTTCTCAAACGGCATAGCTCAATGTAAGAAGTATACGATTCTACTTCCCCTTAAATAAAATCAAGTACTCCGTTCATGCTGGTGCATACATTTAGCGTTTATGGAGCCATTGATCTTGTTTATCAACACAACCTACAATTCTGTACATTTTGCTTCCGCTAGGTATTCATTATTCTTTATGTATTTCGCCATCTCATTCACTTTTCCTTTGTACCTTCCATATAGAGTGATACTTTTTTTATGTCCCTTTTGCCGAGGTACACAATTTTGCCTTATGCTTTGTCTTTGTGAAATTTATTACTTTACTTCTCTGAGAAATATACTCGCCACAATCAGCGAATGTGTATTTCGTGAACAAAGCAAATTAAATAAATGTTTCCTGATGCGGCAGGTGGAGAACATAGCCGTTCATTTTGTTCCAAAGTGGAGAATCCCAAACATTTGAGGACTAGCAAGGCATCACAGCACGAACCACAGAATGCTAGGGACAGTTTCCGAGATATACAACGCCAGCTTTTGCAGCATTTGATCCGGCCAGATTGTCCAAAGTGAGCAAATCATTCATGCTGACTCACTAGGGTGAACAGTCTAATCATGTACCTCTTCTCTACACCGTTCGGTACTCAGTTATTTTGTTTCACTTTGCTCTGTACAGCTTGCTGGGAACAACACAACCTATATTAGTATATGTAACAAATCTTATTGTAGAGGTATAGTTCAATAATAGGGTATTCAGAAAGACAAAAATCAATATAGGCTTATTAATTATGATGATATATTTTGATAGTTAACTCTTTAGTTTTTTATATACTTAAATAATTAAATTCATAATGATATATATTATCTATATATAATTTTATACCATCAAATGTCTATAATATTTGCAATATATATAACTTTTAAAATAAAATAAATATATTCGATTCGGTTCGGTTCGGTTCGGTTAACCGAGGAAAAAAAATTAAAGTATTTGTATTTGTATTTGAATCGGACAAATACTGGAATATGATATTTATATTTGCTTCGGGGTTCTCGGTTAGCGAATCGGTTCGAATATTTTGCCCACCCTAGGTAGATGTATCTTAAATGCATCATGACTTGGAAATATAAGTTATCATTTTCCATTAATTATGTTGAACTTCCAACCACCGATTGCTCTTCTCTCACTATAAAAATTCCCTGTTCAATACATTTCTTCGTTAAAACCCATGAGACAAAGAGAAACTTTATTACCCCGTGAGGCAGTCGGATTGGTGCTTGGTTGTAACACTCCGGTTTTGGTAACCCAGGCCGGGATGCCACCGCCACACCTCCCTAGCAAGACACGACTTTTTCGAGTTTGCTAAAGAGATGCAAGACTAGAGGTATTTGAAAATGGTTTTAAAACACAAGTCCGGAAATACTTAAATTATAATAATGTAATAACATCCATGCACGATAGTAAATAAATTTTCAGCGGAAATTAAATATGGGCCGACATGGCCAAAACATGGGGTTAAGCAGGCCCGAAATGCAAGTCATAGTATCAACGAAATGAATGTTAAAAAATATTCCCCAAATGAATGATCATGCTTACTCTCTGTACTCTGTAACAGAAAAATATAAAAACAACGTTTATCAGTATTAAGGAATACTGAGTAAATCAATCCCTAACGTAGCAATAAAGGGGTTTTAAAATTTAATAATTAAAAATGCATGCATACTTAAAACATGTAATTTGACTAATTAATAGACAAGAATTTAACTTGCATAATTCTCATGTCAAACTAATAAAATTAAGGCATAGACATAAATTTAAAGCATGATTTAAATAAATAAATAATAACATGAGTAAAAACATAATTTAAAAATTTAAGTCTTTTAATTTTCTCCGTTAACTAAGAAGAGGACGCCACAACCAAGTTTCTCAAGTATCATGTTTCAGAATTGCTGAAGCAATCCGCGTATCGCGCCATACACAATACCACTCCGGAGCCTCGGGTAACCGATACGGATACACCCGAGAGTGTAGACTAGTTTTTCAATTGTCGTTTTGGCACAATATCACAGTATATTTCATTTCGTCCATTCAGGCACGAAGTTTCAAGCTAGAGGGACACCCTGCAGAGCACTCACCCCCTACTTAATACGTGGAGATCTAGCTCAACCTAGATTAACGGGTTTTTGAAAAAAAATTTATCATTTAGACATAGCTCGCAAATCATACGTTTCAAAAAGTCAAGTTTTTCAACATATAAAACAAAGTCCTTGCCACTGTTTACGCCTTTTCAATTAAAAAATTTAATTTAAAGGCGATCGACTTGAAATTCGTACAGTGTCTCAAAAACATGCTAACGAACAACTTTCATGTTTTAAGTTTCTCAAAATTAGGTAAGGAAACGAGTGAAATTTTACAATCTTTTCAAAAAGCAAAATCTGCCACAATTTCAGAAACGTCGCACTGATTTTTAAACGCATTTTCGATCTAGCAAACGAACTCCAAAATTTATGAACATTTATAGGCACTTACACGACAAAAAAAATGAACAAGATTTATTAGAGGCATTTTATCCAAAAATATTCCGGAATAAATCAGATTCACACATTTTGTTCGAATCGAAAATCTGTCAGGATCTTCATTGAAAATACACAGACAACCAGATTGCATTCGGAGGTCCATACATTAACGAAAACTCAAGAAATTTTAACCATACATTCTTGAGAAAATTATATACAAATTTTATTTTTACATCAAAGGTTAGTTTGGACCGGAAGTGATAGAAAAATCCACATCAAGTTCGAATAGGTATGCTGTCAGGATTTTGAAAATTCATAAGGAACTCAGAATATGTCAGACGAGATTTGGAGTATCAAAACTCAATGAAAATGCATGAGAATTTGACACAACCTAGATTGAGATGTTAGGAATAAAACTTCAGTTCAGAGTTTTCCGTTTTGGATTCTCGAAATAGGAGTTTTTGTTGGATTTCAGAAATCGCGCAAAGGTGGGTTCTTTAAGTCCGATTTTTATGTTTTGATTAATTCTAGTATTACGAGCGATCCTAAGCCACCGAGATTGATACGTAAGGCATTGACTTACATTGTAAGAGATGTAGGACATTCCTGATTCGTTCAACGTCTACGGATTGCTACGAACGGGTCTACTCAACATGATTTCCTCTTCCTTTGGCCACGAACCGAAATCGCAAGTAAAGATCCATAGTTAGGTCGAAAGTTTGGATTCGAAAAGGTGAAGGGAAACTTAATAAACACTTACCAACATCCAAAAGGGTCTGACTTCTTGTAATACCCAAAAATTTTGTAACTTAAATAAATAAAATAAATACAATAAATAAATAGATAAATAATTAAAAGATGAAATGAGAATAAATAATTAATAGATGAAATGGGAAATGTAATCCAAGAAGGAATTAAAGTTAAAGATAATTTAATTAAATAATTGTCCCAAGAAAACCCAATACAAATGGACTCATTAATTCGAACCCGAAATTAAATTGAGACCCGAATAAAATTAAGATAAGAATTTGGAGCCCAAACATTAGCCCGAAAATAGGAGCCCGAGAACATATGAGGATAGAAGTCCGAAAGAGAGGAGAAAAGGTCTGACGGATCGCACGACCCGGCCAGGACCGAAGTCCAGGCCAAGGCCGCGCGGCCTCCGTGCGTTGCGGAGCATATCCCGCGCCACGGGCGCGCCAGAAGGCAGCAACGCCCGTGCGCGAATCTCTCGCCCGATTTTGGATTTTTCGACGTCGGTTGCATGTCTTTCGGCCCAGGACACTCCAAGGCAACTCTTGGACGTCCTCCGGGTCTCCCAAGTCTATAAATACCCTTCTCCTTCGACCCCGGACACTTTTCAACATCTTCGAAATCTCTATACGCTTTCAAAACCCTAATTCCCAAGTCGTCGGAGGCAGGGAGGCAACAAAGGATCAAGGTTGGACGAATTCAGAGGCTCTCAATCATAGTTGGTAAGGTTTCCGTCCTTCTTCTTCTATTCGAATTAGAAACAAATCTAACTTGGCCCCTTTTTCTTTTCTAAACCCCGATCTGGATCAAGAAGGAGGATTTCGACGGATCTAGGAGTCAAACGGTGAACGAGGAGGCCACTTTATCGAACTAGACGAGCCGAAAACCATTTTCAAGTAAGTTAACACTTACTATGGTTTTGGGTGACTAAAAACAACCCAACGAATAGATCTAATAAGAAACCCTAACTAAGAATCTGTTCACACCAGTGCAGTAACTTTGCACGAATTTTTCCGACCATTTAAAATGCTTAAAAGGAAAAACTCAAAACATAAAATATGTTCCTAATACCCTGATCTATACTGTGTAAAAATTTCAGAATTTTTTGTCAATATTTGATACCCGAAAATCGACCTAGACGAACCTGCCTTTAATTTGAATCTTGAAACGGTGGCAGAATTACTTTTCGAACTTGTTGATGATTTTGACACTAGATCTAGGCCGAATTAGGACTTTGGTTGAACATAAAATTTATAGATCTATGTGTTGTGAATCTCCCTGTAAAATTTCATTAAGATTGGTGTTCATTTGATATGTTAAAAATCAGATTTTTGAAACCTGCTACGTTCTGAGTTCGGACAGAATCATGTTCTTGTACAAATTCACACTTTTGACTTGTTTCCTTTATCCGGATTGAAAAACTTAAAACACAAAACATGTTCGTTACTATGTTGCCAAGTTACTGTCCAATTTTTAGAATTTTTGGCCTTGAGATGAATTTTTAAATGAGATTGGCGCGAACAGCGACTCGTGAAATTATATTTTTGAGAAACTTGAGGAAGTTGTGAAATTGGCCTTTACTATACACACAAGTGAAATTCTTTTGAAATTAATAAACAAATGTTTTCGAAAAATCACCTTGCAGCTTGATTAAAAAACCTATGTAGGGGATGAGTGCTCTGCACGGTGCCTAGCTTGCTCATCGTGCCTGAATGGACGATGGTGTCAGATATGAGAAATTGTGCCAAAACGGTGAGATATTTTGGGCCAACACTCTCGGGAGTACCGTATGGGTTTCCCGAGGCTCCGGAGTGGTACTGGGTATGGCGGATACGGCTGCGGCCGCCGAACTACCGGCGAAACTTGTAGAGATTGCGACGCAATCGAGAAATACTTGAAATACCTAATCTTGGAGTAATGTGGATCATTAAAAGGCTTTAAATTTATTTCTTTTAATTAAATTATGCTTTTAAATCATGCCATGTATTTATCTTACCATGAAAGCTATATGTATGATAATTTAGAATCCATGTTTTAATTATGCAATTTAATCTTTATTAGTAGTTAAATAAATTAAGATTATATAGTGCCTATTAGCATGCTTTTATTAAATTAATTAATGGCTTCGAAACCCCTTGACTATGTTATGTGTTAACTTACTCAGCACGTTTTGCTGACCAAACCATATTTTCTCTTTTTCTTTCAAAGTATGAGGAATATGCATGATCATATGCATGCATGGGATCATTTGGGAAAAACATTGTTTTTAAATTCTACATTTATTTATGACTTGCATAAACGGGCCTGTTTAACCCGTATTTTGGCCATGTTGGCCCAATTTAAATTCCGCTGCAATATATATATATATATATATATATATTTAAATACTACTTTCCGCTGCAACTTAGATACTATTATTTTCAAATTATGTTACAATGGGCTGTTTTTAATTGTTTTAAATATTTTAAATACTGCAATACCATAGTCGTGCATCTCTCTAGCGAGCTCGAAGGAGTCGTGTCTTGCTAGGGAGGTGTGGCGGTAACATCCCGGCCTGGGTTATCAAAACCGGGGTGTTACACTTCTCTTCTCTCGCGTCCTTCTTACTCCGGTTTGCTCACGGAAGTTCAAGAACACAAGGGACTTTGGGGTTTTTCGGTTTGGGAGAACTTGGGAGAGAATATGAGAGGAAAAGAGGTGAATGGGATCTGATAAAATGGCCAAAGATCAGCCCCATCTCGTCCCTAATACCCTTCCATCATCTGTGATTGAGTTTCCATAGTCGGGGGTCGAAAATAAGGTAAAAAATCGCCAAAACGCGCAAGGATCTCACAGCCTGTGAAGCGGCGCGGTCTTGGCGCGCTTTCCTCCAAACCGCGCGGCCATCGCGCGAGCCCCGACTGGGCTGTGGTCCAGGCCGGTCGTGCGATCCGTCGGGCCTTCTTCTCCTCTCTTTTGGGCTTCTATCCTCCTACGTTCTCGGGCTTGATTTTTCGGGTCATCCTCGGATTAAAATTCCTATCTTAAATTTATTTTGACTCGAATTGATTTCGTATTCGAAATCTTGAATTCGTCGAGTTTGAATTCGTCGACTTTGAATTTGTCGGCTTTTGGCTCCCGTCCCGTGTAATAATTTATCTAATTAAATTATTCCGGCTTCACGGGTTTTTGGAATTAAGATTCTTCTGCTCTTTGAATTTAATTCCATTTCTTTTTATCGCGGGTATTACTGTAACACCCCCATTTTCCCTAAAGATGCAGCGGAAGAAAAGTACGGAAACAATGGGTGGGGTGCTACCGTCACGTATTCCGGTCCGCCCGAAATACGCTAAGGCTAAAAACAACGGGTGCAGAACATCAGAGTTTAATGTATATGCTAACCACTTCCGGGACAAGTTAACATATACTCTGCACCAAAAGCTTATAATATTGTAAAAGTATAAGAATAAGCTTAACAAAAGTGGTTGGACCGTACAACCAAAACCGAGGAACGCATTCCTCAAATGAGCTCAATGACAGACATGGAATAAATCCATGGAAATTTTATTTTAAAAGAGGTTGCACCTTGCATTTCAAAAATATTGTAAAAAGTAGTTGACTATTGCATATTACAAAAATAACACTGTTAAATGCAAATGCAGTGTTTAAACAGAAGGGCACAAGTGGGATAAAACTCAAATATTTATTTATGCTAGATACATAATTTTCAATGCTTCATAAAAATTTTTATCTTTGCCTCATAAATTTATCTATGCCAAGAAATAGCTTCTAACCCCAAAGGGGTATAAAAATATACATTTTTTAAATGAACCCCATACCGTGCCCGTGCAAAAATGCTCTATTGAACCTTACAGATCTGGAACCTGAAAGGAAATGGTGACAAGTGTAGAGTCAGTGAAAACAATCGCTGAGTAAGTAGAAGTTTACTCCCGGAGGAGATAGGATAGCAAAAATAATTTAAAGACAACAGTTATGGTAATGGTATGCTAAAAACGAGAATAATTTATACATATACGAAATATTATTCTATATCCCGGGAACAAATAATATAACAATATGCGTTATCGAGATGTGAGTATCTCAGCCACCGTGACGTGGGGTTCCGCTCTAGGGCTCTAGTCCCACACGAAGGTGGGGTCCCTGTTTTTGTGGGACTCAAGTCCCACATTCACTCAAGGGTGTGGGGGAGGTAAGAAATTTCCTCGAAACCCACCACTAGAATCAGATATGGCACTGCCTGGATAACCCCAAGAGTCCCCGTGTGGCGATTAAGTGCACAACAACGTAGGAGTTGGGCAGCCAGTCCATACCCAGACCCCAGCCCCCGTAACAATGAGCTCAAAAATTCGTAGAATTTTGTGAATAGTTGCGAACATTATAAAGCACAGTAAAATGACGTACCAATAATCCAAAAACAGTAGGGAGCTATAAGCATAAATTTTAAAATAAGAAAACGGTATTTAAAAATTTATGCTTAAGCTAAATAAATTAAGGCTTACTCCAAAAAGTAAAAATCTACTTACAGTCACCGTTGATAGAATGGACACGACACACGCACGACCTACGAGCAGATATTCCTTTACAGCTATTTGACTAGCAAAAAATATAATATTAACATTGTATGCTATAATAATATTTAAACAGAAATAATAACTAAAATTTTCCGATTTAATAAATCTTACCAGAGCACTATCACGAACTAGCTATCTGTAATAACTCTTTCCGAGCTCTATTACTCCTTTGGAAAAAGCAGCAAAAATCCCACTCAAAATTCAAACTACTGAAATATCTCTTACAATACTAGAATTTTAACTTTTGCTTCTCCTTTTATTTAAAAAAAAAAATCAAAACAAACAGCTAAAAAAATTCAAAAGAAGTTTTGGGAGAAGCAAAAGTCAAAAGGAGAAAAATTAAGGCAAAACAAACAGGCTCTTAAGCCCCAGATTGGCTGGAAAATCCCTTTGGCTCACCCAAACCAAAACAAATAAAATGAGGACAAAGGGATTTTCAAGAACTAGTTGAATGAACGTTGGGATTTCCAAGAATACCACCTCTGTCCTCCGTCTTACCTTCCACTACATCTCATCAGTTCATGCACGAATGAACAATAGAAGATCTTGGAGCTATGTTATACTATATGGAGTAGTAATTAACAGTAATATGTAGCCTTCAAATTCTCCTATTCAAATATTGAAGATTTTAACACCGCAAGCAAATCAATCAACATATAATAATGCATCAACAAAATGCAAAATCATGGTTTGAGATCCATTATATTAGTCAGGCTAACATCTGTTCTTCAGTTTCCAACAATGTTTTCTCAGCATTATCCGGATCAACCAGTCTGCGTGACTCTTCCCACAATTTGGTCTCGATCCCAAGTTTCCGGAGCTCCAGCAGAGCTCGTTCAACTGTAATAACAGAGACATATGAACATTGATGATACTCGTCAACAAGAATATTATAGAGACATATGAACATTGATGATACTCGTCAACAAGAAAATTATATACTCCATTATGTTTGGGTGGGGATTTAAAATCCAAATCATTCCCACTTGTTTGGATTAATGGAAGGGTTTAGTAATGGATTTAAAATCCCCTTGTATAATTTTTAACTAATTTAGGGTGAATCTCAAATCCTTACTAGAATTATTCATTTCAAATCCTTTCTTCAATCCAAATCCTTCCGTCTTGAATGATGATGGTTATGAACGAATTTTGTTTTGTGGTCTTTGGACGATGATGGTTATGCATCAAAATTGACTTTAGAAATGCTTAGGTACTACTGGGTCTTGGGAATTACTTGATGCGCAAACAAGTATGAATTGGCTCCAAATTAACATTCACTATTGGGGCAACAAGGGACCACACATGTGGGGTTCATTTTAAATGTAGATAAGATGAAGAAAAGTATGAGGAGTATTACATTCAACTATATGCTGGAGATTTGACTTACCTGTTTACAAAAAACATCTTCGGCCTCTTCTTGACTCAGTTCTGAAACAGAGTGCAATTGCCTTAATCTAGATCTTCAAATTACCAACAACGTATAGCATGAATAGATATGGTCTAGGACATACCAAATGCTTCAGAATAATCACAACCATCACTTGGAAGCTTCAAGTCATCTACAGTGATGAATTTATGAGAGGGAAATCAGGGAATCAAATTGATATACAAAAGTTATAGCTGACAAATTATTGTATGGCACTTAGATCAAAACAACATGTTAATCTGTAATGCGTTAGAAAAAAGTTCATAACATTCTTGCCAAAATATCGGCACAAAGTTTTTTACATAAAGGTTTCATTCAAGTGCAAATCAACATCATTACTCATGCTTACATGAAGCGCTTCATGATTGGAGCTCAATCTGCATGAATTGCTCTCTACCAACTTTACCCTACTGTTTCAATACATGAAATTGTTTCAAGAATAAGTAAATAACTTGGCATGGCTGCATGGATCTCTCGTAGAAGGCCACGTGACTGTGAAGAATATGCTAGTGTTGTTTTGTTTTGTCAATTATTTGAAGGCATATATGAAACAACAATAGTGTTGCAATTACAAAGGCACCATATATCATCTAAACATGACATATACAGGTACAAGAAAAATAAACTTTCACAAGTGAATGAACTCTCACACCTGCCGCATTATTTTTTACCATACTTTTGCAACGTTTTTGAGCCATTGATACTGCTATTGCCTCTTCCACCTTTATAAAAAGGGGGAAAAATTAATAATTGAGTCTTGCGATGTTAAAAAAATGAAACAATAGTATATAATATCAGAAAAGTGTAATAGTCATCAGATCTTTGTGCTGGAAATTGTTCACAAAATAGACACAACAGGCTTCAGCGCAGTCGTTTAGGATGCACGCTGAAATTGCAGGACAATAATAGAGAGGTGAACCTTAGCAAATTCAATTCCCTAAGACCTTTTTCAACCAAAAGCATGTGTTCAACATTGGCCCTTCTTGGAATTTTGTCCTTGTCCTCTAGAAGTTTCTCCCTTTCGTCCAAATCACTGACTGTAAATCAACAGAAATTAATGAATAAATAGAAGCAGCTTAGTGTAGCTCCAAAAAGAAACTAAACGGTGAAACATGATGAATCTTTTTTTTTTTTTTTTTTTTCTAATTTACGGAGAAATCTTCAAGATGTTATAGGTATTACTTCTATTTACGAAACTGGATCGACTAAGCATCACACTCTCTTTATAACCAAAAATAAATAAAAATATTGGCCCAGAGGGGCCAAGTCAAGGATGTGTTATTATGGAGACAGACTTGTTACCATTGGACAATGTTGGAAGCCAATAAGACTTCGGACACATGTTTGGAAATCCAATAATCTCATTCAAACACACTAGAGAAAAGTGAATCTCACATGAATTTTGATCTTTTGCTTTACGTCCTGCAGCCAATATAACTTCAACAGGATGTGAAGCAGAAGCTGACCAATATTCATATCTTGCTTCAGCTATATCAGCATGGATACCTGCAAATATTGAAATGTATAATATCTCTGCAGTTACTATTCGAGAATTTCTTGCATTCCTATCACAAAGCCCTGTTTTAAAAGCTGAAATAGTTGGAGTTTTCTTTTTCTTTTTTTTTTTCTTTTTTTTTTTTTTGGGGGGGGGGGGGGGGGGGGGGTGGTCGCTCTTTAAAGCAGCAAAAGATTGATAGGAGATACTAATGGCATTCATAATGGTAAAGGGCTACTTCATCCATGTATTTTATATTTCACATCAGAACGGGCCTATCAAAAGCAATTCTGCATTTATTTGGCATGACAGAAAAATTGTCATCTAGTAAGCAGTTGCTTTGTTAGATTTCAAATAATACACAATCATAGTAATTGATTACCAAATTAAATTACCATGGCTAACACATAAACTCCAGCATCGAGCAAGCCAACTCCTCTTCAGAATAACCTCTTCCTAAAGTAGAAGAATATCTCTAAGTATGTGCCAAGAAGAAAGCAGAAAAAGAGACGGGCAACTTTCAACTGCTAGATACCATCTCATCCCGAGTCAATACCATCCTTTGCACCAATGTTTGGAGTGATTTAGCTTCCTCTTTTGCAGCCTTTTTGAATATCATGTTCTCAATCAGATATTACATTCTCATTATGATTGGTTCACTGTAAAGTAACACTTGAGAAGAAAGAAAGCTACTGTAGGAAATGCCAATATAAATGGAAAACAAACTATAGTAGATGTGAGTGGTAGATATTGATATTTATAATACCTCGGCTTCCATTCTAAGTCCCACTATTTCATCAACACCACCACCATAGTTTACTGAGGCAACTCTAAGAGCAGCCTGCAAGAAAAGGCGTCCTCAAGTTACATTTTTGGACCTAAACACATCGGCAGGCATCCAAGTGACTACATAACCTATCATCAAATGGTGAACTAATGTTTGCTAGGAAACAAGCACAGAACAGCAACAACATACATATATATATATATAACCGTAGCATGTATTTTTGCAGACACCTTCTCGTTTTTGAATCTCCGCTTCCTTCCTGTAGAGTCAACAAAGTTCAGAAAGAGCTTACATACAGAATCAAGACTGTTGAATGGAAGAGGTCCATAATCTATTGCTTACCTGTTCAAAAGCCGGGCTTCTAAAGAAACACCTTCTCCTAGAGATGCAATCTAACAAAAAGTAGATATACAAATTAAATAGAATTGCAATTGTAGGCATGCGGATTCCACAAAAATCTTTTTGATGGAAATGAGAAAGTGTCATATTGTGTAACACTGCTACATATCGCTGAAATAGTATATTTAGTACTTTTAAAAATTCAAGAACCTGAGGACTCATTAGTTAAAATTTGCTTGAACGGATCTGTATATCACATGACATGTAACACCCAAGATTTTTAACTACCAAAATCCGGAAGTACAACGGTAACCTTATTTTTGGAGCCAAATTATTTCAACAAGTGTGAGTTAGATTTTAACGAGTTGGCTGTTAGGACTTCTTTTGGAGCTGATTTGGGCTATATTTTTAACATACTTTGGGCTGTCAAATCAGGCTGGATTAAGGGTTAATTAGCCCACTTTTAGAGCCCTAAAAATTAGGGTTGCAGCCACCTACATTAACCATGGATAAGGACTACAAAACCTATCCAAAACACTTAATTTTGGAAGGTTTTTGTAGCTGTAGCAGGCTGTGTGGAGAGGGCTGACAGTAATTGGCTGAAATCAAAGGGATTTCACATTAACTCCCATTCCATAACCCCCTCCCAACCCACCTATAAATACCCCCCTCCCATTCACTTTTCTACTCACACCTAAATCATTCTTCTCCTCTCCTCTCCTATACTTTAAAGTTCTTCTTAGAGTTCTTAGTGTTCTTAGTAGTCTTGTGAGTTCAAGTAAGCTAAGGAGGTTGCTAGCAAGGTCTTAAAGCTTTCCTAGCATTTTCCACTTGAAGAGTAAGCTAGTCTTACCCGTACATTTCAAGTTTCATGCAAGTTCTTGAAATTCTATGCATGAAATGCTTTTAAGTGCTTTAATCTTATGTTTATGCATTAGTGTTAAAAGTTTTTGGGATTTTAATCCTATGTTATGTCAAAATGCTTTTGAAACCTTTTATCATGTGTTTTTGGGCCTAGGCCCATGATGTCGAACTTAAATTGGACCGTTGGGTCATTTTGTGGAATTTATTTAAATGATTTGAGGGCATGAGTACCGCGGTGGTACCTGAGTTGTGGATGACCGAACTCCCCTCTGGCTAAGTGGTAGGACGGTTTCCTCCCTTAGACCCACATGTTTTGAGCCTATGTTTCGCTAAACGTAAGCCGCGGTTCGCGGTCTAATTTACCCGGGTATTAAATTCATAGCTGTATCATCATGTGCATGTTGGGCCGCGGCTAGTTACTACAGCCAAAGAAATATTGTGAATATATGTTGTGTATTTTAAATGGATACGTGTGTCCTCGGAATGAGGCTAGCTTGCTCAGCATTGTTGCTGATTATTTGTTGTTTCCCATTTTTCAGGGTAAATTTCATTCGAGAAGTCATGCACGCACGTGGGCTTGGGAAGGTTTTCATAAATAAGATTCATTTAAATTATTGCATCGAATTACTTTTAGAACAAATGTTTTGGCCATGGGCCCAATGAAATTTCTTATGTTATAAATAAAGTTTATTAATATAGTATTGTCTTCTTCCTAAAGCACTAGAAATTGTATTATGCATTAGTACTAATTGTGTTTAAACCGAGGAATACAAATTAGACTTGTGTACTATCGAGTTGCTAGGGGGCTTCTGTCTAAGGAGGCTTGGTGATAACAAGGCCCGTCAGCCGGTGGTCCACCTCCCTTTCCTGGGAACCCCCAACACAACCTTATAGAACTCAAGTACTTAACAGTAATTTCAAAGTTAAGACACTTAAGTTAATCAAAATTACTTCTATTAGCCTTAGCATTCCTTGGTCAAGTTAGCCGTAGCGAGCTTGACTAAGGGATGTGGCGGTAACACTCCCGCCAAACCATATTTTAAAAACGGGGGTGTTACAGAGTGGTATCAGAGCGGATAACGATCTTTTCTTTTAAAACCCTTTGATACAAAAAGATATGCATCAATTTTGAAATTTTTTTTTTGGGGGGACACATCCACTGCATATAGAAATCTAAGGGTCATATTCGTTATATATCTCTTATTAACTAGATAAACTTGATAGATGGCGGATTTGATGAAAGTTCTCGAGACAGTGCCTATCCTAGCTGAGGAGCTTGTTAAAGCTAAAAAAAGGGTTCAAGAACTTGAAGCAGCACTAGAAACTGCTCAAGGCGATGTGGATTGGTATAAGTTTCGATCTGAAACTTATGAAAAGTGGGAAAGGACACGCACCGAGAAGCGCGACGCTCTTAAAACTGAGGTTGCCGGCCTCAGGGTTAAGATCGTCGACATGAAGATACGCAGTCGTAAGAGGGCTCGTAGAAGTTCACCTGTTCGGGCCGAGACTGTTAGCTCTGACTCCGTTAGCGCGAGTCTAGGCTCATCTAGCAAAGTCTGATTTTGTCATTAGTTATTTTCTTTCCCATGTTGCTTTATATTACCTTTGAATCTTAGTTACTCTATTTTCGTAAAATCGCGGAGGCACCACCCAATAAAACTTATGAGTTATGATTAACTTTTCCTTGGTATGGATGTGACTGCATTAAATTTCCTTGCACTGCCTAACCTATTTGACACTTATGTTTGGGGTGATTGTGATTGATTAGAATGGCAAGGAACCTTAGAAACGGTAGGAATGGTGCCAACCCGATGCCTAACATTGGGGCTGAAGGGGGCCAAGGACCATTGGAGCAAATGGTTAGGATTTTGGGTACTGCTCTACAAAGACAAATGGAGCGGGATGAGGAACGTGCTAGGGCAGCACCACCTCAAGTGGGTTACTTGGAATTAATCAACCGATACAAGCCTCCAACTTATGGTGGCCAAGAGGACCCTGCGCAGTTGGAGAATTGGATAGAGATGTTAGATAAGTTACTTGATGCGGTTAAGTGCCCTGCTGAAAACAAAGTGGGTAGCAGTCTTCTACCTTTTAGGGGTTGCTACAACCTGGTGGAAATCCTTGGAAAACCCACCGGACACCTAGGAAGGAATGCAAGCACAGCTGAGGGAAAGGTTCTACCCACTTAGCGTTAAGAATGCCAAGTATGTGGAGTTCGTGACACTGCAACAAGGCGACATGACAGTCCAAGCGTACTTTGAAAAGTTCAACGAGTTGCTGAGGTTTGCACCAGACTTGGTGCCAAATGAAAGAACCAAAGCTCAGAAGTTTGAGCTAGGGCTTAACCAGTACCTGAAGGAGTCATTTGGAGGCAGGCAATTTTTGTGAGCTTGCAGAAGGTTTATGATCGAGCTACTGCAATGGAAAGGGTTAAACAACCTACTAAGACGGTTGCTGCTGAGTCCAGTCGTGCCCAAGTTCAACCTTCGCGCCCAGAAAAGAAGGGGAGGTATGATGAAGGCACGGATGGAAGCCGGAATCGTGGGAGAGACCAAGAGCGCAGTAGATGGAACCCTGGGAGAGAGTTTCGAGGAAATCCTCCAACACCTTGCCCCCGCTGTCACAGGAAACATTGGACCAAACGGTGCCCAGAGAAGATGAGTGCTTCAGATGTGGCCGTAAGGGGCACATAGCTAGAGAATGCAACACTCGAATGGAAAGGATTCAAATACGTGATGACTTAGCAAGACTTCCGCAAGGCAGGGATGACCGTCGGGATAGAGACAACCGGCGGGATCATCGTGATGAGGATAGACGAGGAGGCAATGGGAATGACAATCACGAATATCGTCCTCACGGACCGCCAAACCCGAACCATAACCGGAATGAACCCAGGGATAGACAAGGAGGGCAAACCAAGGAGCGAGATTTAATGTGGTGAATAGGGCTGATCTGCTTGAGAATCCGGACGTCATGACAGGTACCTTTATGATTAAGAATGCACCTGTTCATGTATTGTTTGATTGTGGCGCAACATGTTCGTTTATAGCAAATCGTAGAGCCTTAGCCTTAGGGTTGGGGGAATCTAAGGATTTGCACTTGGGAATTTCTCTGCCTAACGGAGAAGTGATAGGATGTCATAAACGGTATGAGGGTGTACCCATCACAATTAAGGATGTCGACTTCACAACCAACTTGGTTGAATTCGACTTAAAAAACTTTGACGTGATACTGAGCATGGATTGGTTGACCCAATACAAGGCGAGGATAGAGTGTGCTCAACAGAAGATAGTCTTACAAGCACCTGGAAGGAGAAGGATATCATACTACGCCGAGCCTCGTACAGCAAACGTAAAGGTGGTAAACGCCATGCAACTAAGTGCCTTGATCAAGAAAGGGTACCCAATGTACATGTGCTATGTGTACAACCTACGAGCAGAGGAGGACCCGTTGGGGCAAATTCCAGTAGTGCGAGAATATCCAGACGTCTTTCCGGAAGAAATATCAGGGATGCCACCGGAAAGGGACATCGAGTTCACAATTGACTTAGCACCAGAGACCGAACCAATCTCTAAAGCACCTTATCGAATGGCCCCAGCCGAGATGAAGGAGCTAAAGGAACAACTCGAGGATTTATTGGACAAAGGGTACATCCGACCAAGTACCTCACTGTGGGGTGCGCCGGTGTTATTTGTGCGAAAGAAAGATGGGAGTATGAGACTTTGCATCGACTACAGAGGTCTGAACCAAGTCACAATCAAGAACAAGTACCCATTGCCCAGAGTGGACGACTTGTTCGATCAACTGAGAGGAGCCAAAGTATTCTCAAAAATTGATCTAAGGTCGGGATATCACCAACTTAGGATCGCGGAGAAGGACATTCCTAAGACCGCATTCCGAACGAGATATGGACACTATGAGTTTACGGTGCTAGCCTTCGGACTGACGAACGCACCAGCAGTGTTCATGAACCTAATGAATAGCGTGTTCAGGGAGTTGTTAGATCAATGTGTGGTGGTCTTCATAGACGACATATTGATATACTCCAAAAATGAGGAAGAACACACCCGACACCTACACTTGGTCTTGGGCTTACTAAGGAGCAACCAGCTATATGCGAAGCTATCTAAATGTGAGTTCTAGCAAGACAAAGTGGCGTTCTTAGGGCACGTGGTCTCGAAGGAGGGTGTGTCGGTGGACCCAGCTAAAGTCTCGGCCGTCGCCGACAGGCCGATACCCAAGAGCCAAACGGACGTGAGAAGCTTCCTTGGACTAGCTGGCTACTATAGAAGGTTCGTGAAGGATTTCTCTAAAATTGCCCGACCACTTACTCAGTTATTGAAGAAAGGTGTGAAGATAAACTGGACAAAGGAATGTCACAAGCCTTTGAGCAACTAAAGGAGAAACTCACTACGACCCCAGTACTAACTTTGCCTATGGAAGAAGAAGACTTTGAGATCTTCAGTGATGCATCAAAGAAAGGGTTAGGATGTGTTCTAATGCAACAAAAGAAGGTTGTGGCATATGCATCTCGGCAACTAAGACCACATGAGGAGAACTACCCGACTCATGATCTCGAGTTAGCAGCGGTGGTGTTCGCGCTAAAGATTTGGCGACATTACCTATATGGGAGGCGTTGCAAGATATACACTGACCATAAGAGCCTTAAGTATATATTCACCCAAAAGGAGTTTAATATGAGACAAAGGAGATGGATAGAGCTGATCAAAGACTACGACTTGGACATAGCATACCACGAAGATAAAGTAAATGTGGTAGCCGATGCCCTTAGCCGAAAAGCTCAACTGGCCAACACAAGAATACTTCCACCAGAGTTGTACATGGAAGTAGCCCGCATGGGGATAGAGTTGGTTCAGCAAGGCACAGTGAACACCACGATCAACGTGATGACAATAAGACCCTCAATTTTTGACGAAATACGTGAAGGACAAGACGGAGATGTGAAGTTAGAGCGAATCTGTGAAAAGATGGCTCAAGGACAAGCTAGTGACTTCAAGATCCACGAAGATGGAAGTATAAGGTACAAGGGTAGATGGTGTGTACCACTTAAGTGTGCCGACTTAAAGAGAATAATCATGGAGGAAGGACACGAGACTCCATATTCGGTCCATCCCGGAGGAGATAAATTATACAAGGACTTAAGGAAGATATTCTGGTGGCCTCGAATGAAGCGGGAAGTAGCGGAGTTCGTGGAAAAATGTCCCACCTGCCAAAGGATCAAAGCCGAAAGAAAGAAACCATTGGGAATGGTCAAGCCACTGGATATTCCGACATGGAAATAGGACAGCATCTCCATGGATTTCGTATCTGGCCTACCCAAGACCTTACGCGGGATGAACAAAATCTGGGTCATCGTGGATAGGCTAACCAAGGCAGCAATATTCATTCCAATGAAGGAAACATGGAGCATGGAACAACTGGCCAAGGCTTACGTAGAAAATGTGGTTAAACGGCATGGAGTCCCACAAGACATCGTATCAGACAGAGATAGGCGGTTCATATCAAACTTCTGGACCAAGCTGCAAGAAGCCTTGGGCACAAAGTTGAAGATCAGCACAGCATTCCACCCAATGACTGATGGTCAAACCGAGAGAACCATCCAAACGCTGGAGGATATGTTACGAGCTTGCGTGCTAAAATTCAAAGGAAACTGGGAAGATCACTTAGCACTAATAGAGTTCTCGTACAACAACAGTCATCATGCAAGCATAGGAATAGCCCAATTTGAGGCACTATATGGACGGAAGTGTCGAAGTCCATTATGTTGGGCCGAATCTGGACCAACTATAGCGATTGGACCTGAGATGATTGAGGAATCCAAGAAGGCAGTAGAAGTAATCCAACAAAAAATGAAAGCCGCCCAGGATCGACAAAAGACATATGCCTATCAAGGACGAAGACAAGGCGAGTTCAACATCGGGGACCAAGTAATGTTGAAAGTATCTCCTATGAAAGGAGTAATGAGATTCGGGAAGCAAGGGAAGCTAAGCCCGAGATACATAGGCCCTTACAAGATAACAGCAAGGCTTCGGGAATTGGCCTATAGATTGGATCTACCCAAGGAGTTGGCTAGAGTCCACAATGTGTTCCATATATCCCAGCTGAAGCAGTATCACCATGGCTCAGCTAGAGAGCTACAGCCTGAAGTCATTGAACTGAATGAGGATCTAACTTATGAGGAACATGCCGTAAGGATTTTGGCTGTTAAGGAGAGGTCCACGAGGAAAAAGACTGTCACAATGGTTAAGGTTCAGTGGTCCAACCACAGCGAAGCAGATGCAACTTGGGAGTTGGAATATGAAGTTATGAGCAAGTACCCCCGAGCTCTTTCAACAAGAATGGCAGTTATGAGGACATAACTGTGAAACTAAGGAGGGGAGAATGTAACACCCAAGATTTTTAACTACCAAAATCCGGAAGTACAACGGTAACCTTATTTTTGGAGCCAAATTATTTCAACAAGTGTGAGTTAGATTTTAACGAGTTGGTTGTTAGGACTTCTTTTGGAGCTGATTTGGGCTATATTTTTAACATACTTTGGGCTGTCAAATCAGGCTGGATTAAGGGTTAATTAGCCCATTTTTAGAGCCCTAAAAATTAGGGTTGCAGCCACCTACATTAACCATGGATAAGGACTACAAAACCTATCCAAAACACTTAATTTTGGAAGGTTTTTGTAGCTGTAGCAGGCTGTGTGGAGAGGGCTGACAGTAATTGGCTGAAATCAAGGGATTTCATATTAACTCCCATTCCATAACCCCCCTCCCAACCCACCTATAAATACCCCCCTCCCATTCACTTTTCTACTCACACCTAAATCATTCTTCTCCTCTCCTCTCCTATACTTTAATGTTCTTCTTAGAGTTCTTAGTGTTTTTAGTGTTCTTAGTAGTCTTGTGAGTTCAAGCAAGCTAAGGAGGTTGCTAGCAAGGTCTTAAAGCTTTCCTAGCGTTTTCCACTTGAAGAGTAAGCTAGTCTTACCCGTACATTTCAAGTTTCATGCAAGTTCTTGAAATTCTATGCATGAAATGCTTTTAAGTGCTTTAATCTTATGTTTATGCATTAGTGTTAAAAGTTTTTGGGATTTTAATCCTATGTTATGTCAAAATGCTTTTGAAACCTTTTATCATGTGTTTTTGGGCTAGGCCCATGATGTCGAACTTAAATTGGACCGTTGGATCATTTTGTGGAATTTATTTAAATGATTTGAGGGCATGAGTACCGCGGTGGTACCTGAGTTGTGGATGACCGAACTTCCCTCTGGCTAAGTGGTAGGACGGTTTCCTCCCTTAGACCCACATGTTTTGAGCCTATGTTTCGCTAGACGTAAGTCGCGGTTCGCGGTCTAGTTTACCCGGGTATTAAATTCATAGATGTATCATCATGTGCATGTTGGGCCGCGGCTAGTTACTGCAGCCAAAGAAATATTGTGAATATATGTTGTGTATTTTAAATGGATACGCGTGTCCTCGGAATGAGGCTAGCTTGCTCAGCATTATTGCTGATTATTTGTTGTTTCCCCTTTTTCAAGGTAAATTTCATACGAGAAGTCATGCACGCACGTGGGCTTGGGAAGGTTTTCATAAATATGATTCATTTAAATTATTGCATCGAATTACTTTTAGAACAAATGTTTTGGCCATGGGCCCAATGAAATTTCTTATGTTATAAATAAAGTTTATTAATATAGTATTGTCTTCTTCCTAAAGCACTAGAAATTGTATTATGCATTAGTACTAATTGTGTTTAAACCGAGGAATACAAATTAGACTTGTGTACTATCGAGTTGCTAGGGGGCTTCTGTCTAAGGAGGCTTGATGATAACAAGGCCCGTCAGCCGGTGGCCCACCTCCCTTTCTTGGAATCCCCCAACACAACCTTATAGAACTCAAGTACTTAACAGTAATTTCAAAGTTAAGACACTTAAGTTAATCAAAATTCCTTCTATTAGCCTTAGCATTCCTTGGTCAAGTTAGCCGTAGCGAGCTTGACTAAGGGATGTGGCGGTAACACTCCCGCCAAACCATATTTTAAAAACGGGGGTGTTACAGAAGCACGATGCAAATTGGCAAGTAGTAACTTGTTTGTGGATTACCTGCTTTTCCAGCTGCCTAGTTCTTGATTCTGCTTCTTGGCACCGTTCTTCAGCTATTCGTAGCTATAACACAAGGTTACAGAAAGGTGACAATGAATGAATTAACGCATCATGCTAGAGCTTTAGATTAATAGAATATTAAAATAGGCTTAAAAGATACTCTCTCCATTCCTTATTATTTGTCACAGAAAGGTGGTAGGTAAGACACACTACCAACTTTTTCGTGACAAATGAAAAGAAATGGAGGGAAAACAAAAAAGAAACCGAAGAAACACCTTTTCCAATAGACTATCGTTTTCTTCCTGAAGCATGTCAAGCTGCAATCCAATGTAAAATTAATATAGAAGATGGATAAAAATACATTTTAATTGCAAAATTGAAACAACATTTGGTGGTTGATGGAACTTATGAAAAGGCTAAGGTAGTCACATGCTTTCCTTCATTGATTGGTTATGGAAGCACAAATATATGTATAACTGTAGTATCCACTCCTTTCTACATGGGATGGAGAATTTTATGACATAAAAATAGCACATATGTTGTTACTAATTTTTTTACCTCATCTTGTAGAGCAGAAGAAGGTTGGGCACCAGTAGGTTCTTTATTTTTTAAAGTTGCAAAATCAAGTGAAAACCTGGAGTGACAAGTTAAGTATGTATAAGATGTATAACAAACATTAACTAAACAAGAGAGAGAGAGAGAGAGAGAGAGAGAGAGAGAGAGAGAGAGAGAGAGGACAACAACAAAATGTAAGACAATCAATGTTTAGTGTTATAAAAGGCATCAATATATTGTTCAAAACCAAGCATATGCAAAAATCAAACCTGATAGTTTAAATATAGAACGTCAAAAGAATATTCTCAAGCACAGTAAGATATCCGTATCATGGATCACCTGAAAAAATGAAGGTAAAATGAAGAAGATACTATACTTTTTATCTCGATTTCTATCTCGTTGAAACTCAGGAAGTCCAGATGGTGCTGGCTTAATTGAAAGAGGCACACTAACAGCTGTCTTGACCTTAGAAAACGACTGGCGAGCTGCACGACCAGACTTAGATTGTTCTGGTAAAGTAGCATTCCTGGGTGCAGACAAAAGTAGGGTTTCTTCAGCAATTACGACCAGCTCCAGAAGAATGAAGAGATGGTAGTGGTTCTACATGCTTGGACCTAGATGCGGTGCATGCTGATGAAGGCTGCTGTTCAGATGAGTTAACAGCTGCAGATGTTTTAGCAGTTGTGGTTGGCTATGAAACTCGGACACCCTCATTTGGGTCGAGAATCGGCCTCGGACACGATTCTATCACGGACACGACACCGGACACGTGTCCGGCAACGACTCCGACGAGTGGACACTGAGTCGACTCTTTTTGAAGGAAGGAGTCGGCTTTGGACGAGGGAGCAAAGAATCCATGGTGGAGGAAAGCAATCTTGGACGATCTTGTTGGGAGGAAAGTGGCCGCCGGTGCAAGGAGGCGGCGGCGGCGGCGCCGGCGATTGAAAATAAGGTGTGTAGAAATCGGAGATAAGAGAAATTGTGCAGAGAAGATCCGCGATTGCTATGCTGGGAGAGTGGGAGGTAGGAGATGATGATGTTTAGGGTTTAGGGTTTTAGGGCACAAATGACTAGGGGCTTAGGGGTTTAGGGTTTTAGGAGATGATGATGATGATGATGTTTAGGGTAGGAGATGATGATGTTTACTGTTAGGGGCTTAGGGCACAAATGACTAATGGGCTAATAAATATACTCCATTATATGGGCCTGTTAGGGGCTTAGGGCACAAATGACTAATGGACTAATAAATATACTCCATTATATGGGCCTATAAAACCTGTATAACTAATGGCCTTAATAAAATAAATTAAAAAGAAAATATAGGTCACTATCAAGCCCAATACAGTTTTATAAAATTAAAACATGGGTGGAGATGGAAAATGAAAAAAAATAAAGAAAAAGACTTAAATAAATTGAGTGTCCAATATTATTATTCGGACACTCCGAATCGTGTCCGTATCTTGAAAATGGTCAAGACACCTATTTGACCGTGTCTCCGTATCCCCAAATTTTAAAAATTGAGTGTCGACTCTTCCGATTCCCGAATCGTGTCCGACACTCAAAACAGAGTCCGAGTAACATAGGTGGTTGGACGTGAAGAAGGTTGTTCTTCTTCAACTGGATCCGGTAATTGAAATTTACGACCAGCTAGAGCAGGATGAAGACATGGAGCCGGTTCTTCAGGCTTGGATTGAGATGTATGAGAAGAATATGCTGCATGAGCAGATGAAGGCCTCTGTTCAACTGCATTTACAGGTGCAGATGCTCTGGATGTTGAAATTGGACATGGTTGTTCCGCTGAGTTAACAGCTGCAGATGGTCTGGCTCCTGATGCTGGACGTGTTAATGATGGCAATTCAGCTGGTTTACGAACTGATTGAAACGTAAGATAGATGATTCAGTCATGTTATCACTAATAAATGTTTCCACATAAAACTTCATAGTGATACTAATCTGGTAAAAATCAAGAACAATTTTACTGTCTGTTAAACAAGTGAACATACAGGTTCACCTCAAGTTAGTCATTTATTACCTTGATTTGCATTCACCATGAGAATTCCATTTGTAATAACTGCAAGAATTATTTAACTTTGGCTAGTAACAAATAAGAGTCCTAGTAAAAATATCTCTGTTGCAAAAATAACGAGGAGTAGAATGAATTCATGCTAGGAGGCATTGTAATAAAAGTCCCTGTTATAATATATATCAAGATTTGTATAAAATGATGCTAGATTGACTTGCATCGTACTGGCTAATTACCACTGGAACTCGATTTTTAGCTGGTCTTCCACCTGCAAGTCCTAGGCCAAGGCCAGCTGAAGGACCTTTTGGTTCATAATCCATCAGAAGCTCATCCTCCTCGTCACCATCATCAGGTGATTGAGTAGCCATAACTTGAGCCAGCCTTTGAGCCGCTGCTTTGGCATTCTGTGGTCGCTTCATATTTGAAAGTCTGGATGAACCTGAGACAGAATGGATGTGAATTGGGGATGCAAGTTGCAAAGGAGAGCCACCATTGAAAAATTAGAAAGATGCTTCTGCTATACATTCACTTTGTTCTGCTCTGGAGAACCAGTTCACAACTATACCATATTTTTTGCTGGCCTCCTTCATAACAGTATTCTGGAGAAGCTAACAATTAATACAGCAGGAATATGTCTTTCTTAAATTACATACACTCATCTTTGGTCTTCAAGAAGATTCACATTAGTAAAACAGACAAGCTTTTGAATCAACACACCAGAAACCTAAAAGACAGGAATCCTGGATTGGTGGAGTTCTGATTGATTTTTACCATAGAATATAAGAACAATACAACCATTGTTCTGATGAAGATGATCAAATTCCCTTGACACCGCAACACAATGAATTTTTGTAGATTATTTCAATCAATTTATAAATAAATATAGAACTAGGCAACCCTGAAAAAGTTTTATCCCAACATATTTCTTGATCCAACGAACCAAACCAAGCAAATGACAGATTTTTTTTCAAGTCCAGATAGTGCAAAATAGAATGTAAAAGAATGCAAATCTTGTAGGACTATATGAACAAACTATGCTAATCCATTATCCAAGCTCTTCCCAGTCAACTCAGAGTCTTCAGATAGAGTTAACACGAAATGCATGAAATGCTCTGATTGGTGAAAACCCAAATACTATCATATACAGAGTATAAATTAATAAGACCCCAAATATTCATCAGCAAATTACTTCTTAAACATGATACTTGTGGTTAAATTCATATATTTATCCCCCATCTGTATAGTATTGGCAACCTGCTCTCAGAATTACATCAATCCCTTGGAAACCACAAGTATTTGCCAGCTTGATTTACTGACACAATTATTTTCCCTTGCATAGATAGTCCAAGTAGATGGTCCATGTTTTGAAGTGGGAAGAACAATTATAAGGACAAAGTCTGTTCTACGTAAGAGTTGTTCCAGAACTACTCAATTACAATCAAGTGGGGGAAAGGTCAATATATCATTCTCAACAACACACCCATCAGTAATTTCAGGAGTTGTACAAATGACAATACTAGAAGAGAGATTATTTGCAATGCCTGGAAATTAAACCACCACGACCCAAATGTAGGCATAAATTATTCGCGCAACTAATCAAACCCATTCCGGCCCTAAGGACCACGGATCAATCAGATCACACCAAAAATACGAAAAACCAATCACGGTAAAAATGTCACCCTAGACCCACCCCAAAATACGGAATCCAAATTCCAACAAACAACCATTGGAAACAATTCAACACACAAATTCGAGTGTCCAGTTTCGAAAAACAATCAATTAACACTCGCCCAATTTTCCATCATTCCTCGAAACAAATTACTGGATATGTGTGTGCGCGTCACTGTGGTGTGTATGCATGTAAGCTATATGGCGTACCTGAGGGAAATGACACCCAAATACGATCAAAATTCTCTGTCTAACCCTATGAATCAGAATCGATCAAGGGTTCGTCGCAGCGCCATAATGTAATTTGTATGGGACACGATATTGGATCGGAATCGGGAACTGGATTTTATGGGGAAGAAGTGAAGAACAGCACATGCGTATTTGCAGGTATAGTCGTCTCTCTGTGGGCAGTGCGTATAACCATGCAACCGTGCCATCACCATGGCAAATTGACAATCCCTCCATTGCACTGATTAATTTTAGTTCATAGGCATATAATAATTAAATTATTCTTTTTCAGAGGTAATTACATTTATTTAAAATATTAAAAATGATCAACAAAAAGAATTACATTGGCGCAGATCCACTAGTCCTGGTTGTCTCTCACAAAACAAAACAAAATTTTGCATACATAAAAAATTCAAACTCTGGCTTAAAATACTAAAGCATCATACTACTCACGTCAACTACAACGTAGGGTTTTGGGTGGGTCAATTGATGTAACATAATTTTTTTTAAAAAAAAAATTAATAGCACTATTAATTAATTAATAAGTTAATTTTAACCAAATTTATTTAAAGGAAATAGATATATTAAATTAAATTCTATCTGCTCTTTTCAAATTTTCGTTTTTAAGAGTTCTTCATTTTTCTCTTTTTTGTTGGTATGCATCAATTCTAGTTTCAATAAAAATTCTCATTCTTCACATCATCCTTCTAAATTCAGGTTTGAGAGTTGTTCTCGCATGTAGGGTAACATGCTACTAGTTTTGATTTGAAATGATAAATTAAGTACATTTTGAACTCGGTTTTGTATTCAATTATTGTCTTTTGCTACTTGGTTTTTAGGTAAATACCAGGGTATCTAGCAGCAACTGAAGAGAAGGGTGAGTACTGGGGAGTCCAGCAGGGGTCCCCAAGACAAGAGGAACCGGGACTCGAGAAGCGAGAACAACACTGAAAGGAACGAACAGCGCAGAGGGTCGAATAGGCCCAACAAAACAACACTGGGAGAAGGTTCAACCAAGAAGATCCGGTACCACCTTGCCCGAGATGTGGACGACCCCATCTGGCAAGGGGATGCCCGCAGCAGGGCGCCTGTTTGCGATGTGGTCGAATGGGTCACGTTCGACGGGATTGCCGAACCAGGATCGAGAACATAACAAAAAGGGACGATTTGGTCACGGGGCAAGAACAGCCTCAAAATCAGAACGGGCGAAACGGGAATAACCAGGGGTACAGACCCCCTCAAAATAGGCCGCAGAATCAGAACCAGAACCAACGACCTCCGCCCCCTCAGAATCAAAACCAACAACAAAATCAGCAGCCGAATGCGAATCAGCAGGGCAATCAGGGACGCCCTATGGGGAGGCTTAACGTGGTGAATCAAGCGGACGTGCCTGCGCAGGGAGAAGTGATGGCAGGTACATTTTTTGTTTTGAATACGCCCCTTAGAATTCTATTTGATTCTGGAGCTAGTTGTTCGATTATAGCATCAAGGATAGTGCCTGAGTTAGATCTACCTAAGTGCGAGAGAATTAGCTTAGGAATTCAATTGCGTGTCTTGCTCTAAACGATATAACGGAATTCCTATAGTGATAAAGAACGTAGAATTCTTCGCGAACTTAGTAGAATTTAACTTAAGAGACTTTGACATCATACTGGGGATGGATTGGTTATTCCAGTATAAAGCGGTGATCGAATGCCAAAAACAAAAGATCACATTGTCAAAAAGTAGGGGAAAGAGAGTTATCTTTTACTCTCAGCCCCCTAAGAAGAGTAACAAAATCGTTAGTGCACTTAAACTAAGTAACTTGATGCGTAAGGGGTATGAACTATATGCGTGCTATGTGCACAACCTTGAGGCGGAAGAAAACAAGGTTGATAGCATACCAGTGGTAAGAGAATACCCGGACGTGTTCCCTGAGGACGTTCCGGGCATGCCACCTGAGAGAGATCTTGAATTCACTATAGATCTCATTCCGGGGACAGAGCCTGTCTCAAAAGCTCCGTACCGGATGGCACCACTGGAAATGAAGGAGTTAAAGGAACAACTCGAGGAACTGTTAGGAAAAGGTTACATAAGACCGAGTACGTCCCCTTGGGGAGCACCGGTTTTGTTTGTCAAAAAGAAAGACGGAGGACTACGTCTTTGCATAGATTACCGAGGATTAAACCAAGTGACCATCAAGAATAAATACCCCCTACCGAGAATAGAAGATCTGTTTGATCAACTGAAGGGAGCTTCAGTATTCTCGAAGATCGACTTACGATCTGGGTATCATCAATTGAGGATCGCCGAGAAGGACATTCCGAAGACGGCGTTTCGAACGCGATATGGCCATTACGAGTTCACAGTGTTATCCTTCGGGTTAACAAATGCTCCGGCCATGTTCATGAATCTCATGAACAACGTGTTCCGAGAATTGTTAGATCAGTGCGTCGTAGTGTTCATCGACGACATCCTGATCTACTCAAAGAGCGAAGAAGAGCATGCCCAACACTTACATCAAGTGTTAGAAATCTTGCGAAGAAATCAGCTATACGGCAAGCTGTCGAAATGCGATTTCTGGTTGAAAGAAGTGGCATTTCTCGGACACATAGTATCCGCTGATGGAGTATCAGTGGATCCAGCAAAGGTCTCTGTCGTAACTGAATGGGCAACCCCAAAGAGCCAAACTGAGATAAGGAGTTTCCTTGGATTAGCTGGGTATTATAGACGATTTGTGAAGGACTTTTCAAGGATTGCACGTCCTTTGACCCAGCTACTGAAGAATGGGACAAAATACGAGTGGACCGAAGCATGTGAGACTGCGTTTCAAGAACTTAAGAAACGACTCACAACAACACCCGTATTAACACTACCATCAGAGAATGGTGACTTCGAAGTTTATAGCGATGCTTCGAAGGAAGGTTTAGGTTGTGTCTTGATGCAAGACTCGAGAGTCGTAGCGTATGCGTCACGCCAACTAAAACCTCAAGAGGAGAATTATCCGACACATGACCTGGAGTTGGCAGCGGTCGTTTTCGCTCTAAAGATATGGAGACATTATCTTTATGGGCGGAAGTGTCGAATGTCCACCGACCACAAGAGCTTGAAATATATATTCACTCAGAAGGAGTTGAATTTGAGACAGCGACGGTGGTTGGAACTTATTAAGGACTACGATTTAGAGATAGCATACCACGAAGGGAAGGCGAATGTGGTAGCCGATGCCCTAAGTCGGAAAACCCAACACGTGACAAACTCGTTGGTAATTTCGCCGGCATTGTACATGGAGTTAGTAAGATTGGAGTTAGAACTTGTGCATCCTGGCACAGTGAGTGAAACGATCAATGCCATGGTCGTAGAAACTCCAATATTGGACGAGATTCGACTCGCTCAACCGGGCGACGTAAAACTCGAGAAGATAAGGGGGTATATTGCCGAAGGAAAGGCGATAGGATTTGCTGTCCACGAGGATGGAAGCATCCGTTTTAAAGGGAGATGGTGTGTGCCTCAGAAGTGTGCCGAATTGAAGCAAAGATTGATGGAGGAATGGCACAACACGCCATATTCCGTACATCCCAGAGGTGACAAGCTATACAAAGATCTGAAGAAGATCTATTGGTGGCCGGGAATGAAGAAGGAAGTGGCAAATTTCGTAGCGAAATGTCTCACCTGCCAAAGGGTAAAGGCAGTGCGACATAAACCCTTAGGATTGATGCAACCACTAGAGATTCCAAGTTGGAAGTGGGATAGCATCTCGATGGACTTTGTCTCGGGATTACCCCGATCACCTAAAGGCATGAACAAAATTTGGGTGATTGTGGATAGGCTAACAAAGACAGCCATATTTATCCCAATGAAAGACACGTGGACTATGGACCAATTGGCCCGAGCCTGCATTGATAATGTGGTACGACGACATGGAGTACCACATGATATCATTTCCGATAGAGACAGTAGGTTTGTCTCTCATTTTTGGACGGAGTTACAAAAAGCTCTCGGTACTCAAATCAAAATGAGCACCGCATTCCACCCAATGACGGATGGACAAACCGAGAGGACAATCCAAACACTAGAAGACATGCTGAGAGCATGTGTGTTGGAATTCAAAGGGAATTGGGAATCTCATTTACCCTTAATTGAGTTTTCCTATAATAATAGCTACCATGCTAGCATCGGCATGGCACCATTCGAGGCATTGTATGAACGAAAGTGCCGAAGCCCGTTGAGCTGGGAAGAAAACGATAAGTCCGTGGTAGTGAGACCACAACTTATCGAAGACATGGCTCAACAAATCAAAGTGATTCAAGGGAAAATGAAAGCCGCTCAAGACCGTCAAAAGAGTTATGCCGACGTGAGACGACGAGACCTAGAATTTCAAGTGGGAGATAGGGTCATGCTAAAGATATCACCCATGAAGGGGTTGATGCGCTTTGGCAAGCGAGGAAAGTTAAGTCCTCGATATATAGGACCTTACGAAATTCTAGAACGAGTCGGAACTCTAGCTTACCGATTGGCTTTACCGCCACAATTAGATCGAGTTTATAATGTCTTCCATGTCTCACAACTAAAGAAGTATGTGCCGGACCCGACACATGTACTTCAACCGAAGATAATTGAGCTCGATAAAGATTTGACTTATGAAGAGGTCCCAGTGCGTGTTCTCGACACTAAGGAATGAGTAACGAGGAACAAAACCGTCAAAATGATCAAGGTTCTTTGGTCGAACCACGAAAGTGAGACGGCAACTTGGGAAGTAGAATCCGACATGAGAGAACGCTACCCGACATTATTCCAAACCGATACCGACACAGTTATGGGGACATAACTGCAATCTTAAGGGAGAGAGGATGTCATACCGTGTATTTTTCATACATCCTTGTAATCAAACAAACAAATTCAAATTGTTTTGAACTACGTCATGACTTGATCCCTTCACCGGGTACGTAGGCAGCTTAGAAGTCTTAATTCTAAGTTCAGTCACAAAATAATAAAATAAACGAAAGACCTTAGCACGGGAAAAAGCCGAAACACAACTTCGAGGATGAAGTTGATTCTTAAGGAGGGTAGACTGTAATACCCGAGAATTTTACAACATAAATAAATAAATAAATATTATAAATAAATAAATAAACAAATAAATCAGTAAATACATTAAATAAATAAATATAGAAGAAATGAGAAATGAAATTAATTAAAAGAGATTTAATTAAACAAAAGAAATTAAAGTTAAATAAGTCGTTACACGGGAACCCGATATAAATGAACTCGAGAATTCGAGCCAAAACGTAAATTTAGATCCGAAGGAAATAACGACACGAAATAGGAACCCGAAGAGAGTCCGGAAATTGGAATCCGGGAACATAGAGGGATAGAAACCCGAAAGAGAGGCGGAAAAGCACGACGGATTGCACGACCCGCCCGGACCGAAATCCAGGCGTTCGTCGCGCGCTGACCGCGCGCTAATGGGGGAAAAGGCGCGCCAACCCCGCGCCACGCGACAGATTCGCCCATTGCGTGAATCTCTCGCGCCGAATGCGGATTTTTCGACTTTCGGTTGAACGTCTCTCGACTCAAGACCCTTAGGGTCAGATTTTGGACGCCCCAGGACTTAGCTATCTATAAATAAACCCCCTCGGAGACCCTAAACCCTTTTCAAAACCCAACGACACTCTCTAAACACAAAGTTAGTAATCCCGGAGTCAACGGAGGCACCAAGAGACCGAGACAGCGGCTGTTGGACGAAAATCGGGAGATCTCCAACGTGTGGTAAGCCCTAGTCTGAATAATCCTTGTTTGTTTCAATCCGAAAACGGATTCTAACCTCGTTCTCTTCTCTTTACACCCCGAATCGGATCTAGAACGAGGAACCCGACGAACGAGGAGGAGGAACGGTGAACTGGAAGCCACGCCTTCGAAATAGACATCCCAGACGTTCACAAATCAGTAAGTTAACTCTTACATGGTTTTGGGAGGAATTAAAACGTTCGAAACTAAAAGATTTAACAAGAAATCGTAAATCTGTCAACTTATGTTTTCTACCAACGCAACAGTTTTGACGAATTTTTCCGAACCTTAAAACGACTTCAAACGGAAAAACTTAAAACACAAAAAACGTTTCTAAGGCTTAGATCTATCTACTATAAAATTTTCAGAATTTTTAGAGACGATTTGATATGTGAAAACCAACCGAAACCGAGCTGCTTGAATCTAGATCTTGAAATTCTTGACAGAACTTAGGTTTGATCTTGATCACGTTTTTGACATAGGTTCCAGACCGATTTAGATCTTTGGCCGAACATGAAAGTTGTAGATAAATGTCTTAAGATAGTCTCTGTAAAATTTCATCAAATTTGGAGTTGAATTGCTATGGTAGAATTCGAAATCTTTAAACTGTGACATAGGAAATTCGGACAGAATTATGCTTCTGTGAAAATTGGTGGTTTTGACCTATTTTGGTATCTCGGATTGAAAACGTTAAAACACGAAAGTTGTAGATCTCGACGTTTCTGAGTCATTTGTGAAATTTTGGAATTTTTCGAATTAAATCTGATTTTAGGCGGATTTTATAGTAAACTGTGGTTTACCGGAAATCAAATCTTGAAATCTTGTTGAAACATGGAGTTAACCTTTAGGGTTGAAATATATTGAAATATTGTTTTCAAATAAATAAAATTTAAATCAGATTTTTGAAAATTAAATCCTCTTACAAACTTGATAAATTAAAATTAGGGGTGAGTGCTCTGCAGGGTGCCCCCTAACGATTCACTTCGTGCCTTAATGGACGATGGTGACCCGCGCGCTAAACTTGAGATATGATATTGCCAAAACGGCATGAGATATAGAGCCTACACTCTCGAGAATATCCACATGGGTTTCCCGAGGCTCCGGAGTGGTACTGGGTATGGCTGATACTGTTGCGGCCGCCGGGCTACCGGCTAAACTTGTTGAGATTGCGATGCAATCGTGAAATACTTGAAATACTAAATCTGGGATGTAACGGGGATATTAAATTAAATTAAATTAGATTAAATTATGTTTGTTGTCCAATTAAATTATTTAAATGCTTTATTTAAATTATGACTATTATTTTGAATCATGCGAAATGTGTTGTTAAATAAAGCCCTGAAGTAAATTATGCAATTGGATTGTTGATTAGATTAAATTAAATATTATGTTATTATCATGCTTTTATTTATCTATTAAATTAATGGCTTTTAAACCCTACGATCATGCATGTGTTAACTTACTCAGCAAGTTGTGCTGACCAAACCATTTCTTTTTATTTTCTTCTCTTACAGAGTATGTAGAGTGAACATGAGCACTTCATGCATGGGAACTTTATCTTTTGGGAAAACATTATTTTGTGTAAATTCGTACATTAGACTATATTATGAACGGGCCTGTTTAACCCGTGTTTTGTCCATGTCGGCCCTACTTACATTTTCCGCTGCAATACTATACTTAAATATTATTTCCGCTGCGCTATGATATTATTATTTTCGAATTATATTGTATGGGCTGTTTTGAATGCTTTAAATGTTTTAAATACTGCAATACCTAGCCTTGCATCTCTTTAGTAAGCCCGGAGAAACCGTGTCTTACTGGGGAGATGTGGCGGTGACATCCCGACCTGGGTAATCAAAAACCGGGGTGTTACAAGATTGATAAGATATTGAGTATTTTTTTCAATATTTTTAGTTGTCAATTTTAGTTTTTTGTTGTTCCTGTAAACTTGTAGCGGTATTTTATCTTAAGGACTTTTCAGAAAAGCAATTGATTGTTTTTTAATATTTATAAGATTTTGGGATGTAAAACATTTAAATGAACTTTCTATCAAGTTCTTTGAGACAAAAAAAAAATACGAAATACGTTCTGCTTTCGGAACGTTAAATCGTTGTAAGACATAAAACAGCTCGCAGGAGAAGATAATGAATAGTGTTTCCGGCGAGGCCCCAAACTTCTTCAAAAATCACAGATTGTATACGCATTCGATTCCTCTCGTCATAAGGATCATAACTATATACTCGGATTTGAGAAAATCACACTGTAGCCCGAGATGTCAAAACTTGGCCGCAGTTTTCTACAACTTGGCCGGAAAAATAGTTTTGCTTGGCCGGAGACCGTTTCTTCACCGTCGACGTCGCACCTTATACCGATTTCAATCGAAATCGCCTATCGATTACCATCGTAAGCTTAAAACACACTTTCGTTCAACGTACAACAAAATCGATGAAATTTTCGGAATTTCACATTCAAATTCACGTACGTTGCTCTCTGCTATCTAACTTTCATCACCAACAATGCTAGAGAATCGAGGTGATCTGATACCATATGTTTTCGCAACTCTTTTGTGTGGCTGCCACTCTTCCTTACCCCTATCTCACTCACAGCCGCACCGGAGACTATCGCAGCCGCCAGTCTGTCAGCCGCCCAAGGTCTGCTTGTCGCCACTCTGCTGGCCGTCCAAGGTCTTTCTGCCACGATGTCGGCCGCCCGGAGAGAACATGCCGTGATTGCCAGCCGCCACCACTCTGTCGGCCGCCCGTAGATCTTAGCAGACATCCCCTGTCTTGTTGGTTTTGATGCCATATTGTTCCCATGGCTCAATCTTGGGTATTACTATTATTTTTGTTTATTTATTTATTTAATTTTTATTTAATTTTATTATTATTTTACCAACTACCAGGCCTTCAAGGCCGCCGTTGATGGCATTCAAGGGCCACTATCGTGGGAGTTTGCCAGCACCTTTGACTAGTCTTCTTCTTTACTGGGTTTCACTTCCTTGAAATGAGTCTCATATGTAGGCGACGCCTCTCATCTTGTTCCTCAAGGAACTTTTCCAAACGGGCCGCCCTTTCGGCTAGCTGGGCAAGGTCATTGGAATCTTGCACAATTAAATGTTCTTTTAATTTTGGCAGCATATTTGCCACTGCAATGTTGGCTATTTCCCTCTCAGGGACAGCCATCGTGCATTGACCCTTAAGCCTTTGTAATCTATTGATAAATGTAATCGCCGCTTCATCGGTGAATTGTTTAGCATTAGTTAGATCTGTCAAAATAACTTGTGCTAATGAAGTCTAGAACCTATCGTGGAAGGCTCTCTCTAGGTCGACCCAATTCTGAATCGAGTTAGGCCACAAAGACGCGTACCAAGCGAAGCCAGGTCCAGTAAGGGATGTACTGTACAACCTCAGCTTCAGCCAATCATTGGCCGCCACTACACCGCATTGAGCGGTGAATCTACCCACATGCTCCAATGTAGACTTGCCGTCGTCCCCTGAGAACATAGTAAATTCGGGCATCTTGAAGCCCCTTGGGTTTGGTTGCATGGTGTCTACCCAATCAGGATAGGGTTTCCGGTATGTAGGCCGCTCCATCGGCCTCAGTTGAATCTCAATGTGCTGCTGCATCATGTCTGCCAGCAACTCGGGTGAGACCGCCGGTGCCTGTGTAGGAGGCATGGCGGCTGGAGGTGTAGCAGGAACAATGGCGACTGGTGTGGCAGGAGTCGTAGCCACTCCACATGGCTGTGGCGTCTGCCCCCAGGGTTGTGATGCTTGCTCCCCTAGCTGTGGCGTCTGCCCCAGGGCTGTGGCGCCTGCCCCCCTGGCTGTTGGAGCACCAAAACCGGGATTTAGTGATGCCGGTACTGGCGAGTTAGCCACATACTGTGTGGTTGAAGCATTCGGCACAAGAGGTGCCGCTTGGCGTGGTGCCGTGCCAGGCCCCAGAGGCCGTTGGACAGCCTGGTGCAATGCTAGATACCATCAGGCATCCTGATGATGCATAAATCGGCACTGGAGGTGCCGCATAACCAAAATTCGGCATAATAGGTATCGCTGGAGTGAAAGCATACGCAACCTGATATGGTATGGGAACGAACTAGTGCAGTGAAAATCCGGATCAATCAACCCGATAATCCGAACCCGATTTTATTTGGGCTAGAATTAATTAAATTGAGGAATGCAGATATTGGCCCAAGTCTATATTGGCCCAGCAAGGATTGAATGTTCTTGGCCCAATAGCAGATCCGGTCCGACAAGGGTAGAAAAGATCCGACTAAGTTGAAGGACCCGGATGGAATCCAATTGTGGGTTCCCCAAATTTGATGTAGGAAGCAATCACCGTCGCCGGAGGGTCACCGGAGGATCGCCGAAAGGTCGTCGGAATCTTGGAAGCCGCACCGGAAGGTCGAACGAAGCTCGCCGGAAAACTGACCGAAAGTTGGCCGGAGACCGATCGGAGCCGCCGAAAGGTCACCGGAGTCGCGGGGGCCCACCGGAAGGTCAAACGGAGCTCGCCGAAAGTTGACCGGAGGTCGGCCGGAACCACTGCCAGTCGCCGGACAAGTTTTGGGCAAGTCGGAAGATGGCCGGATATTATTTTGTAATAGCATAAACAATGTAGGACTTAAATACCTTGAAATTTGGCTAAGGCATGGAAGTTGGTGTGGTATACCAACTTCCGTGCGGTCTTATACTGACCTGGTTGGTGCGGTATACTAACGTCTGTTCGGGCTTATACCGACCTTGTTGGTGTGCTGTACCAACTTCGGGATGCGGTCTAAACCGCACAAACCGCATGCATATACCCAGGGCCGTGTAATTATTTCCGGTGGCCCTGTTCTAATAAAAATTTTAGGCCCCTTATCGTGTTTAAAAAATTAATTACAAATTTTTAAAATTATTTGTACAAATAACACTATAATAAAAAAAAATGTAAAACACAAAAATTCAACCTAAAAGATTATCAATCAATGATCGTAGTTCTTTACCAAAGAATAAAAGTACAAAGAAAAAAAAAATCAAAAAACAACCTTCTACTTAAAAAATAATCATTTAAACATTTTTAAAAGTAAATTCATCAGCTAAGTTGTCATATTTTATTATTTTCTCAAAAAGATCATTCATAATTGCTATCTAGACAACCCTAAAATTCTTCATTCCTCAAAAAGAAAAAAAAAAAATTGCTATCTAGACAAGTCTCTCCTCGAAACTTGTAAAAGAATTCCACTTTATTCTAGATCATTTATAAATTTAGTAAAAGAGTCTCTAATTACCATATTCAACAAATTAAATTAAATTTATATTAATTTAATATATAAAAATATAAAAGAAAAATAAAATAAATAATGTGCCCCCAATTCTTTGGGGGCCCTGTGCTATTGGTCAGGTTGCACAGCCTCATAGCCGGCTGTGCATATACCGACCTGGTTGGTGCGGTATACCAACTTATGTTCGGTCTTATACCGACCTGGTTGGTGTGGTGTACCAACTTTGGGATGCGGTCTAAACCGCATCGCATGCGGGTTTCATATACAGACCTCGTAGCGCACATATACCGACCCTATAGCCTACATATACCGTATCTGTAACCACCGTATACCAACCTTCACCATTCCGCACCTAAGCCAATTTTTTATGTTTTCTTCATTTTTTTTGTTGTTTAATCATTCCTTAGACTTGTCTAATGGGCTTGGTCTATGACCTCCCCTCATTTTGTAAGACATCTTTTGGCTAGAATATTGAATGAGAACACTTTCTCTCTTATCTTCCAAAGATCACTTAGAATTTGTGGGAACCGAAAACCCACAATGGAGAGCAATCTCAACCCAATCGTGTTTTAGACTCGGGCTAGTCCACACGATTCAGATTCTTGAAGCAAATCCGGGATCGAACATCCATTGTTGAAGCATTTGGAGGAGACGTTGTTGTCGGGATTCTCTTGCATCTCCATCTCAACATTTTCTTCAATATTGGAGCTTCCCTATCCTTATTTTAACTTTCTTGTATTTTTCCTTCCTTGTATTTTGTAGATCTATTGTATTTCTTTGTCGATCCATGGCAACTAGCCAGGCCTTCGGTCTCAGGGAGTGGCGGCTGGCCAGATGTGGTTCCACAAGTCCGCTGTTGGCTGCCTGACGGCCCTGGACATGGGATACTTGGTGGCATAGCCGTGCCGTTTGCAGGAACGGTTTCGTCTTGCTGCGTACGCAAGGAACCGCAAATTCTATCTGCTTGATCGGCCATGGCAGGCCGCAACACATCAAGTGCCTCGGGAGCAAAGGCATGAATTCGGCCATCGATTCGGTCATCGATAGCCGCATTTGCTCGGACAACATAGGGGTTTGCATTATGCCCTGTTGCGTTAGAGGAGGGCTCGCTGTCTCAACGGCGTCCTCAAATGTTGCTTTTCCTGGTGTCTTGTCTTGTAAAGACATTTCCTCGAACTTTTGAGTTAGATCACTCACTAATCTTCCAGATCTCAAGCGCATATACTCAAAGCGGATATGATTTCCACTCGTGTTCCACTGAGCGTGCCAATTTGTTGAACCAAGAAATTGTTTGAGGTTGAAAACCTCTATTTGGAATTGAAGAGTGTCGAGAAGAATTACAAAAGACTTGCCGAATGGAAATTACAGGAATAAAATAAAGCTGTAAACGAACTGAAGTGCGAAACAAATGAACAAAAACTATAGAAAGCGATAAATAAACAAAAGGAATTGCAGAAAGTAAAAAAAAAAATGTAAATAGGGCTTCTTTGAGAAGGATTTGAGTTCCCTGTATGACTGTATCACTGATGGATATTATATTTATAAGCAGATGGTGAGTCTTCAACTGTCCTCCTCCATGCCTCTGCTTCAATCGCCTCAAAGTGTTTACTCTCTTCATGCTTCAGAAACCGCTTTGTGGTGTGCGACCTTATCCTTTGTTTGGTCTAAACCGCCCTAATGGCGGGCCTCAACTGCCTCATTATATATATATATATATTCTACTCGATACTTCGTAGGCTCCATTGTATACCGGGCTGGCAACTAAGTAAAATATTGGGCCGAATGTGAATTGGGCTCAAATATTTATTGGGTTAACACTACTATACTCTCCATTGGGGTGTTTGCCTCATGACTTTATTTATAGTGCCCAATATTGACATTGTTCACATTTGATTATCAAAATACTCCTATGAAAATGTTAACCTTTAATTAGTCTTTGTTTGGTGGGTTTTTCGAATTTACTTTTGATTTTTAGTTCAAATATTTATTTATTTTTTTAAAATTAAGTCTGCTAGCCTGTGAAAACCATAGTCATAAATAGAAACTAAAGTATATTTCCAGTTTCCTCGTATGTTCAAATGTTGCTTATTTATTAGAGAGGGGCAAGAAACAAATTTAAAAATCACATATAAAAAAAGATTTACCAGAAGGTTGTATATTTGGATGGATAAATTTGATAGTAACTTTTAAAATTAATGGTAATAAATCATTTCATTTATTTATTTTTTTTTTGGTGAACAATGCCTCATCGGTGGCTAAAAAGAAGAAAAAAAGATGAAAACAAAGAATAAGTCCTGCTCCATACGCGATCTAGTAGCAGTCAAGCTACCCTCTAACGCCGAAGAATCCCATTGCCTTCTATGTCCTCACTCCTCATGAAGCACCTAAATGACCTCGTCCGGAGGAAACGCCCAAGTAGTAAAAAATGTCTCTTCCGAGCGAGCCATTTTTGCCAACGCATCCGTCACTCTATTCCCTTCTCCAAAAACATGACGAAACTGACAAACTTCGAACCTCTGTTGATGATCCCGAATAACTTTGATCATAGGCCACAGCCTGTGACTCGACCTCTTGCATCCCTTAATAAGATTAAGCGTTTCCATAGAATTCATATAGCACGTCACTTGACCTTGTGTTCTCATTTCATTTATTTGAGAGTGAATTCAAACTCCAATGAAAACTAAAGCGTAGCTAATCAATAGAATAAACTTTCCGTGACTTTAATTTTATCTTGATTAGCTATGCTTTAAATTTCATTGGACTTTGAACTCAAAATCTTGCTTAGCCTTAAGGTATGGGTGAATTTAATGCATAAATAACATTATTTCTAATAAAATAAATAATTAAATGATTATTATCATTATTAGATTCATACGCTTATTTTAAGTAGGCCAGGGGAGGTATAAAAAATAGAAATAATGTTATTGGTCTAAACATACCGGACCGCGTTCTAACTTCTAAGACGTTTCTTAAATACTTCTTCTGTCTCATTATGATGTTTACATTAGGTAATGTGATACTATTCACACACAGACTTTCATTTAAAATTTTATCAGAGTTATGCAAGTTAAAATATAGCCAAGTGAGATCTTGTTAGATTCGTCTCGTCGTGCAATTTTTAAATATCGAACTTTTAAAATTTTAATTATACCGAACTTGAGTTATTAGTAATTTAAAATGTGTATTGAAATGCGTAAAAAGTTGAATGTAAAAAACATAATGAGACGGAGAAAGTATATGTAAGAAATTTTTCGATATGGTTCAGGTGCTGGGAGCACTTTTTCCAGTATATACTGGAACACTTTTTGACCATTAGATTTATCTTTAAATAAATGGTTCAGATTGATGCTAGGGGTAAATATGTAACTACTTTTTCTAAACTTAAATAATATAAAATTATATTAATAATTACTCTATTTCATCTAATCAAGATTTCTATATATTAATGATTATTTTCTCACCTAATCATTATTTTTTTCTTTTTTGAGAAATCTTTTCTTCTTCAGGAAATTAGAAGTTGCATAACAAAATATTTATATATATATGTACAGTAGAATGTCAATTTATTTAAAACAGAATGCTAAAGTTGGCTAAACAGAATGTAAGAAAAATACAAACAAAATGTCAATGCCTATCATGTACACAAGAGAGGTGGGGATAGTATTACATCATTGTATGTAAAACAGAATGTTATGATAGTGAAAAAAAGAATGTCAAACAAGGTAAACAGAATGTGAGGAGAATCAGAATGTAAGAAAAATACAAGCAGAATGTCAACTCCTATTATGTACACGAGCGGTGGGGAAAGTATTATGTCATTGTCAGCAAAACAGAATGTTACGTGAGTGAAAGTAGAATGTCAAGACAAGCTATACAGAATGTGAGAAAATAGAGAAAAATAGATTGTAAATGTAAAATTGAAGTTGCGGAACAAAAAAAGAATATTTGTATTGCAGAATGTAAATGTATTTAAAACAGAATGTTAAACTAGGCTAAACAGAATGCTAGATATATGAAAACAAAATGGCTAAAAAAGGACGACAGAATGCTAGATATATGTAAACAGAATGGCTAAAAAGGATGACAGAATGCTAGATATATGTAAATAGAATGGCTAAAATAGGATAACAAAATGGTAGATATATGAAAACAGAATGGCTAAAATAGGATGTAATATATACTTCGAGACATAATGATAACTTACATAGGGCAGAATGTTAGATTGAATGAAACAGAATGGCTAAAATATGATAGAAGTCTAAGTGCAATGATAACATACATTCTGTCTAAAACGTCTAGAAATTCTGTCTCAAATTTCCATTCATTCTGTCTCAAACATCTATACGGAAGTCTTGAACATTTTGTCTCAAACTTCCTTTCATTATGTCTTAAACTTCAACACATTATGTCTCAAACTTACTTACATTCTGTCTTAAACTCCCATCGTCTTCTCTTCTTCTCTGACTGTTTTTGTCATGTCATCATTACCTTTCAAACAGAAAGGGCTGCAAAAAGAATCATGGAATATGAGCCAAAATTTATAATATGTTATGTTTAAAATAAATAATAAAATAATAAAATATAGTAAATTACATAATTGTCCTTGTATCATCTACACCATTGATTTAATAAAAAATTTGATCCAATGGTTACAAATAATTGCACATGTTTGCAGTACATATTGTCCATGATAGTAACATGATCGGAAATTTTTGGGGTTGCTTAACGAGAGTGTAGACTTCCTTAAATTACAGTATGCGCTATGCCCTAATGCCTTTGTCTAGAACTTTATAGATTTGTTGTGAATTCTACTACTATTTTGTACAGAATAAAAACAAAAGGATCTAACACGAGATTCAAATGTGAACCATATTTTTCTTCATATTTATTACTAATAAAATACGTACGTGTCTCTCCAGACACTAACTCTTGAGCATTAATAACTGAAGTATACTTTATTATAATAAAGTTGGTACACAAAATTTGAAATAGTCCATTAATCCATTTGAATGGACAAGAAATCCTAAAATTAAATACTGGAAACAGACAAGCAAATAGTATAAGCCAATGGGGTGAAAATACAATATAGGAATGTATACGGGAGCAAATTGAAAATATGCAAAACCTCAGCCCCTATAAGAAGGGACAAATGTGTGAACGTCTAAAAGTCGCAACCCGACCCAATAGAACATTTGGGGCCCACCAATGACTTTTCCGTAGCCATCTCTGCTCATTTTTGAACTGTACTTGGGTGGACTCTTGTTGCCTCATCTTCTCTTTCTCTCTCCCCAAATATCCTGCAATCTCCAATTCACAAGATTTTGCTCCACTTGCAGAGAAACTTGTACTGGCTAAAGGGTTTCAAAACCGGCCACAATTATTGGGGGCAGAGAAGGGGAGTGTCCGCGAAGCTTCCGCTGAGTTTTGGTTTGATGGCGTGGACTTGGTCTCTGTAATTGTAACAACTCATAATTCGGTGTTTTTTTTTTGTTGCTAATTTATCACTTTTTGTGTGTTGGGATTATCGCGTTGAGAATATTGGAGTTGAGAAGGGTGAGTTTTGATTTGGGGAAAATGGTTTATTTGGTTGATTGTGTGGAGGAATCGGGGTTTGGCTGTTGATTGTTTTGATTTTCAATCTTGTTTTTAGGTTTTTAGACTTTATTTTGGAGCTTGAGTAATTGGATTGATTCTGTGTTTGTTTTGTTTTGTTTTGGTGGGAAATGAATGAGTTTGTACCTAATTAAAAAGGTTGTGTGGTTGGAAATTTGAATTGATTGCTACTATTTAGTTGTAATTAATGTTATCATGTGTCGTGTGAGAATATGGAAAGCTTATCAAAATGCTTCTTGTACCTTTTTTGGTTTTGCTGCTGATCAAAATTTTTGTGATACTTATACTGCTGGTAATTTATTGCAAATTTCTGGATTGATTTTTAACAATTTGTGTTGAAATTTGATAGCAGTATAATATGATGGTTCTATTTATGTTGTTAATGCTTCAGTTTCTGGGTTAAATTTTGAATTGGGCATGAACCATCTCTAATGGGAGTGGCCTAATCATATTTCTAGGTTTGAACTTCAGGGAAGTGTACTGTAAACAGAATTTCACACGTGTTTCTCCTATCTGATCAGAAGTCATTCGATTGATTTGCATCTAGTTATGAACCCTCACCATGAGAAGAAATTTGTGAGGTTTGTTCATCTTACTTCGCATCTCCATCTCTGTGCCATAGTTTCGGGTTTAGATGTGGACAATGCAAGTTTTGTCTGTTAACATCCTCCCCACAGCAACAGCTTATGTACATTTTGTTTGTTAACAAACTTCATATAATAATTCAATGATGTACCAAGCGTGTTCCACATAGTTTCAAATTGTGATGTAGAGCTCTAGTTGCCAAGCAATCTTATAATTTACCTACCAGGTTTCAAGATTGGAGATCTGAGAAAAGTTTCAATGGAGATTCCTCCACTAAAGGTAGTTTGCAACTGTTGCGGCTCAAATCAGCAGCATCCTCAGTCTCAGACAAATTTCAGAGAGGATTAGAATCTAGTTCTGAAAGATTCAAGAGGCTAACTGGAACAATAAGATCCTTCTCATTCGGAAAGTCTCGAGAAGAGGATGAAGGATCTGTGAAGAAAATTCTTGATCCTCAAGGACCATTTCTTCAGAAATGGAATAAGATTTTTGTCCTGTCGTGTGTGATTGCCATTTCCTTGGATCCCTTGTTTTTCTACATTCCCATTATCAATGATGATAACAAATGCCTTGATTTGGACCGGAGAATGGGATTGGCTGCAAGTGTTTTGCGTTTCTTTACGGATATCTTTTACCTTATACATATTATTTTTCAATTTCGCACTGGATTCATTGACCCTTACTCACGGGTGTTTGGAAGAGGGGTCCTAGTGCAAGATTCCTGGACAATAGCAAAGAAATATCTGTCGTCTTTCTTTATAATCGACATTCTTGCGGTTTTGCCTCTTCCTCAGGTAAAAGAGACACATCACACACTCACAAGCTTAATTTAAGCTTTGTTTGCAACTATTAAGCATTAGCATGACAAGATATGCTTGTCCTTGGTGGAATATAGTTTTGTGAATAGTTAAATGATCATGGCAAGGTCTTCAAGTGTTCTTTATCTATATATGATGAGACGATCTTCTAAATGTATCCATATTTGTGTTTTTGATGTTAACCTTCAAAATTACTTTGTGTTAAAATATTTATGTTTTGTTGTTTATTGTATACCTTTTCAGATCATAAGTCTCATCATTATTCCCCAGTTTAAAGACACATCATCTTTGAACTCAAAGGATATGCTAAAATTTGTAGTGATCTTTCAATATATTCCAAGGCTTCTCCGGGTGTATCCATTATATAAAGAAGTCACAAGAACCTCAGGCATACTCACTGAAACAGCATGGGCTGGAGCTGCCTTCAATCTTGTTCTTTACATGCTTGCAAGTCATGTAAGTGCAATTACAAGGATTTTTATTGTAAGCTAGACTGTGTTTGTTTCCCCAAATCCTTGTAATCATCATTTATGCTTGCTTGTTCAATGATATTCATATGGGCTATTTTTGAGTTGCACTTGGGATCCTCTATCTTTGTTTTGGAAACATTTCTGGATGAAAAGAGGTAGGTAAACTTGTGTTAGAAATATCTCATTCTTGACTCTCGAGTGAAAATGCAATTGGTTTCAGTTCTAGTTAGAGGATTTGATGGTGCATATATGCAAGTCAAAACTCAATAAGTAAATATGTGCCTGTATAGTTTAGAGTACTAGTTAGTAAGCGAGTGAATTTAGGCCAAAGAGGTTGTTTGAATTTGAATCCCATCATTACTAGTTAGTAAGAGAGTGAATTTACTCCTTGTAATGAATTTTTGTGTGCTATTATCCATAATATGCTGTTGTTCCTTATGATTCTTCTGAGAATCAATTTTTGGGTCCTCTTTAGGTGCTTGGAGCCTTTTGGTATTTGTTTTCAATAGAGCGTGAAACAAATTGCTGGCAGAATGCTTGTGGAAACGACAAAGAATGCAAAACCTCCTCATTTTTTTGTGACAGTGACCACACTAGATTCATTCAAAGGTTGAATAATTCATGCCCTATACAGCCTGCAAATGCTACAGAATTTGACTTTGGGATATTCCTTGGTGCTCTTCAATCTGGTGTTGTTGAATCGAAGAACTTTCCTGAGAAGTTATTTTATTGTTTCTGGTGGGGATTGCAGAATCTAAGGTATGTTCCTCCATGATTTCATGCCTCCAAAGTTATTTTTTATGGGCATACATCACTATGTAAGTTATTATAGTGGAGTACTGGAGTGGGTTCAATAGATAGTTCGTTAAGTGTTTTGTTTTTTATCTTTCTTCTTTCTTTCATTCTTTTTTTTTTAAAAATTTTCTTTTTTTTTACTTGAAGATGAAATTAAGTTGAAAAAGAATCATGGCAATGCAAGAAGTCAAATAACTCAATTTTCATTGTATAACTGGTTGATCTCCTTTTTTCTTTGGAGTTTATGAATCCTGTACATATTTTGAGTTTATCTCATGCTGCAGCTCTCTTGGCCAGAACCTTAAAACGAGTACCTATGTCTGGGAGATTTGCTTTGCTGTTTTCATATCTATTTCTGGGTTGGTACTATT